>JAWLRI010000050.1:1266061-1305928 GCA_034781795.1 Crypturellus tataupa | reverse complement strand
TATTTATAAAGCTAAGCAAAAAGGTGCAGGTTAATTTTAAAATTAGCTTTTAGTTTATTCAGGAAAGTTTTGGATTTGATGTACTAAGTAGAGTTTACCGATGAAATGATGGAAGAACAGGGTGCTATGATACCTTTTTTTTTAAATTATTTATATGAAAAAAGACTCAGCAAGAACTAGGGAATTAAAGTCTTCTAACTTGGTGCAAGGATTTTTAGGCTTGTATGCCCAAGCAGTAGCCATTCAGGCCAGAAAACCGAAGGTAGCCACCAAGTGAGTGCTGTAAACCACAGCTTTTCCTGAAAAAGGAGTTTTCTTTATCTTAATGTAAATCTTTTCCACAGTAGAGCCCTAATACTTTTTATTGCTGCTGTTGTTTCACTGCAGTTTAAACATTAGCTTTTGTACTGCATTTGCCAGAAGCAGCATTCCCTATATTTTATTAAAAATGGCTGAAGTTTGCCTCTGTAACGTGTAGATCAAAAGGGTTCAGTTCTGGCAACTCTGTGAATGCTAATGTACACAGTGTGCAAGGTACAGTCCTTATTTCTGACCATCTTTATTGTGTTTAGAGAGTATAAGTATAGTGCTTGTATGCACAAATATGCTTATGTGTGTAAGTATATTTATGTTAATAAACAGAACACTTCTAAGCTGGTATTTTATTCACTGAGATTGATTCTGATGTGTGGGTCCTTCAAAGCGGAATACTCTGAGACACCTTTCACACCTGTTCATCCCCCAAGTGTAATGCTCTTAATTCATAATAGAACCAGCACAGAACTCTAAACTCGGGGAAACGAAAAGGGCTTGAGTGGGCTGTAGTATGTGGGATCATAGCACGTGCACAGGATGCGCTCTCAGCTCACAAATCATCCATGCACAGAACAGAAGAAAACGTCTATTCACAGTTTGAATTTAGAAGGTTGAATCCAGAGGAGCTACAATGTTATCATTGCAATTGATTTCAAGCAAAGCATGGCATCTCTTTATCTTTTTTTTTTTATTTTATTTTACTTTGATAACTATAAGAAAGTACCCTGTTAGGAATCATTTGCTCAGTTTCAGTAGTAGTTCTTCCTTAAAACATGCACCTCTTAAAGGTCTGCCATAGTTGAGACAGAAGCTCCTGTTGACTCCAGTGAGGTCGGGATTTCCTTGTGGACCATGAATGGCGTGGTGTGAACCCTCAGTGCTTGGGCTCGCCTGTCACAGATGACAGAGGATTGCAGAGAATGCAGGAGAGATGTTTTTGCGCCTGATCTTGGCTTGGCATTAATTACTCTTTTATGAAGCAGTGCAGGGGGCTGCAGTGACCTAGGGCTGGCTGCAAGCCTTTCCTAAAGGGTGTTGCTGTGGTCCCCGGGAGCTTCGTGGGATGCCACAGCTCATGGTGGTGCGTGCTGCTGGGCCGTGATGGGCGAAGTAGCTGCAGAGCGAACCAGTGAGGCCTGTTTTCACCTGGTTTAGTGACTCATGTTGGATCCTTTGGAGTTGAAGTGTGAGCCCCGCTTGCGTGCTCGCTTTTCTTGGGGACAGTCACTAGGTCTCTCTGCCCTCAGACTAGGTGTCTGTTTCACAAAGTCTTGCAAGAACTTGATGTTGTTGATGTCTCTGACTTTCTGCCAGATTTGATCACGGTCAGGCGAGGTGCTCAAAAGTTATTAGGAGATATACGGATGAGCATATGTATGCATGCTCTCAGCACGATTCTGTTAGCCTTTTCTTCTTCAATAGATTAAAGCTCTATAATTTAATAGTTGGATATGAGTTGTGTGAGTGGTAATAAGAACAATACTGCCTTCACCACACCACACAAAAAGCTGGCTTCTAAGGCCCTCTTTGAAGAGTCAGGAACAGGCAGAGTTGCAGTGGGAATAAACATATGTTTGGGTATTACTTAGATGGCATGGACATTAGTCTACCTACCTACGCTCAAGCTTTCGATGTGAGCATCTGGTTGGGATGAGTTACTTGTGGGGAGAAATTACCTATGATTTTCTAGCAGATAAATACAGAAGCTTGTGCTTTTTCTAATGACATGTACCTGGGCTTCTTTTTTGAGAAATTTCCATGTCCACAAAGACAAGTTGTGGCTTGAGATGTGTATTTTGTATAGTTGCTTAGACTTTTCCCTGTTCATTTCTCAGCCATTTTACAAATCATTCAGGAACTAGTTTCAATGGCTGTACTAGGTCATGCAAGAGTTCTTAAAAGCTGCAAGAATTTATGACTGAAAATGCTCTTATCTGCTGTTAAATAAAGCAGCTAATGCTGTGGACTGTGCAGTGGGCAGATCTACCTCTGTGATGACCGATTTTGCAAAGGTGTCCTCGTAGAAGGTGCTTTCTGGAAGCAAGCGGAAGAAAGTTGTCCCATCGTAAATACCTTTGGTTGGGGAAAAAGGAGATTTTTAGGATTCTTTTTCAATCTGATTATATTCGGCTGACTTAAAGGCTGTGTAGATACCATCACAAGGGCATATTAATTGATTGACCAGCTTCTCTACCAGAGTTAAGGGCAATGACAGTTATGCAGTGCAATATGTATAAAAGCTAATTTTGCTCTGGACAGGCTAAAAAGCAGTTAATTTCCTACCTGCAAACTTGGGGCTGCTTACAGTCTGATTCTAGCAAGTATTCTCTGTTTTTCTGATCTAGGTAGGCACAGCAACAAACAGAAAACTGTGTGTATCAGGTTGTGGGAAACGTTTTTGATCTTTAATTACAGACTATTGGCTGAAAATTGTGAGAGTGTTATGTTATACAACTCAAAACTCAGGTTTTCCTTTTAAAGAGTAACTATTACTACTATTTCACAGGAATCACGTACCTCCACTCAGGCTGCCCACGCCATGATGTTATGATCTGTCCCCGAGCCTGTCCTGCTTGTCTGGGCTTCCTGCTAATATAGATGCTAGCTGCTGGAGACTTGCCCCAGTGCAGAGCCTGGGTGCCACTGTGTGCCTTCCTGCAACAGGGAGCTGGGAAACGCGTCTGTGTCCCCTCCAACATCACTTGTAGTATTAGATACCATTCCCTTTCTGGGTTGCACTCAATAACTTCAGCCCCGTCCTTCTATCTGCGAGATTAATGTTCAATGCCACGGAAAGGATTTTGACAATTACACCTGGACCTTTCAGCAAATATCATTTTTATTTGATGTTATCATCGTTTTGGCATTTGCAGTTCTCTGAGCAGCAGCGAGCTGAGAGGCAACAGCACGGTATTCGGAACCTCAGATCTGGTTAAAGTAACAGCTAATGGCTATTGCAGATTTACTTTGCTTTTGAGCCAAGGAGCTATGAATGCTGGGAGCCAAATCTGAAAGCTCATCACAACCACATGAGATGGAAAAGCAGCCTCTGCGACATATTGATAGCTGTAGATGACAGATGTGATATTTATTGCCCTGGACAGTAAAATTTATATATATTAAAAAAATGCAAACTTTGGAGAACGATGGGAAGCATTGACAGGAAATGCCTAAGAACAAATTTCTGCAAGAGAAAGTGGCCGGAGGAAGCAGCTTCAGTGAAAATATGTTTTATTTGTTCTGATCTTGGGGGAAAATGATAGAGTACAAGAAAAGTCAATTTCAGAAATATCATTTCCCTTCACCCAGTGAAAGTCACCTAAACTTTGGTAAACAATGTGAACGTTCTTCCTGACATAGTTTGTAATGAGAAATATTTATGTCTCACAGAGGAAAGAACTACTTGACCAAAAAATATTCCAAATAAAGCGTACTAGAGTGTCTTAAAATGTCTGGGTAAATGTTGCCCTGTTTGCTTGCATAAACAAACCTGGATACTCTGGGTTGACTATAATACTGTCAGCTGGTAATTGCCTTGTATATTGTTCTATTCCTCTTTGCTTTGACTCTTAGTATTTAGGAAGCCTAGTAAAATATTTAGTGTAACACCAGTTTTATACAGTAGAAGATTTAAATCAATGCAGTTTTTATTTAAATTATAAATTCTCCTTCCGTTTTTCAAATCTAACTATTCTGGTCTCATGATGATGTATGAATGCAGGACAGTAGAACTGAATTCTAAATAAGAAAAACGAGAGAGACTGATAGGCCAAACTGGGTAAACTGGAACACATAATAAATCCTACAGCACAGAAATTTTAAGAGATAGGAGTTTTCTATGTCTGTCATGGAAACATAAGTCTGGTGTTGTGTAGTTCTATTTTAAAAGGAAGTACAGGCTCATTCCTGTATTGTAGGCATCACCAACACATTGGTGCATCTCAGCTCTGTTGGTGAGAAACAAGGAAGTGTTATGTTTTGTTTCTTTTAATATTACAGGCAGGGAAGCTGAGTCACAGACATATATTTTAGTTGATTAAACTGACTGGTCCTGAGAAAAATAAAGTCCCTTGCACAGCTGAGAGTTTCTGGTCCTCTGTGGGGTTGTTTTTTTGAGCCTCTCTCAAATGTGAAAGAGGCACTGGCATTTAAATGTTTTGTCTTCAACTTTTTGTGATGCTGTTGATAATGCAAGAGGGCAAAGAGATGATTTAATAGATATAAATATGTGCCCATATATGTGTTTTAAAAATTTGGCTAAGTTTGGAACACTGTCCTAGAGAGAAAGGGTGGTGTAATGATGTTTCTCGTCAGAGGTTGCAGTAAAAGATGAATGACAAAGTAGCCAAGTTAGAAGAGGAAGGAGGGGAAAATACCTAGGATTTTTGTATTTTGCCGACTTCAATGTGAGAGATATTACAAGCACAAAACTCTTAGATGTCTGTGGAGACTTGCATTGTCTCCACTTGCATGGTCTCCACTTGCATAGTCGAACCCTAGCCGAACCGAAGGAAATGGCAGTTGACTGGCAGGGGCAGATTCCACTCCAAACCTCTATTTTCCCCATTACTAGTCCTAGCAAGTCCTACGGGCTTTGCCATGCCCAACAGTGGGTCTTAGGCCTGGCACTCTGGTTTTGAGAGGCAGGATGGCACGTGTAATTTCACCATGTTGGCAGTGCCTTAGTGACACCAAAGAAGAGGCTCAGCTACAGACCTGTGAGATCCGACGGCACGGAAGGCGCTATATGTCACAGTCATTTAAGCTGCTGTGCACTTAGCACTGGAAGCTTTATGGAAAGGCAAAATATACAATTCAATTACAATTGCTGCAATGCAATCCAAGTTGATCTAGTTTCTCCCACATGAGCTGACCACAATTTTAAGCTTGGCATAGCCTGAAAGCTTGAGGAATGTATTTCCAGTAATTGCCAGGCCACTTCATTGTTTCTGTGTATACATAAACACTAGGCTGTGATCACAGTGGTCATGCTTGAGCTGCTATCTGAAATTCACTTGTGCTATAAGGATTGACTAATCTAGTTCATACTGACAGCAGTTTCCATTTACTGTATTAGTTTTCTTTGACTTTTAGTGCTATACAGCTCTCCAGCTAGAATAAGAAAACAAAAACTGTTAAGTACTAGGCATATGAGTCTTGCAGCAGAAAACCCATGTGTCATTGCAGTATCCATTATTTGTCATCTCAGAAAAGTAGGCTGGATTGTAGGAGATCCATTTATAAGATGCCAAGACTACAAAGCACCTAGTGAGGAACAACAGGCAGTGATTTAGGTTTTAATCATACAGGAGAGGAATAGCAAGGGTTGGTCTTTTGCAGCCTGAAGACATGCTCTTACTTGGCCTACATACGCTTCTCCCTCAGTTTTCCTTTCTACCAATCAATGCCATACGACGTATACTACTCCTATGTATACTCCTAAAAGCTCCAGCCTTCTGTTCTCGGGCAAAGTCCCTTGTGAAGTCTGTGTGCTTGGGTTTTTTTTTTTTCTATTTCTTTCAGATTCAATCTATGCAGCTGTTAAGAGTTGCATAACACTGGGCAAGCTAAAGCTCAGTGTTAAAACTAGATGCACTTCTCTATTCCTTCCTAGCAAATCTATTTCTTTTAAGTGGTGTTTTTTTTTTTTTCCTCAGGATATTGATTGCTGGTAATTTAATGTGTCTGAACTGTGAAAAGCTGTTATGACAGTTTCACACGCTATTGCAGTTTTTTATTTCCCCATTCACAGACAAAAATGGAAGATTTTTCTTGCTGGAAACTGTAATATATAATTCAGCTGGCATCGCCCCTGTCAGTAGCCAGATGCTGTAACTTTCAACAGTTGGACCATTGTTTTAAAGTAGCCCACTCTGCAATGGTTTGACCTCATCTTTGGTATACATCTATAGAGAAATTAGAGCAACTAAATGATTCTTCAGGTAGGTGAGCCACGATTCATTCAGCGAAGGATGTATATAACTGTTTTGAATTCTTTGCATGGAGCATGTGCCATAGTGAATCATGCACCGTAGTAAAATGTGCAGGCATTCTTGGGATCACTGGCATTCCTGGCAATCCCACCATGGGATTACCTCTGTAAGCTGGCAAGGATGCCTCCTCGGTAAAGAGAGGTTTGTGCTCTTCCCCCTCCTTCTACGAGTCAGGTCCCGGGATGCACTGTTCTAGAGGCTGAAGCATTCTCATTTTCTCCCATACAGGCTTTTTATAATGTAATCCTGTTCTAAGGCTTCTCCTTAGCTTAAATATTGTGTTTTCATGTCCATAACATGTGTTCCTTCTGAAAGTTGTGAGTCTTCAGACATCCTGATTCAGGGGCAAAGGATAGCTGGAAGCAAGAGGCTGAGGGGACTGAGAGAGAGGGTAGTTATATGTAATACACGTACAAGTATGGCAGCTCACCCTGACAACAACCGTGTCCTCCTCAGCTGTGGCTTGGTTGAAGTACACAGCTGAAATTTGAAGTCCTCTTGCATATCACAGGCTCCCTGCTGCTGCTTCTCTACAGTGGGTTGAATCCACCTACCAGGAACACTGGTATTTCAGAAAAGATCTCAGCACTGCTTTGTACAGCGTCATCAAGATACCTTTGTAGGCTCATGGTCCATACCCACTACTCCTGTCCTAAATTTTTTCTGCCACTAGCCAAGCCAGCTCAAGAGGTAGAAATATCTGGTGCTGAGCTTGAAAATTCAGGGTGCTAATTCAGGGATATGAGGAAAAGTTGTTATAAGGCAAATAAGGCATTCTTTGTGTTTGATTTGCCCTAATAAGCCCTTGCTGCTTTAGGTGACCTCTTAAAAATAGCATTTATAAGGTAATAAAGCCAAGTGCCCCCAACTATGGAAATGTCAAAATGTCAAATACTCAAGATGTCAAGATGTCAAATGTCAAAATACTCGAGATACTCATGCAACCAGCCCTCTGTGGTGTCCAGGGAAGGTTGTGCAGGTAACTAAATTTGCCTTGTGCTATTTTATCAGCAGCTTCCTACCTTGCATTCCAAAGAGCCCCTGCTCCTGTGGCTCATCAACAAAAACCCACTTGTGGTGTTCAGTCAGGAGTGCATAAGAGTTTGTCTGTGCCTGTTCTTTACGACTCTCCTGGTTTGAATGAAGGGAGCAAACCCACCTCACTAACTACAGGTGAGGTGAAAGGGGAAGTTCCCAAAGCATTTGTTGCTCTGCTTTATTAATAGCAATCTTGATTTGTCGTTTCTGTAGACCAGGAGCTGGGTACAATGATGTTAAGATACACAGTCTGTGTCATTCTTCAGAAAGATGTATGGGAAGCTGGATCCAGATATCATTTAGGTCCAGGAGATTCTCTGCATTGTCTTTCTTGAAGAGGCTTGCCTTGCTTTCTTTTAGCTGGCCCTCAGGTGCTGTGGGGAAAAATGAAAGATAAGGATATGCCACCCAAAGCAAAGTGTGATTTGTTCTCCAGTTAGTTGATATTGATGTGAAATTACGAAGTCCATTGTTACTGAAAGCCAAAACCTGGCATCGTTTTAGATGAGCTAAATTCAAATATATGGTTCCACAGAAACACAACAAAGCACTGCAGTGATACTTACAGACATCCAGAATAAAAGAGGATTTATGGGTGTGGGGTTCCTTCCAATGGCAAACAGGGGACAATTTGAAAGAAAGGGGAGGAGGGAAAACCTTAAAAATAAAGAATTGAATCTAGCATTCCATACGCAGAGAAAACAATTTCCATGCCTCTTATCAAAAATGTGTTAAATCAGCTAACATTGATATAACTTCAAGCAATTAGGAGCACGCTAATAATGATATGAGTCTTCAGCTGTAAATAATTACGCTGCCTCAAGGCTATGCTTTAATTCTTGGCTTGCTGTATCTATAAACAATAATCAAACTGCAAAGCAAGTTGTGTTGTTTTTGTTCACAATTTGTGAAATGATTTCTGTACCCTACAGTGATGCTGATGGCTATTTTGACCTTCAGGAACTCCGGCCTGTGAGGCTAAGAGCTAATGTGTACTTCCATCGATCTGAGTTACAGGCACACAGCAGGTTACTGTGCCTGTTCCTCACAAGTACAAAAGCTGCTATCGTCAATCAGTGTGTGTTGTGAAAAGGGGGCTTGCTGCTGAGACTCAATAAATAGGGACATTAGGAGGAAATGTTATAATTGCTGCTACCCACATCTTGTTAATGAGTAATGTACAGTTAGACTCCATGCAATTGCAGCTAAACTGTTTATACAATTTATTCTTATGTTGCAACTAACATTTAACATAATGAAGTATCATAATTGCAACCATTAAAGTCAAGATTAAGATTTGTTTAATTAGAATTAAGAAAATGTAGAAAAGGCTTTGAAAACATAGGGTTTGCTGGGTAGAAGCTGCAGCAGATAGGAAAATTCAGAGGATGGGTATTAGAGCTTTGTTTGTAGAAAACAGGGCTGATAGGGCATGATTCATCTGGCATATACCCTGCTGTTGGGGCAGCTCTGTTGCAAAACAAGCAATTTTTACCTGTTGTGAGGGGGTAAAAATGAGAACACAGGCTGGTCCTTGGCTTCTGATTCTCTGATTTTAAAATCCTGTGATCAAGTGTAAAACGACATTTGGTTAGTAGGTAATGTGTATGCTTGGCTTCCTACTTCAGTGTTAAACCACAGCATCCAAACGTGAAGCGTCTATTTTTTCCCTGATGCAAACCCAAAATAAGTGTGCCGTTAATGAGGAGTTAGGAGCAGAATGACTCCTCAGACACTATACAGAATGGCTGTTTATATAGTGTTTTAAGAATAAAGTACATAATTGTTCTGAGCTGTCTTTTAAAGTGCTCCCTGAATATGCAGTCATGCCCTAGATTTTGAGGAGAAATATGTGGAACATTGAGTCTAGGACCTAGAATCAGAAACCCTATGGAATATTTGTGCAAAATTGCAAGCAAATTTTTGGAAGTGTAGCAGCATTCAGAGGTGGCAAAAATATCTAAAGGTTTATAATAATTTGCATAAAATCCTGTGTGAGAGTTCAGGTCTAAGGAACCATCCATTGGAATGCAATGTGCTATTTTTCAGTGAGTTCAGATAACTGGGGAGGACAGTAGCATGGCATTGGCTTGCTGGCTGGATTTGGTTTGTTGTTTTAAAAGAAGATATTAATAATAGAATGTATGTTTCGGAAAAAAAAATCAAAGTACAATTTAAAAACTTATTTTAAAAACCTGCTTTCTCTTTGGTGTGAGTGCTGAATGTCTAGCCAAATTTAGCATGAGCTAGTTTTTTTTTGTTTGTTTTGAGATGCTGTGAATTCTGTTATGAGTGCAATTTTATACAGACTATAATTGGCTAAGATATAATTCTTAGGAATAATGTAGTTTTAAAAATTATTAATTCTCTAAGCTTTTAAGAAAACATAGCTTCATGTTATTTTCAGGTTGGATTTTCAATTTACTATAAATATATTGCTGTTAAGATTTTGATAATGACTTATTAAGGAACCCCTCACTGATCATAAATGCTGTAGTCAAACGTGATAATTTATGCAAAGAATAATTATAGATGACAAACAGAAACAAAGGCCAATTAGGACGATTACTGCTGCAGTGTCATATCAAATGAAATTTTTATCATTCTTTCTTTCTCTCAGTAGTGGAATAAACCACAGCATAAACCTGTTGGTCAACATTTTGTAAAAATAAACGGAACAGCTGTGCATTCTGGTATGATTGTGAAGGTTACTGACAAAGTCAGTGCTGGTTATCTAGGATTTAGAAGCCCATTGATTCCCTTTAGAAGACTATAAATATGGAATAAACATTGGCATTGATTTCATTTTTTTAAGGGGGAGGGGAAGCCATATACTTCAAGATAAGAGCAATATTCAAGTTTATTTGGTTAGCATGCAAGTAAGAGCGAGGTTTGCAGTTGCATTTATACTCTTGGCTTTCCTTCAATATATACAAAATATGAGTTCTGTGACTTTTAAAGGCTACTTTTTAAAATAAATTGAAGCATTACTAGCCAAAATATGCCAGTCTTAATGTTCTACCATATAATACGCATATAGGTGAGGCAGATTGCATCAGCTATACTATAAGCTGCTGAAAACATTTATTTCTGAATGCTGGTACACTTCCTTTGCCTGAATTTTTGGAGATGGCCAAAACATTTACCCCACAGTACATTAGCTAGTCTCACCTTCCCTTTCTACCCTTAAAACCTAGACTGTTCATTCAGAAGAGTCTGTGGTCCAGGATACCAGGTGAGCCCTCCATTAACTTCATTGTAGCTGTAGTGCAACTAGCCTGTTGCCTAAAGTGGTGGGGTTGTCTGCAAGGAGGCCTGGAAAGGACCAACTGAGGTATCAAAATGGGAACTGGGCAGAGAGGAAGGAACATCATGAGGTTCAACAAGGACAAGTGCAGGGTCCTGCACCTGGGGAGGAATAACCCTCGGCACCAGTACGGATTAGGGGTTGACCTGCTGGAAAGCAGCTCTGAGGAGAGGGATTTGGGAGTCCTGGTGGACAACAAGTTAACCATGAGGCAGCCCTCATGGCCAAAAAACCCAGTGGGCTCCTGGCCTGCACCAGGGGGAGAGTTGCCAGCAGGTCGAGGGAGGGGATCCTGCCCCTCTGCTCAGCTCTGGTGAGGCCGCACCTGGAGTACTGGGGACAGTTCTGGGCTCCCCAGGACGTGAGGGACATGGAGTCTCTAGAGAGGGTGCAGCAGAGAGGCACGAAGATGATTGAGGGACTGGAGCCTCTATCTTATGAGGAAAGATTAAGTGAACTGGGCTTGTTTAGCCTAGAGAAGACTGAGGAGAGACCTGATCAATATGTATAAGCATCTGAGGAGAGAATGTAGGGAGGATGGGGCCAAACTCTTCTTGGTGGTGGCGAATGATAGGACAAGGGTCCTATCCCCTTGTACAAGTTGTGTACAAGTTGAAACACAGGAAGTTCCAGCTCCATGTGAGGAAGAACTTATTTCCTGTGAGGGTGACAGAGCCCTGGCACAGGCTGCCCAGAGAGGCTGTGGAGTCTCCTCCTCTGGAGATCTTCCAAACCTGCCTGGATGCCACCCTGTGCCCCGTGCTCTGGGTGTCCCTGCTGGAGCAGGGGGGCTGGACTAGATGATCTCTAGAGGTCCCTTCCAACCTCAACCATTGTGATTCTGTGCCCTTGGTACTTGCAGACAGCAAAAAATCAGAGATTCAACAAAATCAGGGATTCAACTAATCCAGAGACTCAACAAAAAATGTCTTTTCCAAGTGCCTGTGCTCATGCCATCCTGAGATGCAAAATACCATGCTGTGCTCTTCTTGCGAACTATAAAGGACAGTAATATGTGGTATAATGAAGGGCTTCTCAGTGCTAATTGCAGGAGAACTTTTTAGGGTAGGTTCCCTTGCTGCTTGCAGAATCAAAAAATGTGGCAACAGTTGCTGCCAAGTGGGTGTGAGGCATTTTCATGACAATCACCTTGGAGTTTTTAATAGCACTTGGGAGCACCAGTCCACCTGTCTTTAGCAGTGAAATTACTTTTCTTCTTTCTCCCAGGAAGTTGAGATAGACATGGAAGAGAGGAGGGAAGAATAAAACCAATCTATGCCTTTTAGTTGTTTACAGGACAACTGATAGCTTCACTCTGGAGTGCTCTAGATTCCTCACAAGAAAATTAGTTGTTGTAGAGACTTAAAGTAGATACTACAGAGTTGGAGTAGATGAGTTCAATGTGTGTGTTTATTTTTATATAAATCAAAGTGTATTCTTTATCTGTGTTCCTGTCCTTTGGAAAGGACCTTTGTTTGGGTAAGAAACTGATGTATTTTACTTAACAGAAGCCTTACTGGAATTTACTTTACTGTGTTGTCCCATTAGTTATATTTCTGTGGCTTAAGAAATGCAAAAGTAATATACTCAGTGCAAATCATACGTTCTGTAGAGCTCTAGTGCCCACAGTAGGTAACACAAAGGGGTTCCAGCCTATGTGGCCCTGCTCAACTCTTCTGTTTCAGCTCCTTTTGCCTGTGATTCCATGTCCTCATCTGACTCCAGCTTGAATAGCCCAGACTGCTCTTGATTTTTGCATCTTGCCACAGGCTGGGTCCTCAGCCAGAAAGGGGTGCTCCGAAATGAATTAACCTGCCCCCCTCCTTCCACCACCAGACTGCTTTTTTTGATGTGTTGCGCCCAGTGAAACTATGTCTGTTTTTTGTGCCTCATGAAAAAGGCTTTTATATTTTTTTTGTTTTACTCATCTTGGCCAAATGAAAAACAAAAGGGAAAAAAATAGTACAAAAATAATATTTGTCATTTTGCAGTGGTAGGAGAAAAACTGAATCCTATTATGTTAGGTCTCTTTAGCCAGTAGTCCAATGATTAAAAACTACAGAGAACCAATTCTACACTTCCTGGTGACTACAGGTTTGTAGTTTCGTAATTGTTTAATGTTGATTAGATGTATCTTTGTAAGTACATCTCTTCTGTGGCAAGATCTCTTGCAAGGCTAATTTGGAGTGACTCCTTGCCAAATCAATATCAATCTTCTGGCAAATATTATTAAATATTTGTTTGATACCTATTTACAAGTAGGAAAATAATTTTGCTGCCAAGGGATTGTAAATGTGTGAAAAGACCCTCTGACAGCTTACTTCACTCAATGTCTACAAGCCAGCGTCTGCATGCCAAAGTTGGAAGACTAAGATGAAGAACATAATTAAGGAAACATATGAAGGCTAGTGCAGGGTTTTGAGATTAATTAGCTGTGCGTCAATAATCTCATCAATATCCGATTAACAAATGACACATTGCCCAATGAAACATATTGATTCATTCACACTCCACACTGTTAATAAATTGAAGCTGCTTTGCTAAATGAGAAAGCTGACAAAATAATAGCTTCCTAATACTTCTCTAGTATTGTGATAAAAACATAAAATTAGCCTGAAGTATACTTAATTTAGCAGCACTGTCGCTGCACTTATGAAGCTTGTTAACACAATAGTGTGGGAAGGGAAGATGTTTTTTTCTATAGACTAATTGTTATGATGGATACATTAACACATGGTTGCATGCAAAAGTAGAAATTAATGTCATCTTTGTATTTGGAATGGGATTTTTAAAGGAATGTATTTTCTTTCTGTATAATGTTTCAACTGTTTTTACTGTTTTTTTTTCCTGCTAAATATAAAATTCTAGTGTCCAAGACTAGCATCTAAGTGTCCAAAATCCATATTTTCTTTAAATTAATGAGATTTTTTTTTTCCATTTGTTTGACAAGGAATGGTATTTCAACATTAGCATTTTGCCTTGCTCAGAAATCATGATTTCAATGAGGAAAAGTCAGAAAAGCTGAGGAAGAAAGCATATGTGGGTCTGGTTTTCCTACTGTCCTACTGTCCCTACAAAAAACTTCTCCACTGAAAAATAAAAGGTACAAAATGGCTGCAGGCAAAGTGTGTGCTATTTACTTATTAAGCAATCAGAAATATTCAGAATTATGCAAGACTCCAGCAGCATAAAATATTGGTAGCAGTTTTGCTGATTAAGTAATACTACCTTGTCTGTTTCTTATGGTATTGGATAGAACGGGACTATTGCAGTGGTGGCTTATATCAGCAGTGGTAACATTGCAGTATGTCTTTGATGAAAAGAGGATAAGTCACTGTCACTAGAACCATCAGGATCTGGAAATGTTTTTTGAGAAAACGTTTCCAGATGTTCTATTTTGAGAATGAGAAAAAGCCCTCCTCACAGATATGTGGAAGAGGTGGATTGTCTTGAGGTGTGATTCAGATGCCTGGTAGAAATAGTAATTGTTTTTTTTTTTTTTTTTTTAATTCCATGAACACTGTGTAGGTAGATGTAGGATGGGACTATGTGCTTCCACAGGTCAATGGGGAGCAATTGTTCCTGTCCCTGTCCAGACAGTGAAGAGCTGTGCATATCTGATGAAGTGGTGGCGCATGCAGATGGCATGTAACTCCAAGGATGGGCAGAGTTGTGATGGGTTTGCTCTTGAGGACTCAATTTGGCAGATTGCTTAGACATTGCACTTGAACATGTGCTGAGATAACACTTCTGAATAGCCATCAATACATTAGTTTGAAGTCCTGGGATCCAGGTGATTCTTACTTACCTTTTGTATACATATATATATTTTTATATATACACACACACACTCTCTCTTACATATGAATTTATACATATGTAAAATCTCTTTCAAATATTTCAGGAGGGAATTGTTCAGCATAAATTCTCAAGTTATCTGGACTGAGCTCTAGGAAATTTGGAGAGCTTGAAATCCAGACGCCAAGCCATTTGTTTTATTTTTAATAACAACAGTATTCTTGTAAGACTTTTATGAGTTATTGTTATGCATTCAAAACCTTAACTCTTAGACCTCACAGAAAGATTTTATGACTGTGACTAGAAATTAATGATCAAAAAGGCTCTTTAAGTATTCAAGCTCATTGCCGTGTTGTTGAGGATTGTTCCCCACAGTGAAGTCCTATTTCCAACCCAATTTTCAATGAACCGTCCATCTGTAGCTGGCTCTTAACTAACTATCATTAACTTTTTAGGGCTCCATGATATGCTGAATAACTGGGAACAACTAATGATTTTATTACCAATCTTAATATTTAGAGTTCCCTGTGGAGTCGTGTATGGTTCTTAATGAAACCAATATTTAAAGGATTAAAATCTCTTGGGAAATTCCTTTCCTGCCGACTGCACTGGAATTAACACACACTTGCAGTCCAACTTGGGATGAAAAAGGGCTTTATGCGAGGTATAACTCTTAACTATATTTTCTTTAAATAAATTCTCTCCAGAACATCAACAATCACAAATACAGGTTAGTAACTTTTACCCTAGTTGAATCTTGGCTAACCTATAATATAAACTGTTATTTAATTTGATTCTGCATTGTGTTGACACCTCTTTTTTGAATAACTAATTATTTGTAAAAAGAAATTTCCATGTACTTCTGCCAAAATCAGGAAAGCTGCCTCTGCACCTTTCTATAGTAAGAAATAGTCCCTATCATGAAGGATGTCCTTATAATACAAGATCAGTTGATCTTATAGGAGGGTGAGATTACCAGGACATTATCTGAAATAGGTATAGGATTAGACTTTTACTTATAAAAATAATCAAATGAATTTCTTATTGAGTGTCTGCCTGTGTTTCCAATCTGTGTCACAGTAACTAGATATGCGTTTCATTTGAGCAAAGCCAGTTGTAGATAGATTTTTGACATCATTTAGTATATTTAGTACACCCACTTTCTGAAATAGTCCCTTTCTCTAAATCTACTCAATTTTCTAAAGCATTTATGAACTAAAAAGCAGCAATCTGAAGTTTGCATTGAAACCTTCAAGTTAAGTAAGCATTCAAAAAGCTTCCATGCTATGTAATCTATTCCTGTGTGATGTGTGAAGGTACATGAATACCTGTCTTGGCTCACTCTAGGAGTAAGGTTAGGAGACGGCAGTGAAGAACATCTGCAGCTTCCACTGAAATTGCTGGTATTTCTGCTGTCTCATAAAGTGAATGCTCTGTGTGCTTTAACTAGCTACAAATCACACTAATATCTCCCTACTTCACGTAGATGAGCAGGACCCAGGAATTGTAACTTCTCTACGGGGCACATCTCCACCAGATATCCTGAATGGACTCCGGAGCAGTTCAGTCTGTAGCGTAGTTCCTGACAATAGTAGCAATATTTCAAAAACAGTTAACAAGGGCAAAGACACACGTCTGCCTCCAGGGAATGATCCTCAGAAACCAGCAGGAAGAAAACCTAATTGGAAGTGTCAAAAAAAAAAAAAAAATCCATTGCTATTAGACCTACAGCACACTAAGACCTGAAGGAAAACTAACTAAAGCTTATGAACTTTAGTTAGTGACTAGAGCTTTCTGTCATTTACCTGACAGTCTTTCACATGCAGCTTGTCTTGTAATAAAAATGGGGAGCTAGTAGACATTTTCTTAGACAATTCCTAGGTTCCTCATTCTTTTTCTTATCTACTCTAGTTGTAGTGTTTTAGCATTGCTCTGACTCTCTCCAAATCCACACATATTTCTACCCACCCTCTTAATTCTGCCTTTTTAAGTATCCAACTTTAATAAGCTCATTTTTTCCCCTTTTTTGTTCTGGACTTGTTTGGACCATGCCCCTCCTTCTATTCATTTTACTTTCAAAAGAAAAAGAATTAAAAGAATTAACAGCTGAAGTGAACATTGAAGATCACCTTAGCCCCCTTGTTCAACCCCCTCAACCTCCTTTTTTTTTTTTTTGTCTTTTGCACATTGCAAAAGGTCTAAGAGTGAATGGGGTTTCTGAAAATTTTCCAAGATGAGAACATCCTGCAAGATGAAGTCAGATATGGAAAGTATGGATTGTGGAGTTGCAATTATGGCCATCTTAAGCCTTTGTAAAATTAAATTGAAGAAAACAGCCCCTCAGGATTGTTCTAAAGCCAGCTCTGCTGCAGACAGCCAGAGCTTTTGTGCTGCTTATGAACTGTAGAGCAAGGCAGTCAATTTTACACGGACATGAGTGCTGATACTTTTTCACTCTGACAACCTTTCTTTCTTTCTAAGCCAGTGGCAACAGCAGGGGCTTTGCACTGAAGCCGTGTCTGGACAGCCACAGATTCAGGCCTCTACAGGACACCCCAGCACGACTGGAGAGATTTCCCTGTGTTTGTGGTACAGTATAATCTTGAGCACTTTCTCAGTACATCCTAACTGGCCATTTGTAAGGAAACTGTGTGTAACGGGAAGAAAATCTGTGAAAAGTCCTATCTGTCTCACATCAGATAAAATACATCTTCAACAATTGTCAATAGACTATGACTAGGAAAAAGCAAAAAGACAGACTAATCATCTAAATACTCTTCCTCAGAGTGCTTTCCAAATTTTAGGGACTCCTTGAGCAAGTTGTGTCCATGCAGGTTTTGTAGTTCTACCATACAAAAAAACCTTGCTATACGCATGCTGCTTCTATTAACTTTCTCTGAAGGCTGTGTTTAAGCATCTACAAAATTCAGGACACAGTTACTTAGAGTTAATAGCTACAGCTTCAGCTATCTCGTCTGTATGGTTGTTTGTGTCTTGGCCAAGCCCCAGCTTTTAGGCTTCCTTCCAGTGGCTCAGCAGTCTCTGCTCTATGCAGTTCATCTTCATTGCCTATCTTAAACTTCCTTTAGGAAGGAGGAAAATATCCCTTGTATGCGACATAGCAGTCTGACTGACAGAAAGTAAAGGAGTGTGTATGATGATGCGCTGTCCCTACAAACTGTAAAAACTTTTATAGGGCCAGTTCTTCATAATAGCTCCATGTCTTGCCATGGTATAACACTAGGTATGAAATATTGTTCCGCTTCCTTCTTTGGAGTAGTGTGAAGGTGGAGGGATTGGACATTATGGAAGAATGACTGAATGTGCTGTGGTGGTGCAAGAAAACCTTGAGCCTTGCTTACTGCTGGATGTTCCTGCTTGTTGTATTTGACAGAGAGAGAGTAGATTGAAGTCATGTGGAATCTCTTTCCGTGGTGTGAAAAGTGACTGACGCTGACACTCTGGAGCCTAGGGAGGAAAGAACCAGTCTTGTATACAAAGCTCAATGAATCTGCATTTAATGGTCTTCACTGTGCTCCAAGTCTTGTGCATGTCTCTGCAGTACTAAGGGGATAGAACAGATATTTTTTCCTCTTTTTTTTTTTTTCATTCTGAACCATGAATTTCTTTTCCCAAATGTTGTGTTGTGTACAAAACTTTCTGGTACAGGCCACTAATGTGCATTGAATGGAGTCAACTTCAAGCTAATATGGTAAGCAGCAGAACTTTGAGATTGCCTTCATGTAAATTCTGGCTTTTGTGCCATGCAGCCTTTCATTGGTGGGTGGTAACTCACTGAAATGGCAATTCTTAGAATTAGACACCCAAAACAAAGGAGTCATTTTTAAATAACCAAATCCAGCAATCACAAAGAATGTAGCTTTTGAAAAACTGTCTTGTTTCCTTGAATCACATTTTCCTGCTAGTCCTCATCCCTTTATTGATGACAGAAAGCAAAGGCTGTTGCTTGTGTTAGTTGTAAACTTCCTTTTGTCAGAGCCTTTTCCACCATCTGTCATTGCATAACTGTATGTTCCCAGGTTTGTAACTATAATGTGTTTTTGCTGTTTTGTGTACAGTACGTTACAAGTTATAAAAGCTTGAGTAAATAATTCATGCAAAAACCTTTGTAAATATTGTCAAACTGTGGAATAAATGATTTACTAAGAGGTCTCTTGGCTCAGCCTAGCAGTTTTATTACTGTAACTTGTTTTGTAAACAACTTCCTCCCCCCACCCTCTATTTTTTTCCATCAAGTGACTTCGTGTAAATTCTATTGCTAAGCACTACTTAGATGTATTTCACGTGCAATAAATAATGCAACATCAGCACTTTAACCACCTGGGGACTCCGTTCAGAAGTCAACCAAAGGTGTAGTTTGTGTGAAACCCTTAAGGGAACAGACTTTCAATGTGCGTAGAGCAGCATTGCTTTCATAGCTGACTTTTATTTCTGGAGAAGGCTCCCTCGGTTGAAAGGAGGCTTTGCTGGCAGGCCCCAGCTGTGCAGAGAGCTGGTACCTGTGCTTTATTTCACCTCCTGTAGAAGTTCTGCAGATGCAGGACTAGATCAGGACCTTGAATTTTGAGAGATAATCCTGAAAATCACTCATTTTTTTCTTCCATCTTTTTAATAAAACATTCTTTTGAGTGGTCAAATGAAAAGTAATCAGAAACATTTGTGTAAATGAATAATCTGACTTTGCTTTGATGGTATTCATGAGCCCCTTGTTAGCTTTCTGCAAACACAGTTGAAAATGGAATGTTTCTTCAATAATGTTAGTGGAATGGGAAAATGTAAATAGGCAAATGTGTTGCTTCTAAGTCTTTATGGCAGCCATAATTCTGTGTCTGCTTGTACTTTTTCAGAGTTTCTTCTGTGAAATACAGGCATACCTGGCAGGTATGAAGTCTTTGGTAAACAACTGCAGTGATGATGGCTCTGGAAGGTGTGGGCCATTCATACTATTGTATTGACTTGTAATTTGGGCTCTTGAGTCTTGAGTCCAAAGCCCTTGGGTGCTTGTACTAACTACATAGCATTTTTCACACTACCTCCTGCCAGGAGTGAACAAAATTCCTGCCTTCCTCCAGGCAGAAAGGCGTGGACATTGTTGGAGAGACAACTTCAGAGCTCTGCTGTTGCGTGCAGGATGAACATGGGCTCTCTGTAGGCTCAAACTGTAGACAGCGCAGATGTTGGACAGGATGGGCACAGTCCGCTCATCTTCCGCTCAGTTGTGAGATCCCATGAAGTTGTTTAGTCTATGTGGATGAAACGGTAGTGTCAGAATAAGGTCTGGAAGAGTAAGGATGGAGGAGCGGCTTGAAGGAACTTGCGGGAAGGATAGAGTGATTCCAAGAGCTGGTAGACTCTGCAGGGGAGCAGAAAAAAAGAGTGCAGTGGCTTGCTTGGGGTCGTGTCTTGGATGGTGTCTTTGGCACGTTTATTTGTCTCCTCACTACACTACCTCACTTGGCTTTTAAGTTCTGTGGGCTGCTTAGCTAGAAGTCCCAAATCCAGAGAGCTCCTGTTCATTGCTCTTGGCCAGTTTCTTCCTTCCCATTTTGTCTTTCAGTCAATTTGGAGCTGAAGGAATTAACTTCTAGCGTGCAGGATCCCATCATTGGTAGGATGAGTTTCCATTTCAAGCTGTGCAGTAGGTGTAACTAATCCAGCATAAATGAACAGTATTTCTTCAAACAAGTAACCTCAACAGCAGATGTTTTCAGAGACACTACTGTGAACTGAAATATTGTTTTGTGAGGTAAATCCTTTGAAGCGGCCTTGTGCCAGAACTGGTTATAACAGCTTTAGAAGGGCAAAGCCTAGATTCTTTCCAAGATTTCTGGATCTCTGACAATGAGTGATACTATTCACAAAATACTCACAAAATGTTATGCCTGAGACCCAAGCTATCCAGAATTGATGAGGTACTCTTTCCTGACTGTAGAGCAAGCTTGTTTTTACCTGAGCTTTAGAGAACTGGCTATCTTTTAGTGATTCCTGTGGGCTAAGGGAGCAGAGCTGTCAAGTTGTTTGGCTTAAGATTTAAGTAGGATCCTGAGAAGTAGGAACATATTAAATACAGTATTGCTTTTTTGGAATTCTATATATATGAGGTATGGGAGGAAATAACTCCCCCTCTCTGGCTTTTTAACCCTCCTGCAAAGGGTATTGTCCAAGTGGCAGAATGTAACTGAATGCGTGAGAAAGAAGCAGCCGATAATGGCAGCATTCGATCATGTCAAGCTGATGAAAGACAAAATAATGGTGTGCCCTCTACGAGTTATTACTGGTAGTTTCCATAAAAGTTAAGTAAATGAAGTTTGAGGCTTGATTAAACCACATCTTCTCTTTCTTCTTGTGTGCCCAGGACAATACATTGTTTGCTATGAATAGACCACCCGAGGGCTGGTCATGTGTTTTGGTAGAAATCATAGTTTTGTCAAACAAAGCAAAAGACATAATTATAGCTGTTTTTATATAAAAAACTATTTTAATTATTATTGTGCTTTTCCAATTAGAAATGTGTTAAACAGTTGCCATTAAAAGTTTAAAAGCATTAAAACAGAAAAATGCCAGAGAATTTGTTCTGTAAAATAATCCTAATTTGGCTCAGTAGCAGTAGAGCAGCAGGGATATCTTTTTTTTTTGGCGGTGGGGGAGAGAAAGGGAGGATCAGGAGGAGGGTGTTGGTGGGTTTCTTTATTTTCTTTTCTTTTCCAGATGAAAAATCCCGAAAGTAAATTTTTTTGTCTGAACTGTTATGGTCACAGAACAAAAAAGCTACTTTTGAAACTCTAATTAACTTCTTGTGTGATATCTGTAGTACCTTGTCCTGTGCTTTGTCTCTACTGAGATGTAATTTCTTGGATGTTGATGCTTGGTCAGTTTATTGCTGAGTACCTATGAGATAGACACAGGGCGAGAAGGGTGAATATACTATTCCTATGGAGTTGATGGGACTCCACACAGTGGGGACAATGGAGATCCTTTCGAAAGACAGTTTTGTAGCCTCGCTTAGCTCAGCACCCTTTTGACTATAAACTGAGATATAAGACCTCTTTGAATTTACTCTTTACAGTGTGCATTCACATCCCCCAAAACATTGGCTCTTGTTTTCAGACCTAGAATGATCACAAGGTGAGGCTTCATCCAGACTGCTCTGTCTTTTGTGCTAATTACTTTAAAGGTTTCTCCTCTTCTGTGGGTGCTTCTCCAGTTATAACAATTTATATGTTGACTGCAGGCTGACCCTGGAGACTAATCTCTGCAGAGCTCTGTAATGCTCCTACCTGTAGTGTAATCCACTTTTACCGTGTGGCTACTCCATGTATTGTTGCCTTGATGCTGCATCCCCTTTGCTTATCTGCTGTTTCCCATTGGTGTGGCAGATGGGCTATACATCCCACATGTGAAGGGATTTGCAGCCTCCTATGCAACTCTGCTGACACTGGTACACAAAACTATTTTGCAGTCCCTGGTTTGACTGGGTCATATCCCCTGGTTTGGTTGGGGCATGCTTTTGGCATTTCTTTGCTGCAAAGTAGAAATTAACTTTGTACGAGTGAGGAGAAGCATCTCTTTATCTGTGCATCTGTTGCTGGTGTTTAAAGGCTGCAATGTGGCTAATAAGTATTAGCTTCTGCAGTGCACCTGTAACTGGAGCAGAGCACGAGGTGCTGTGAGGAGGAAAATACAGAAATAACTCTATTGATAACTTCAAATGGAAAGCTGGTTTCTGCACTTGCCAGATATGCAAACTGAGGTGTTGTATCCTTTGTGCACAATCCTCACTTCTCAGGAACTGCACACATGACTGAGTCCTGTACTGTTTTGGCTCCTCTTGGATCTCTTATGTTTCCTCACAAACTGCTTTGTTTTTGTGCTATTGTAGCATCTAAAGCCTCAGGCAGGGGCAAGCAACCCAGCATGATAAGGGCATTACAAACAGAGCCGTAAACATTCCCTAATTCTAGGCAATTTTGAGTCCAAGAATTAGAAAAGAGGATACCCATGACTAGGGGGAAGATTATGACACTATTTTTCAACACAGTAGTTATGGACACATCAATAGCCAGTCTGGGACTAGATGTTTTTAACACATGTTGCAACAACGGAAGTTTTAGTAATATACTTTTCCTATTGTATCTTTCCTATTCTGGATTGCACCTAATGTCTGCTGGGCTATTAAACTCCTTTAAGGTGAGCTGATATGTATTTTTCTCATGGGCTCTGCCACCACAAACATGTCTGGGCATCACCGCTTCCACTGCAGCAGGGAGTAGGATTACAGTGGCACAGAATTAGCAGGCGTAAAAGATCAGTGAAATATGGGGCCTGCAGCAGAGCAGCCTGGAGCATCTTCTGAATGTGCCGGGTCAGCAGCTGCAGGCAATGGGTGGCAACAGAAATAATTTTTTCCCCAGTGGTTCTCCCACGTTTGGCAATATGGTGGGGAAGCACCAGGGACCAAACCCTTTCCCTTTCCCTTCTCTCTCCACCAGCTGGGGGTCAAGGCATCTGCCCGTGCCTGCTGACTCCTCGTGCCAGGTGGATGGGCGCTGCAGGAGCTTTTTCTTCCTGTTGCTCATCAGCTCCTCCTGCTTCATGATATAAATTTCTTTGCACTGTCAAATGCTCTGGGAGAAATCACCTAATTAATTCATTCTGTTTCTTATCCAGATGTGCTCTTTGATAACAGTGCTATCACATTTATTTCCCAAGTAACAGAAATACTCATGAAAGAAGGGGGAAAAAAAAAAAAGCTTTTTGCTCACTTGTTTCCCAGTTTCCTCTCTCCCAGACGTGGTTTTCTTTGTCAGAGTGTTTTTCAGGCTTGCATTTGAAGAGCACCACGTCCCAGCGAGAAACCTAAGACTGAAGAGGCTTCTCGTGCCGACAGATTCGCTCTCGCACCTGCTGCATGTGTCAGCAGCCCTCTCGTCAACAGGACCAGGACGTCACTGTCACCATAGAGACGGCCGCAAGGATACAGTTTCCAAAGGTGAAGAGAAGCTGGGGATTAGGAAGGTAAGGTTGGGTCTTTCTCTCAACTCTCGCGAAGGGTTTTGAAATGATGCTGTTTGAAGGAATCCCCCAGTAGAGGGATGACCTACTGTGTATTTTTGCACATATATAAGTGTATTATAATGCACACATATTTATAAATATGTACATATATGTATATATGTCCTGTTTCACATAGGCATTTACAAGAGAACTAGTGTATTTTTTTAAACTTGTTCTGTTTGTACTCCCTTAATTAATTAATGTCTTTTACAGATGGTATAAAATGAGACTTCAGTGCTCTTTGAATTGTATTTTAAGAAACCATAAAATACTCACTGCCTCAAGATTTTATCTGCTTTGCACAGGAGCTGAGTGAGCTGTACGCTTTGTAAATTGACTTTGTACGCTTCTGCCCCTTTTCATGATCTTCCGCTATGCTTTAGCAATGGTGCAGATGTAAAGCAACGGTGAATGTTGACAGGCAAGATAGGGATCAATTATGAGTCATTGTTTAACCATATGAAACTTTTAAAGACTGAGTTTATGCTGGTCCAGAACAGCTTGCAAATAACCTGTCTCTGCCCACTGCTGCATCAGCAGACAAAACTGCCTCTCCGGATGGTTTCCCCCATCTCTTACAGATATAACTTATTTTCAGTGATGCATGGACCTGTTTAAAAATGTAGTTAGCAAACATAGAATCCCCCAGCAAGGTTCTGAATCCAAATAGCTATTTTTCATATCTTGAACAGAAACGGTAGCTCTACAGCTGTGGCTCTGCATGCTGGGTGTTGGGGAGGAGCCCATTTCACAAAGCAACAGTTGAATTAATAATGAATAACTCAGAAGAAGTGCTCAGAAACGGTGGTAGGAGACTCACAGAACTGGATGCGGACCTTGACTGTGATGTTGTACAGTGCAGGATGCCACTGTGGTGGACGAGCCTACCTTGCTCCTCTGATCTAAAACCAGGAGAAGCCCTCGAGCCCTCCTGATCTCCACCTGGCTGCTGCAGCTCTAGCTAAGAGTAGCCAAAAACACAGCAGTCTTTTAGCTGTGGTGCTCTCCTTGCCATGACAGCTGGAGGAAGTTTGTCACGGAAGCCAAATCTATTGGCTTGGTGTCATCTTTGGGGCATCTTTCACATTTTGGGAATCCCCCGTGAGGGATGTACCACTGCAGCTGGAGCAGTGCTCAGAGCTCACCCACTGGTGCAGGCCACTCTGACAGATGCTTTCAGCAGGCATATGTGTTTTTTGCTATTTCTGGGTCTCTTTGATTTTATAAATAACAACTAAAAATTACAGAATTACCCCATGGCTGGATTTTCCCTGGGTGTTTTTGCATGTGCATGTAATGTCATTTTTGTTTATTATTCCTACTGCTGTTGCCACTCACACATTTTCTGCAAACAGAGCAAGAG
Organism: Crypturellus tataupa; assembly: GCA_034781795.1. Lineage (NCBI taxonomy): Eukaryota > Metazoa > Chordata > Aves > Tinamiformes > Tinamidae > Crypturellus > Crypturellus tataupa. Next base: position 1,281,039 of record JAWLRI010000050.1, on the reverse strand, counting down.
GAGGCTGCCTTTTTAGCAAGTGTACAGTCTAACCACTGTGTACAGTAAAAGATAGCAGAGAATACAGAAAGAAAGAGTGAGAGGTTCAAGAAAACCCTGTGAGATATTATTGCTCAGACTGCTGTTGTCAAATCTGTCCTCTGAACTGTTGTAATACGTGCATTCTTGCTGATGATGAAAAGGGTGTCTTGGATGCATCTGAAGAAAAGAAAAATCTCAATTTGCGTGCAGCTGGGCTTTGCATTTTGGAGACATAGAGCTAACTGCCTGACCTTTCTGACAAAGCCTATGTTTAACTGTGTCTGATGACAGTTGCAGGATTTTCCCTACCTGGATTTTAGTCATTCATCTTGACTTCTGTTTCAAGAACCCTCAGACCAAAATGATTCTTGGTATCAGTATGAAAATCTCTGTTGGTTAACTTTCAGCTTTGACTCACTTTTTTGGATCAGCCCCTGTCTCAATTACTCTCTCCTCATTAATTGTTTGTTCATGCTTTTTGGGAGAGCAGAAACTGCAGTTACTTTAGATTTAGAGTTCATTCAGTTCAGATCCCTGTCTCCTGTGCAGATGATCCCCACTTGCTACGGAGAAAAAAAAAGAAATTCTGGCTTAGGCAAAAAGGATTTAATCTGCTATTCTTTCTAAGTTTTGATATTGAACTACACTATTTCTTTGATAAAAATATTTTTAAAAAATCATGTAACAAATGAATATTCCTATCTGTGTAATTACCCTATCCCTTTTGTAATTCTGTTAAACTGTTTGTCTTCATGTCATAATTTGCCAAGTGGTTTTCAACTCTACTTTCTCACCAAAATGATTTCTTTTTAGTTTTTGACTTTTCTGTCTACACTTAGTTGAATATCATCTGCCTCTTGTAATATGAGAGAAATAAACACAGAATCCTATTGATGCTTAAGCCTGGCCAATCAGGTATTTTGCATATTTATTTGATGCTTTCTTAAACAAATGAACTTAACTTACCTCTTAAGTTCAGCTTTTTGTCTTTCAAGTGACCATCAAGATATTTAGTCTGTTTATTTTCACCTGCACTCATTATGTATAGGAGGATGAATGAGATAAGAAGCTGTTCTGAGTGCCCAGCATTGTAGTGAGGATATACAAAGGAGTTTTTTTTTTTTTTTTTTTTTTTTTTTTCCTCCAACGATCAAATGGATTTCTGGAAGGGCTTCTGAGACAGTGGAAACTCCACTGTGGTGTTGACCTTCCCCTCAGACTGGGCTACAGTCAGTGAGGATAAATTTGTAGGCAATCCAGTCAGGATTTTTCCATGACATAAGAGAATTATGAGGAACTCCAGGCTCTGAAAAGATGACTCAGTGATGCTGGTGCTGAGTTAGACCTATCACTGTACCCATTGCCGAGGCACGCAGTCCGCACCCAATATCATCCTCTGCCCACACAAATGTGTCATCTCTCCGAGCACAACTGGAGTGTTCATATCAGAAACATTTACCTCTCAAAATTATCAGCAAGCTTTGTAAAAAGTTGTGATCTTCCTCCAGCATTTCATTTGTTTTCCTCCTATGTTCTTTTTGTCCCTTCTTCGGGTCTGTTATACATTCTAAGGGATTGTGCTCCATGTGTAGGTCTGTTTGGGAGAATTGTATGTGCAAAGCCATTTATGAACCATGTCAGCCTAAGGTATACTTGTGGGAGGGACCCACTGAGCTAAAAAAATATACAAATTAGAAACTGATCCTTGTTTGTTTTGGATGAAATATTGTCTTTTAATGTGAAATGATTAGGGATAAAAAAGTGGCCTTATCTGGCATCCTATCTATAATCAAGTCATATTAGAATTAGCTTAATTTAGTTCTGTGGAATTTAGTAGTGTGAAATTCATTCACTGTCACAATACTCTGTAAAAGGGGCTGTGAATTCATTCAAATACTAGGGAAAAGATAGTTTCCCAATCTAAAGGGATATGAACACGTCTTTTATGGTTGTATATTACACTTTCAGATGTAGAAGAGACTGGACTCTTGCAGGCTCTAGATCAGGATTTGTGTGCGTGTGGCTGCATGCACATGCATGTCTCTGAGATTGGGAACTGAGAGCAACACTGCCATGAAGTGTCCTAGGTCATTTTGAAAGTATAAGGCCTCCAGATATCTTTCAGAGAACAGAAGATCAAGAATTTCCTTAGGCAAAATGTAATCTGACCTTGTCTTAAACCGAAGTTGAAAGCCAATGCCATGGCTCATGAGAATAGGATGGTTTCCAAGCCGCCTTCAACAGAAGAAACAGAAGACGCCTGATTTCCTTGTGTTCGAGAGCTGTTCTAGGTGCTGCTGATAGACCGATTGCTTTCTAATTCCAAGCAGCTTGTTACCTGCTATGAGGTGGGTGAAACAGTTATCTTGCAGACCTGGGGAGCAGCTATCATGATACTTTTCTTTGTTCACTTTGTTTTGACCTATAGTCTCAAAAATGACCAACATAATGAGTTTCCAGTGAAGATCTGGGAAAACAAACAAAAAACAAACCACAAGCAAACAAACAAAACCTTCTGTGAACTGAAACCAGCAGGTTTCACAGAGTCCTAGTTATGAACCTAGTCACAGGTGAGTCACATCCTGCCTTACCTGACATTGCACAAATGATCCAGAGAAAACAGTGTGCTGTGACTCCTCTATGGTAATTTAAATGAGAAGGATATTTGCTGGCATGCATTTCTCAACACGCGAGCAAAATGCTCTTCTGCAGATCTGTCAGCGAAGACTGGCAGAACAAAGGAAGCTTAGGCATTAATCTGGAATAATAGACAAAAGGTGGCAGAAAGAGCTGAAAAGATTCAAGTCTTGTGACTTGTGACAATTTTTACTGGAAAGCCAGACACACAAGTTTGACTTGTTCCCAAATGAATCTAAATTATTCAAATAGTATTTAAGAAACAGCTTACCTTATTAATGGCAGTAATACAAAGGAAAAGGGGAAGATCTTTATCAGTAATCTCTACCTAAGTTTTATTTAGCTTTTATATATAAAGCTATTTAAATATAACTGTGTGAGCACACACCACACTGTGTTGTTTGCATCTGAGTTATTAAGATACTGTTACATGGGAACAGGAACAAGTAGAAGTGAAGAATTTTAATTCCACATCTCCAAACACAAATGGGCATTTGGCTTAACACAGCATGCAGCATTGGCTGGGGAACTAACACTATCAGACCTGTGACATCTGGGATCTGAAGTCTGTTTTAGTTCAGAGAGAACCTGCAATTGGGAAAAAAAAAAAAAAAGTTTATCCTTCAAATCAGACTATTAGCGTAAGAAAGATGATTAGCAGTGTGGACAGCAACTTAAAAGTGCCTGAAGATGTGGCATAAATTTGCTGTCAACATCCACCTTTTTTCTCCCCTCATCATACTAGATTGCTTTGTGTAAGAACAGGCAAATTCACTGTTGATACAGAGTTCATCAACAAAGTCTTTGTTGATACGCAGACTGGGTTTCATGTGGCCTCCTTTTTTCCATATCCAAGATCAGGGTAACTTGTATTTCACCCACACTTGATTTCTCAATTTCCTCTATTTCTCCTTTCAAGTTTCCTTGTGCCATATAGAGCATCTGCTAATGTTTAGTAACTTTCTGCACCTATAGTTCTATTGTTTTAGGACACTGGAATAGATTTTCCTCACTCTGGTATGTTAGGATACAAACTGTGCCCCTGGGCTGAGCTCCAGAAAGTTTTTCAGTAGCACCAACTGCAAGTGTGAAAGAAGCTGCTTTCAAAGCTTCTTGTCAGCATCAAGGCTGAGCATTAATGGTCCAGGCTGAAGCAAATTCTTTGCCGCCCTGATATGAAACCAGCCTGTTCCCGTTGTCTGAGTGCCAAAGGAAGCTGTTTCTTACTTGATGAATAAAGTATGAAGTGTAAATTTCACAATGAGACTTATGCAATTACCTTGCAGGTTTTCAGGAGAAAGGCAACCGTGTGTTTGTAGTCAGCTTGCACCCAGGTGTCAGCATGTGGGTTAAGATTTCTTTTTGAAGGATGACATGCAGGCTCTTTCTTTGCTGAAACTGGAGAGAGTTGTGTTTTACTGAAATTCTTCCAATTATTTCCTTCCCCTGCCTTCTATATCATTTGTATCCTTTTTTTCTTTTTTCCTTTTGTTAAATACTTGGAATAAGATCCCCCTTTCCCACCAGGACCCTTGCAACGAAAAACTCCTGATGTTAGTACCAGGCTCTGTTTTTCATGCCTGTGAAGTTCAATGGAATTAATACAGTGAAACTGTACTGTTAGCAACATAAAGCTACCACCTTAAAGGCTCAGCACACCTTCCTTCCATCCAGAAGTATGGACTGCAAAAACCTCTAGCATAGTAACGTAGATAGTTCTGATTTAATGGCATTAAGCAGTGTATTTAATGCAAGGATAACTAAAGTTAATAGCGTGCTACTGAGGCCTAGCGCTCACATGATATTCATTACCATCTCGGTCACATTGGCAGGGTTTATTATAAAGGAAAAAAGAAAGCCCCCCAAATCAAAAGCAAACTTTATAATGATAGGACTTCCTTCTTAGTTTTATGAGTTGAACATCCAAAATATGTTCATCTGATGCAAAGAAGTGACTGAATAAACTGTGTGTGTGACTAAGCAGGTAGAGGACAGACTCTCTCCATTGCCCTGCAGTGATGCTCTTGTGGAGGACTTTGGGGACTTTTTGAAGTCCTACCGGGTTTTGCTTGGGGAGTGGCTTGGCAACACATGGCTCACGGCAGCATCAACTCCTGTAATGGGTCATGTTTTGTTTTGCTTTCTTTGGTCTTAATTAACTCAAACACCTGACAGTCACAAGAAAACATCATAGGAAAGAGTCATTGGCATCACTGACAGCAGAGAGATGAAGATATCTCCAGCTGTCTAGTTCTCTGCAAAAATCTCTTAAAACTCTTGGAAGACGTAAGATTTGACATTCTTAATTCATATATATAAACAAGACCCCACCCCCCACAAAACAAAAAGCTTTTAGGCATTTTTGTGCATCACAAAGAAGAGCAACAGGGCGAAAATCCTTCTTTTTCACACAGAAAATTTTGCCATGAAGATTATGTCTTTGTAGAGCACAAAGTGTTTAAAGTAACTAACAAAAGGCTCAAACCTATAGGAAAATTGGTAATTTTATACTGAGATGTCATTCTTTTATGTGTTCAGGAGAGTGAAGTGAAAAATGGAGAATTAAGATATCCATTCAGGAATAAAACAACAGCTATCTGGGATACAATTTCCCTTTGCTATACAGTAAGTTTTAACTAGGAGGAGAACATCAGTGAGCCAGAGTTTGGCAAAAGCATTCTAAGTTATATATATTACATTTTTGCAGTATACCACTACCTTCCTTTTGTGAGGCCTGCCTGAAGCAAAGACAAAAACTTGGGGCTGAGCCAGCTGGAACTGAAGATGTGCTGAAGGTCACTTCTAAATCTTTTGAGAATAGGTTCATTTTTGTATAAAGTTTTGTGAGCAGGAGGTTGGATCTACAAAACGAACTAATTCCAGGCATGCTGAGGAAGAAACCACTCTACCGTCAGGCAGCTGCGATACTAAGGCTGGCTCTAAACAACTAATCCTTTGTATAAGCCAATGAGCAGGAGGTGAGTTTGCCTCCAGACTATAATTTCAGAGTTTAACCCAAATGTGGAACTGATGATGATGCCAAGAAGTCTGACTGGCTGCTTTCTTCCAGTCTCAAATTTCATAATGTTACAGATGGGAAGATCCCACAGAACATATAAACCAGGGCTTGATGCTTTTGAGTTGTGCTACTTTGTCCTAATGTCTTCCTATGACTAGGAAAAGGAGAAAAAAGGAGGTTAATTCTATCTCACTGTTGATATGTGTATGCTTCCTGTGTATTATGTGATAGGGTAACACTGTATAGACTCATTCCATCACTTCCGTGTGGATCAAGCCTTTGATTACCTCTTCAACAACTCCTAGGAACCTGAGAGTGAGATTGAATTTCTGAGAATTCAACATGGACTTATGCAAATTCTTGTTGGCAGTTCTCAGTGTTAACTATTTGGACCGTAAGGTGACTTTACAGAGAAGGAAGTAAGACAAAGGTATTTTCAATTATCCTGAGGAAAAAAAAACACAAGAAAATGCATATTTATCTTAGTTCGCAGTATAAATGATGCTTGTCAATTGTCTATTCACCCAAGAATTTTAGCACACTAGAAAGTACTGCTTCTGCTGTTTCTATTGGCTTTTCTGGATTTCCTGAGATTTCTGATCTTCCTTAAATTTTGGACAGGAATTCTGTATTATTTATAGCATGCCCCCAGATTTTTCAAAACCAGTGCTAATCTTCTCGTTGATGCCTCATATGTGTTCGTCATAGTGTCCTGTGCAGGCTGCGACTGGGCACTGTAGAAATACAAAGTTCCTCTATTCCCAGAGGTTACCTCTCATTTATAGTTATAAATACTACTGGTAAGATATTTTTAATCTGTTGATTAGAATTTTTGGTACAGTGAACTACCTAAGCCTATGCCAGGAACAGAAATGAATCAGAGTAATAAGAATGTGTCCATTACCTTGTGTTATAATAGGACCCTGCTTAAGTCTGTGGTAAGTCTGTGTTGCTCTTAACATTTGCATGAGGAAGGCTTCTGCTTTGAATGAACTAGGGCTAAAAATAAAGTATGGCTGAGATTTCACAGGAAAAAGAGCTCACTGTGAACTCTCAAAGTGACTTCAATGCTTTTAGCTTTTTGAAGAATGACTGGTCAGATGTTTCTGGAACTACTCTTACCCTCACCAAAGTAAATAAGAAATAGCACTTGCAGGTCAGCAAAATTAGACCAATGTGAAATTGTTGAAAAAGTTAGAATGAGAATCTTCAGAAAACCTCAGAGGGAGGAGGAAGGATGAGGAATAGCCATAATGCAAGTGTAAACATGCTCTTCTAGTTCTGTAGAAGTTCTTACACATTCTCTTCCTAATGAGTATACTCTGCAAACACTCAGGTTTGGGAGTAAGTTTGTTTATGAGTTCAGTATATTCAATGAAGTAAATCATGCAAGTAAAGAGAAGTGTGTGTATAAGTGTTTTCCAGGACTGGGACCTATATGGTTACAGAGTATAGTAGACTGTTTCTCTTTTCAAAATAACTGTATTTTATTCCATTTGTTACATAATGTGTTTTTCAAAATAGAGAATAATTATGTAATCATCCAAATTAGTCCCTTAGGGGGTGGTGGTTGTAGTGGTATGTAAGAATATCCTTTATACTTTAAGAAAAAAAATCCTATATAGACAATGAGCCTGTAGACTACAGTACCTTAAATGAGGAAATGACAGGCTTTGTGAAGCTCTTTGTGAAAATTCTTTTGTAATAGCAAATGCTGAAGTATTAGAAACTATTTTTAGATTGAACTATGGGTGTGTGACCCATGCTAAGAAAACCAAAACACACTTTTTCTTCAGCCAAGATGCTGAGAAAAAACCTTATTCTGTCTCAGTTTATCTGTTTCCCAAGCAATACTGGCTCGTCCTGGGAAGCTACTACAATCCATCCTTACAATCCATCCTGCATTATGTTCTTAAAACCTTGAAAGACTTCACAGATACCAAAGGCTTTTGCTTTTTAATTAAAAAAAAAAAAAAGAACTCACTGCCTTACTGTTTACTTTGAGGCTGTCCCAGTCTGAACCTGAGCAAGCAGCTCTGGGGCAGGCTGTCCACACTGCCTGTTGCATGGGCATCCAGGAGGACTGTGGGTGGCACATACTTTTTGGGTAGCAAATGGCATCCAAGTAATGTGACAAGGGAGCAGGTCTGCTCTGCTCCTTGGATGGCAGAAAGATGAAAAGAGGATGTGCTATTCATCAGTACCTGAGACTGGTGGCTCTTTGGGCAGGGTAGCATGGTCAAGCTGTCTAACATACACCCTTGTCACCGTTACTTACTACCTTGGTGATTTTCCTCTGCCCCCTTTTTAATTAATAATAGCTATTATAATAGAGAAGAGCTAGCAGATTTTGTTCTATTTAGTTCTCTCATCATCCATCAGTATAATTTTCTTCTCTGCTCTGATGATAGAAGAACAGGACCATTTCCAGATCCTTAGTTAGCGGGGTTAGCAGTAAACCCTGAGGTTGTTACAGGGTGTAGTTTCTTCAGGGTATGCTTTATCTGATGGAAAAGCTCATTTGAGGATCTCCTTTTTTACCTTACTCGTGTTCCTCGGTGCCCTTGTTGTGGTGCAGGACCACAGTCATTTGCAAGACTACTGAAGTGATTCAAGGCAAATAATATGGAGAAGTTTTGGGGGAGATGGTTATTTTTAAACTAGCAGAGCTCTACAGCCATAACAGCACAATAAGGCCATAGAGAAGAGTAGCCTTGGGGGGCAGGATACCAGCTTGAGAGGGGAAGGGGGCAGGGAGCAACCACTTGGTGAGCTGTTCTTCACCGAGAATAACAGGTCACAGAATTGCTTGCCGAGTCTTCCAGCTGATCACATGGATGCTACATGGATCACCATGGATGCTACATGGAGAGCATCTCATTTTTACAGCCACTGTATTGCTTAGAAGCCAGTTTCAGGCTTATTATACATGCAGTCTACCCTAAAATGCGTGAATTTTACCAAGCTGTTCTTTGGTGTTGATTGTTCTTGCTTATTGAAGGTTTCATGATTACTGTTTTTCACTTGTAATAAATGAATTATTATTAGCATTTATTTCGAAGGGATTTTTGGTTCAAGACTTCAAACCCCAAAGTCCAAATTCCTATCGCTAACTTTTAGGCTGGTGCAAAGAAACTTATCAGATTGCCAGACTGACCAGATGTTACTCAGTTTAAAGTATGCCAGGCACGACCTGAATTTTCCCATTTCTGATGGTTGAAAACTAATGGAAAGATTTATAGACTGTTTAGGTTGCATGTCTCTAGGTTTTATCAGCTAACCGGATCCTAAAATACAAGCTGCAACTTGCTTTAGTTGCTAATCAGAATATATCTTTACGCAATACCATTTCTATTTGTAATACTTCTCTTAGTGCGTCTTTCTGTGCATCACTACCTCAGTTTCCTTTCATTTGTACTCAGTGCTTATGTCTTGTTAACAGACACCTGAGAGAAGAATGCACTCACTGGGTTGAATTTATTGATATGTATGGACAGTTGATGTCATCTGGAATACAGAACAAAATAAAAGAGAGTATTATGAATGTGTAAACAAATAGCCTATGTTTTTTCATGTTGATGCGTATATGACACTAATCCAGAAACTCATGCCAGAGGCAAGTGAAATATGTTTTGAAGCACTAGAGGTACTCCTTCTGGGACAACTCATATGGTATGATTTCTGTCCCTTTGCTCTCAAACTCTACCCATCTATTAACAACTGTATTGATATTTGGTAGTATAACTATGGCAACTGTTACAAGATGTACTTCCCTGTACTTTTCACTGTATCCTTGCTTGTAATTTGCTTAATTTTGAGAGAAATAGAAGATCCAAAAAAAAAAGAAATTGTAAAATACTTTTATATACCTCAGTATAAAATTTTAGCCTATAGCAGCAAAATCAACTTCTTATTTAAGATTGTATGCGAAGTTTGCAATGAAACCTTCCTGGAGCATGACTCTCCAGTAATCACAGGTTCATTCCCTAAAGTAAAAGAGTGCATAAAATTAATTTTTTTGTATTTGGATTTTCTTTGTAGCGGTAATAGTTGAAAACAGAGAACAAGTAGTAGAAATTCATAAGGAAGTCCTGAAATCCATGCCTATTGCATAAGTAAAATAAAGAACTAATGACTCCCTGAAAATAAGTTGCACATACTATAGTATTTGTCACTAAAATATTTGCAGGCATGTTTCACAGACAGTGAATGCTCCCTATTTGTTGAGCCTTTTATTTACTTTTTCATATGGCAGCCCGTTAGATTTTAAAGTTTTTTTTCATGCACAGTCAAAACCATTCATTGACTCAGCAGTCTCAGTGCATACATGTACTTTAGATTTGATGTACAACTCAATACTTTTATGGGTGTGTTGCTTTAGTTCGGAGATCATGTTGTTTGAGAATTTCAAAATACAAAAGTCTTTTTTAGATAATAATAACTTTTTTTTTCCCCCCACTGGATATGGCCTAGAATGTGAGGGGGGAGGGAAGAAGCAAGAACAGTGATCACTGGTACCATGAAGTTGCCTCTAGTGGGGTCAGTGGAAATCTACTGCAGCTGGGGGTGTTAAGAAGAAAATATGGAATATTGGTGAAGTCTGTATGAGCCAGTGTGCATCTTAGGCCATGGGCAACAGAATGAGAATATGGTATCTTAATGGCAGTTGGTGAGAGTGTAGAGTGGTATAGTTTAAAAGAATTTAGCATAGGCATACTATATAAATATATTCGTTACACCCCATGGCACTGCTTAACCTATCCTCCCAGAAGCTAGAAGCTAGGACGCTGGGATGCCTTCCTGCGAAGGACAAAGCTCTGAGACACAGGCCACGGAGAAGGAGGACACGGGACCACTTGAGTGCGATCGGCTCTCACCGATGCTACAGGGTGCTTGTGCGGCAGACAGATACTGCAAGGAAAATGGCCTTTCTGTCCAACCTGAATCAAGACATTTTCTTTGCCTTTTATTGTTCTTGATCTATCTTCATAAAGTAAAAATTGATGGAGAGAGATGGTCTGGGGCTATGAACATGGTAAATACTAAGCAATGGGAACGCTATAATTTTAAAAATAATGCAGCAAGAAGTAGGAAAACATTGATGACTGGGTATGATCACGACAAAGGCTGGAAAACAGCAGAAGGCAAAATGCTCTATAAACCCGTGTAACCGATTAATCTGAGTTACTATTTAATTGGTTCAGTGCTCCCTGACAGGTGAATATTATTGTGGCTATTTTGCAAGTGGAAAACTGAAGGGAAAAGAAGCTTATGTCTGACCACAGCCACAGTGGTTTTCTTCCTATTTCTTCCTGATGACCCTTTGCTCAGTCTCTTTGATGGTGCTGCCTGCTACCCGATGCTTGAAGCTACTTGTAAGCTGTACGGTGAGCGACTGTGCCAAAGAGGAGCCTGGTCAGCAAAGTGTACCAGCTTGGAAGGTTGTGGTGACATCTGGAACGCTTCCCATCAGGACTGGCATCGAGTCTGGGCTGTTCCACATGCTGACTCTCCAGGGATGGTGACTAAGAATTTCTTTGTCTCGTAGACTATATCTGGAAGTCTGTAAGAAAATAAATGCACGTGAGCCAAAGTCCAAAACAGGGTGACAAGTATGTGCATCTTTCCATTCGAGTGGGAATATAGGAACAAAGACACAGAAACCAAAGTTTAGTATTTTTTGTCTCTTTGGGAGGTGCTGCAAAGATGTAGCAGCATGTGCCAGGCTCTTTCAGCCATCGTTTCACACCTTTGCAGACAGAAAAATCATTTTATCTGTCTATTTTTTCAAATACATTGGAAAAGGGTTCCAATGTATTGGAACCCTTTTCCAATACAATTCCTTTTCCATTACAATTAAAAATTAGCTTAATATTAAACATGTCAATGATCTCTAATAAAAACATATTTGCAGTAAACTCTCCCCCCCGCATTTTAGTTAAAAAAAAAAAAGAGAGAGAGAGGGGAAAGAAAGCGCCTGAGATTACTTTGGAGGACCTGCTCCCAAAATTCTTGATTAAAGAAGGATAAGTACTTAGCTTAAGGATCCAGAGGTCAGCTCTGCTGCATTAAGTGACTGATGGCCTCCCCTCACCAGAGGTGCAATTTTCCTCCCAGAAACACTTTTTTAAGACCAATGCTGTCCAGCTGCTATTTATGAGAGTCCAATAGGAATTGCAAGTAGGCAGTTACTGTTATCATTTACTCACCCGTTTCTGCCAATATTGTAGCACTGGGAGCCTGCAATGCTGCTGCTTAGCATGAGATAAATTGTGCACGAGGTCGAGGTGGGGAAGAAGCCAGGGCACCGCTGCTGGGGCTCCCACTGGGCACCTACGAGCTGCCCGTGGGCTGGGACCAGCACCCACACATGTGCCCACGTGCTTGGGAGTCCTTCAAGGGGATGCTGTGCACGTGGCTATGAATAAGACTGTTTCGTGTCTCCGTCTGCAAACCTGCATTGCATGCAGACTCTTCCTTACAGCCCAAGCGATTTCCAGTAAATTATTCAGTATAAAGTATCGGCTAGCTTGAGCAAGAGGTACCTTGGCCTGTGTCCGTAGAAGGAGCTGGTGTTTTGGTCCTTCCAGAACTAACTGCTGAGGCAGTTGGTGAAATTTTGGTGCTATGAGACGCTGCATCTCCCTCTACTTAGTGCCTCTGGTTTTGCATTAAAAATTAGATTATCCTGCTGTGGAAAAAAAATAGCATAACTGGGGATAAAAGAAAAAAGTTTTGAGTAAGTGGATATTTTCAGCTTAATATTTTGTGGATTTTTTTTGTTTTGTTATGCTTAAACAGAAATAACAAAAGTCTACCCCTATATTTTGCAAAAAAATAATAATATACCGCTGAGCAAAATATCTGGCAGGACATAGTAAGTTTTGTGTTGTCTTTTTTGATTGACTGAAAAATTGTAAATATGAACTGCAGGCCAAAATAACGCTAATGATTCAGCTAAAGAAAATAGGTTGATGGTGTTAGTTAGGTCTCTGTTAACACTAGGTAATGCTGTGTGGAATGTGCTGCCCGAATCCTTTTTGTTGTTGTTGTTGTTGTTGTTTTTAAATTATCTTTTTGTCATCATTTCAAGAAAGCAGCAAAGAACTCTCCCATCCAAACAAACAGAAAATAAATTAAGACACTAATGATAATAATGACCCCACTGAACTCACTATTTATATATCCTCGTATTTGCTTGTCTAGATTTGTCAATCACATCCTTTAAATTAAGATGCAACTCCAAATCTTTCCATTCAGGTTTTGGATTTCTAGCACTACTGTGGCTTTCGGAGAGTCCTTATGGCTGCATTTCTGGCTCCTTTGCAAATAGCAGATGTTGACCACGGATGAAATTGTTTAATTTACAGCTTACTATTTTACTACTACTTCCTTCCAATAATGGCCCTCTTTCTGCTGGCTCTTTCTTAGGATTCTATCCTTAGAAGAAGGAAAAATCATTTCAAGCTTTTATTGTCTTTGATGTGCTCAGGTTCCCCCTTTTTACTGTTCTCATTTGAACCACAATAAGTACTTCTCTAAAAGAGAAAATTATATAAATGGATCCTGATGTCACACCATTGGACTCAAAACTAGTTATCAACTGCATTCAGTGGAAGTGCAATGAGGTTAGAGTGACAGCGGAAAAAATGACGGAGATACTGCCTTGGCATGAAACCCATCCTGGATTTTGGAACCGGGACTCCTGGGTTCTGTTTTCAGAGACATACAAGCACTAGATACATGACCTTAGGCTACCTGCGTGACTTTGTTTTAAATGTCACAGAACGCCACGGAGTTGAGGAATCTCAGCCCCGTTTTTACAGTAACTGTGGGATATGCACAGGGGCTGTTTGAGCAAAAGGGACTGCAGGACTAGGAGAATCCCCAGGAACTGCAGTGCCCATAATAACAGCAGTGACCTTGGCACTCGGAGGAGGGCACCCAAATCGAGGAGGGATGGCAAAGGTCGGCAGGCTCTCAGCATCAACAAGGTCTGGACAGAGCTCAGCACGTCATTCATTACCGAATGATGAAAGCCACAATGCGGCCTTTTTCTGCATTTGTGGCATTTGTAGCTCTCTTCACTGTGCATTGTGCTGATTTCAATGAAACTTAAGCGTATACGTAGAATTAAGCACTTTGCATGTTGCCCTCAGGAGAGAGAGTTTCTTCAAGTAGGGCCAAACATGTACTTTGCACAGGGCATCTTCTGACCCAAAAGGTCAGTTAAAAATCTTGAGGGACCTTTAAGGGATATTTTTAATTGTTCAAGGTCTTGTTTTGTTTTCAGGCTCTGCAAAGTAATCTGAATGTGTGTTTGTATAGATGTATATGGGAAAAACTGGCAAGGAAAAACCTTACTGTTCATTGTGGTTCAGACTTTTCAACTGTGGGGTCAGAAAGAACTTGCCATTGCTTTCGGTGATAGCAGGGACAAGCTGTCTAGCCATTTTGTATGTATATATATGTTTTTCTCACAAAGGAATAAAAGTAGCTGGTGTAAAATCCAGTTTTTTTATGATATGATACATAACTTGAAAATTATTGTACGTTTTCATAATGTTTTTTAACCTCAGAGTAGGGAATAATTTCCATTCTTCTAATGGAAATCCCAGCACAGGGAGCGAGGCAGAGGTAAGATCATCTAGATGTAGCATTTGTGAGTCCAGAGGTTTGGGCATTATAATCCTCAGATTAGGTGTATTCCACAGCAAACTCTGCATCATTTCAGGAGCGGCTGTCTGCTGGTATGAATTACCCATCTCTGGGCTAATTCTGTCCTTTCCTCACATCCTTGTTGGTGTTATTTCACTTTTTTGTTAGAGGATTTTGTTTGTTTGTTTCTTTTTGTTTTTCCTTTTCTTGTCCTTAGCCAGTTCTGATGCGAAGTTGTTTTCATGAATATGAAGAAACAGTACCATATCCTCCTCATTATGCTCTTGGGCTAGGCAGGAGCAGGGACTGCTGCAGGCAAAGACCCTGCCTGGCAGGTCTTCCAGATGGGTGCTCTGCAAATCTGCGCGTTAAACCTAAAGGTCTTAATGACTGTGTGCAGGTTGGAAACTCAGATGTGCTCCCTGTCTTTTGTTGCAGAAGGAAGTGTTTTGTGCCTTGGGTCTGAGAAAGGGCAGGCTGACATGGAGAAAGAGGTAAGTGAATAAAAAAAAAAAACTTAATTAAGCTGGCTATTTCTAAGTATTGCTATTTCATAATATTTTTTGTAGTGTGATGAGAGGGAAGTTAGCAGACACATAGACTCCTTTAAAGCATTGACAAGTCAAGGGGATGATTAACGAGA
>JAWLRI010000050.1:1246061-1261061 GCA_034781795.1 Crypturellus tataupa | reverse complement strand
AAGTGGGGCCACCTTTATCATAATAGTGTGACTGCACTTTTTTTTTTTTCTGAGCCTTGCTTCCCTGCAAGAATTAACTTGGAACTTGTCAGAGTTTAGTTCCTTTAATTTTTTTTTTTTTGCTGTTTGTTGACATATCTCTAACACTAAATAAACTTTTCATCATTGCAATGCGTCCTCCTTCCTCTTTCTCCTGGACCGTGATATCACTTTTGTGACATCTTAATGTAAATTATTTGGACTTATTTTTATTTTATTGTCTCATTTGAAAGGGTAGAGCTCATTCATTTTTAGCTGCCCTGTATATGAGGAAACACACTGGTTATGTAAGTAGACCTAGAAAATAAAGAACAGGGGATGTCAGGGAAGTCTGTCTATAAATATGCAGCATAATCAAACTTTGCCAAATGAGGCACTTGAAATTCTGCAAGTAAAATAAAGCAGTTGCTGCTGAATGCATACTGTAAAGACAAGTCCTATAATGTTGTTAATTTGTTGAGGTTTCTTTGCGTTAATTAAAAATGGTAGAAAACAAAGTATTTTAATGTGACCTTCATTTGGCATTTGTTTTAACTTTTCTTCTCCTATTTTATTTAATTCTTCCACTTCTGTTGTTCAATTAGTGTTTGACCCCTTTAGCAGAGATGTAAATTAAATGACATTTCAATGCCATCCCATATTTAAAATACTGTGTTAGTTGTGGATCATAAAGGATGATCTTCGTTCTTTAGCTAATTTATTCATTTAACAATTTCCCTCCAGAAGTTCCAGCAGAAGGCTCTGAAGCAAACTAAGCAGAAGAAATCCAAGTCGGCTGAATTTCTGATGGGTGAGCCTTGCTTGATGAGTTATTGCTCATAATTTGTGTAAGGATTAATTAACTAATTACAGACAAATGGCTGTGGGCGAAATTTTGCTCTTGCTTGTCAGGGTGCAATTTGTAATTATTTTAATCATTTATTCTTTTTTTTTTTTTTTTTTTTTTTTTATATTTAATTTTAACCTAATTCTGTTTTGGCGACATTTGAGGACGATACACTTGAGTCTTCCAGCAAAGGAATTACTAGAAGGATTTTTCTGCTTGTCATTGAAATACACTTTGCTATAATGTGCTCTTCTGACCTCCTTGTTTTCTATAGTGAAAGAAGAGAGAGAAGCAGCAGAAGGCATTGAAAATCCAGCTTTTAACATCAGCAGCACAGATCTTTCAGCATATCAGACTTCAGAGGAGGAAGTTATTAGACATGACAAGCTAGATAGCACCCTTGCAGCTCACCAACAAAAACCCAGGCTGCAAGCCCATGCCGAACCAAGAGGTGAGACATCCAACTCGATTAGCCTCAAACGGAGTGACAGCGGCGGTGGCGCCTGGGACCCAACCTGCGCGCGCCGGGCCCTGTGCCTCCGCGCCTCCACACGGGCTCCTCTGCAAACCTGGGTTGGAAAATGGCAAAGCAGCCACGGAAACGCATCCTTCTCTAAGGGCTTAGTGAGCCCTTCGCTGCCTTTGTGCTCCCGTGGCTGCTCCACGCGGGGACGCGGGTTGCGCGGTGCTCCCTGCTGGCAGAGGACCGTGTGTGGCGCGGGTGCCCGTCACAGCCTTCCCCTTCATCTGTGCGAGGCTGAATTTGGGAGGTGAGTTTGGGAGGCTGCTGTGGGGCCACAGGTGCTGCTCAGTCATTGGCTTGCGAGTGCCAAGCGGCTTTTAAGCAGTGCTCAGACCCATGATTGATGGTTGGCCTCAGACCTCCCATATGTCCTCAATCAAGTGTCATCTGGCCTCCGCTTCGTGTTTCATTATTTTTGTGGCTGGTTGTGCTCAGATACCTACAGCCTTGGTCCCTGCATGGCCGCGCTTTTGAGCGCAGAGCCGATGCTGTGCCCAAGAGTGCCACTGCCACCACCTCAGGAAGCAGCGTTGGGGTTGATTCAAATGAGCTGTGAGGGTCTTCACTGGTGTCAGTTTCCCTGTTGTAGAGATTTGTATGTGCTTGTTTTTTTTTTTTTTAAACCTATTGTCCAATTATTATACCGAGTTGTTAATGGTGAATGTGAGTAGGAATGGTTAGTGTTTACTTAGGAATCAGGTGAGGAAAAAGTGAGGAAAAGGATTTGAAGGCATCTCATGAGATATACAGGGAAAATCATGGGCCAAGTTTTAAAGAAAAGCAAAACATGTTTGAAGCTGGCTATAAAATCTTCAAAAGTACTGCTTTACTGGACTATGGGGTCTTGTTAACTTCAGATGGCTTATGTATTTCCATGAATGTGTAGATGCTCACCATCGCCCAAGACCTCCTAAGGCACCGAAGTCCTAATCCCTCAGCAGTTTTCAATAAACGCAGAAGCAGAGATGCTGCTCGCTAAATATCCTCGTGTACCTGTCCAGGTACTTAAATGCAGAACTACAGACATTCACTTTTCCAGCTGTGGACCGCGTTGTGTTAAGATTTTGTCCTTGAGGAGTCAGAGTCTCTGACTCCTAATGACCCCTTGCGAAATTAGGTTCATCATTCCGTTTAGCCTCCATGTGACTCCGTGTAGTCGTGCACGGAGCAGGAATTGTGCCTTTCCTATGTAGCCTGTCAGAACAGTGATTAAGCAGACAAAGGGATTGATTGTTTTTTAATGAAATAGTCTATCTGGCAAAAAATGAATTTAGGTTCGCTGGAGACTACCCATGCTTTCAGTCGTCTCTTCAGAAATTCATGAATCGTTCCCTCAAGAAAACAACACTCTTTTTCTGAAAGACAGAAATGTGTTTTTAAACATTTTGATTTTTCATCCTAAGCAGCAGTTTGTTTTAAAAATTGCTGATTATTATCTTCGTGAGAGGAATAAAAATGGTTTCTTTTCATCCAGAGCACAATACTTTGATACACCACTAAGTGTTTTATAGTGGGAGAAGATGGCTTGCTGAGACCTGAAAATTTTGTTTCTCACCACAGTGCCTCCCTCTTCGAGTCTCTCTTCATCCAGTGACTCAAAAGATCAGTCATTCAAACAGCTTTGCCTCTAAGACAAGCAGCAGCCACCGGGGGAAGGAAAAAAAAAAAAAAAAGTTGTGCCATGCGTTTATATCAGTAGAATCATAGGAAAGTCTGGTTTGGATGAGACCTCTGGAGAGCATCCTAGTCCAGCCTTGCTTTGAAGTATTTTTAGTCTAAGTCTTATGCAGGACTTGTTTGGCAGTCACGGGGGCCGGTCTGAATTTGTAAACAGTTGCTAAAAAAAATAGCAGCTTCAAGCTGTTCAGAAACCTGGAGGAAAGAAAAAAGAACTAACCTTATGGTACATGATGAGCTAATTTTCCCTACTCCCAAGAGTAATAATACTTCATTAAAGAGAGAAGAGGAAAAGGCAGCCACATAGATAAGCATGGCCACACATGACTGCAGCGATGGGTAAGTGATGGTCCTCGGTGAGGATGAGGGCTTTGCTGCAGCCTCTCTCTTATGGTCTAGCACAAATGGCTTCTGGGGCTGCTGCGCCTTTGCAAAAATACACGTGGTGTTGGAAACTACCACCACTTGCCAGCATGTGGGATGCTACTGCACCACTCCTCTCAGCCCGCAACTCACGGGAACTGCTGTGCAGTAGACAAGAGGCAGAAGTCTCTGTTTTTTGAGAGATTTGCACCATGCACTGGGTACTGTTGCTCTATAGCAACTGTGTAAAGGCTGTGTAAAATAAACATCTTTCGGGCCCTTTCCCTTTTGCCCTCCTTTGTTCCCCAGATGCCAACAGAATACTCCTTTTGGGGTTTCCTCCCCTCCAAACCTGTGGACTCTCTCCCCTGTCTTGGCTCCCAGGCTTGCTTTAGGTTTCTTACTCAGTGAAGAACTGCGCTCATCAATTCTAGTGCTGGGTGCTAAACTGTATAATTGAAAACCAGTTATAACCTTAAGCACAATTATTTAATCACAGCATTCAGCAGATTGCAGGTTCAAAGAGTTGTATAAACACTAGGCTGGATTTTCAGGCCGTGCACCCAAAAACAGGGCATAGAGATGGCTTTTCCTTCCTGTTATCTTCGCACCCATCACCTGTGTCTTTAATGGCAACAAGTAATAGCTATGAGGGTGCTATCATTTCCTCCACCTTGCAAGAGAGTCACAGCCTGCTCCTCTTGCAGCAACTGTTCTTCCTACTTCCTACTTTGGAGAAGCCTTCTCACATACCTCCATGCTAAGGACACCGGAAAGGAGTGGAACAAGGCACTCGCATGTTTGGGTCCACCTTAAACCCTGTTCCTGAAATTTGGCTTTGGCTGCACAGGAGAGTACTGTGCAAAATAGAGATTATACGGGAATGAAATAGCCTTTCATGATATTGAAACTAGCCTGTATCTGGGGCTTAAATAACTTAATTCGCAGCTACATAGATGTCGCACAGTGTTATTCCATATTATTATGGACAATATTTCAAATTTTATTGTCATCACTAGACCTAATGGTCTGCTCCTGATAGTTCAGGGACAGACTGAGTGACTTTTTCTGCTGTATGCTCTCCATCATTGCTCTTATATGATGAAGTTTGGATACTGCTGTTAAATCTTATAGAGACCCAAGGGAACTGGCTGTCTATTTACTCAGATTAATCTCCTCATTATCACCCAGCTAACTGGTTGCAGCAGGTTCTACCTTTTTTTCTTTTCTTTTCTTTTTTTTTTTTTTCTTTTTGTGATTCTATGATGACTCTTTGCTGTTCACTCCTGATCTCACATCAGGTTCTTCTGTGGAGCATCAGCTCTAAACAGGAAAGAAGGGCATTTTTAATTTGTTGTTAACTTACATGCATTTTTCACCCAGCTGTTACTGTTGCTTTTAGATATATGGCATTTCAGATAAGGCATTTCTTTTTATTACAACAGGACTCTCACCTTCATTTCCATCTTACATTCTTTGTGAAATTAAGGTCCTCTCAAAATGATGTTCTTGTGTTTGCCAAATTATGCAATTTATTTGTTTCTGAAAATACCCAGAGGTTAATGTTCCTTGTGACTAAATCCAGTCAACTCTTACCCTTTCTTTCCCTCAGCAAGTATTGAACCTACTGGAAATTTTCCTGTCAACCATCCTAAGGGAAGGTGAAATTTTCCAACAGATCTGGCAAAATCTGGGATAAATATTCAGGGCTAGATCACCCAAACCTGCTGTAGCAAGGACAGGGACCTATGTCCAGCTGTTTTACAGTTTCCAAGAGTTTAATGCTCTCACTTGAACTATAGATGAGCTAGTAGCAGCTTTTCTCTTATGAGAAGTTTAAACTCACAGCTCATTGGATAGTGCCTAAATGTTCAGACTGGTTCAGTAAAGTCTTGGCCAAGGAAAGTGTTTCCAGGAAAACGTTCTTACCCAAGCACCAAATCTCCAGGAATACGCTGTTGTTGGCCGAAGGCAGAATATGGGCCAATTGCTCACGCTCATATGACGCATACCATGAAGAGTGCCTGCATGCTTGTTTTCTTACAATTGTTGATCTACCTTAGAGATTATATGCATTTTGTCCTCAGTGATTGTGAACAGGTAATGTGCAAGCTGGTTTATAGTACTTGGTGTATAGCAGTCGTAAAACTATACACATTTGGTCCACCTAAACCTGAAGAGAGCCCTCTGGGATGGAACTGCTCACACTTTTACAAGACAGGTAAATTACTAGCCCAAGCATGCAGAGGGAATATGTGTCGGAACAGATTAGGATGTGATCCTTCTGGGGTGCAGACGGCACAGGCAAGGCGCAGAATCCAAGGACAAGGCTATACAAGCATCCTCTCATTATGTGATTCACCTTGCGCCTGGCCTCTTTAGAGGTGGTTTTGTAGAACCCTCCAGAGACTGTGATACTCTGCAGCTTTTGCATGGGAGATGAAAGGAAGCCTAATTGTGTTCTCCGCACACTTGTACAAAGGCTAGAGGCAGTCTGACCCTAAATGTTGATAATTCAAGTTAAAATTGTCTCCAGATGACAAGGAACTCGCATTTTTTACCATCATCCCCAATACACAAATCTTTTCTCAAAACTAGATTATCTCCTAAAATCAAAAGCACTAATTAATTCTACCATTTTATCTTCAACAGGCACTGTTAACATCTCATATCATGCTCCAATAAATTTGCCCACAGAGATTAACAATGTTAAAAAAAAATGAGGCAGAGAAGGCTCTTTCAACTGAAGACCTAGAACTATTCTAATTAGCCCGGGTACAGCATGGCATTAACATGGCTATACTGCTTCTGGGAACAGATTAGTGTCTCTACGTGGCACACTGC
This sequence comes from Crypturellus tataupa, assembly GCA_034781795.1. Lineage (NCBI taxonomy): Eukaryota > Metazoa > Chordata > Aves > Tinamiformes > Tinamidae > Crypturellus > Crypturellus tataupa. The sequence continues at coordinate 1,254,789 of JAWLRI010000050.1, read as the reverse complement.
TGCGCCACCACTTCCTTGCTGCAGAGCTGGGCTATGTTCCTACCATGGTGCTGCATGCTCCTACGGGAAAATCCTTCCCTAAAATAGAATGGTTCTGCTCCTTATCAAAAGACAAAGTAAAGGGAAGCCTGCTGTTCCGGAAGGGTTGCTGCTGAAGGCAGCCTGACTTAGGCAGAGCAAAACAGGCTGTTTTATGCCCACTTGCAGGACAGGGCAAGAACTTCAAGCTAGGGGTGCACTAACAGAAAGGACTGTGTGAAGCTGCCATGTGGCATAACAGATTGGTAGTCAAAATCACTCTGTTTACAGAGTGCTGGAGACTGAAGCTTTTTGAACAGAATCTAGTTTCATTCTAAAGATACATTAGATACTATTGGGGAGATGGTAAGTGCAGATGAAAAGAAGCAACTGCTGGATACCCACTTTTATGCTGCACGTGAAGTAAATGGGAGCTTGTCACACTGGCTATTTGTGTTGGACAAAATGCTTTGCATAAAAGATGGAACCAGAAATATGAATCAAAACTGTACCCTTTTTATTTTTTTTCCCTTAAATTGTGACAAAGTTTATATCTAATAATTCAAGTTCTATGTATGTGGTTCCATGCTTTCTGATTCCAACAGGGACTTGAAATGGAAATGCCAAACCCAGTGTGCAGGCAATGATGGATCACCATGTATGCATAGGAATAAAAAAGGCTGTCATTGGAAGTAATTTTGCGTTGAATTACACAATGTGTAATCCAATTGAAATCAGCAGAACGGCACAAGGTGTAATGTAGTGTGTAAAACGTGATCCATTGCATGCAATTTCAACAACAGGGATTCGTTGCCACTCATCTAAGTAATGTGTTAAAATTGAATTTGTGAAAGGTATAGAGAGAAGAATTGTGAGGAATAGATGCATTTTTATAATTGGGAAATACTCTTTCATAAGGTGACTGAATTCTTAAGGCCAATTTATTATATTTAAGAACACTTTGCTGCTCAGAAGAGTTGTCTGAGCCTTAAAGTTGTCACTGCTTTTTCCCTGCGGGTTCTTTCAGAGACTTAGGTGTGATCAAGCAAGCTGGTTACCCTATTAGTACGCACTATCCGTTTGCCCCGTTGACATATGTCACATTATCTAATAGTGCTCCTAAATGAACTCCATCATGATCAGTAAATCTTTTCTCATATCTTCAACCAACAGCACTTTGCCAGAAAAAGCAGCAGGTCTTAAGCGGCCGTCCCTTGGCACAGTGCCCTCTGTTGCTTGCAGGAGAAAAAAAAAAAGACAACAAAAAAAAGCAAGGCACAACTTGGAAATGTGCTATACCTTTGCATAAAGAGCAGCAAATTCAGAATTCAGCCAGTCTTCCAGCAACTGAGCAGGGAAAGAAATGGTGACGGTGGAGATCATAGCACAGCATTTTGCAAGTGCAGAGCCTGGCGCACTGCTTCGTCTCGCGACCCATCTCCTCGCCAATGTTCTGTCAAAGCTGACAAGTGAGTTTACTCAAGGCTTACAATATAAACATAAGACATAGTTATGTGGTTTACTCATTACCTATGGTCTCCACTGGGGATAAGGAAAATGACATATGATATCTTTAAAACTTTTTTAAAATTGAAAAGTCACACGGTGGTGATAGTATTTAACAAGCTGTGTTTTCAAGATATAATCTACTGTCCAGTCACTTGCTTAATGTTCTTTGGTTTGAAGATGCCATTAAAGCATAATTTTTCATTGAATTCTTCGTGGAACTCATTAAAATTTGAAGTTCTATGTAAAACATTGCATTCCCTGATATATTTGGTGATAATCTGGAATAATTTCATGGTTCTCAGCAATCTTATTTTAGATCTACGTCTTAAATAATATAGATAATATACTATATTTAAAACATAAATGATAATATTAGATCTAAATTTAATATCATAATAATATATCTTATTTCAGCTTCCAGATGTAGCATAGATCAGCCTCTATCAATTTAAGTAATGACATTTGTAATGGCTACTAGCTGAGGTAAGCATAATTGATATCTTGGTTCTGAATGGAAAATTAAACACCGAAACAAAAAAAATCATTTCAGGTTAACTCATAATAATTCCATATTCTTTTCTTGAAAAATGAAAACTGAGAATTACTCTTGCTTTGGAGATTATATCTCAATTCATAGAGTTCTTCAGGGTTCTTTTTTAGCATCTTCTTAACATTTAGATGATTGTAAATTTAGTAACACAAAACTTGTGAAATTCTTGTGATGTGTTTTCTTGTGAAAGTCTCAAACCCCCAAATTATTTTCCATTAATGTGGCTACTGAACTATGGAAATGGGTGAATGAGTGTGCTGTTCACAAGACACACCACATCTTGAAAAAGGATGAGTAAGTTAAACAATTAAAAGTGTGGGAGGTGAGATACCTCTCTCCCCTTTCTCCTGATCTCAAACTTTAGTTGCTGGTGGCCAAACTAAGATAAATACATCTCTGAAAGATATGTTAAAGGGAATTCAAGTGTGACCCCAGGGTTGCTTTGGCTCAAGCTGAAGAATTTGCATGCTCTTCTCATGCACAAATTCAGAAATCTGCAAACATGGACACTTATATTTGGGCTAGCCAAAGCACCATATCTACAAAGTAAAATGGGAAGTATCACTAGGGAAATAAGTTGAATTCTGTTGAAGGGAGAGTGAGGATTTATCATGATGTCCACAAACAAGAACTGGTCCTGAAATCAATGCTGTAAGACACCTGCATGGATAGGTGGACTACTTTTCCACTCCCAACTGCTTCATTGTGTTTCAGAAGTGCTTTGGGTCAAAACTCTTCTGTCTCAGACTGAGATCCCATCTTTTCCAAGATCCTTCTGCTGTTTTATGCAAAAGGCCTTTATGGACTGTCCTATGAAGAAGGGCAGTAATGTCCTTCTCAGTTATGGACAGAGACATCTGTTGAACCTACAACCTGAAACAGGAGAACTACTGATCAGTGAGACAAGTCTGCTCAGACCATTATCTGCATCTTGTTATATAATGAAAGTTTGCTAATGTCTGAACATTTTCTCTTTTCTCAAGACCCCAAATCACTCTGAAAACCATCACCAAGGAATATTATTCTAAGCTTTTAGTCACCAGCCACCTGGTTATTAATAATCTCTTAATTTTTATATCAGTCAGGAGACACTGGACAAATCCATCAGAGTTTTTTTCCATGCAGGTATTTGGGGTTTTTTTTTTTCTCTTGTGCAACTTTGTTTTTCATGATTCTTTCATTAAACTCAAAACCTAGATCAATGGCACTGTAGGAAGGACAATGGAATAATTCTCTCAATGTCATCCAAATTCCTTGCTGTACTTATAATGCTGATACGAGCTATCTGATTTCTTTATGGAGTAGAAGACCTTGTAGAAAAGCGGCTTAGTTGTGCCATTTCTGTGGTACTCTCAGGACATAGACTGTATAATTGACTGCAGACACCTTAGCTTAAAAGCCATCTTAGAGTTTTATCCAGTCTCAGTAATATGTGTGTAGTCCCATGGGCTGCATCCAAGGATTATGCTAATTTTATTAGCAACTCCTCTTACTTTAATTAAAACTGCATAAATTCCCACCTGATCACTGTTGTGCCAACACCCTTCTTTCCATTTCTACTTGAACTTGCGGTTATTTTATGTTTTTTTTCTTCTGTTCTTCAATTCTGATGTCATTGAACTATCTATTGTGTTTTCCACATGAAATAGTAAGATACTAAGGGTTGAATAGTGTTTCAGAATGAATTACTGGATTTGGTCGAATCTTTGAACAGATCAAAGCAAAAACCTGTGTGTCCGGACTGGCCTGCTCTTCTCCAGAGAAGGTATTCCAAGTAACTTGAGGTCTGGAAGTACTAAGTTATGCACCACTGTTCAAAATACCTGCAAGGAAGCACTGTATTAACATTTACTTTACTGTGTTTTTACCATGAAGCAGAACGATGTGAATTCCTTAGTGGACTGTTAATTTACATGTTCTACATTTTCAAATATTTCCAAAAGCAAATGTGAAATGATTAGTAATCCATTCACATACTTGCAAAATATTATTAGCAAAATGCCTTTGGCAGCATGTTATGTTGACTAAAATTGATAAATCTGCATTTTAAAACTAAAACAACTCCCACCCTTCACATCCCAAGGCCTGCTCAAAGCCAAGACCTGGTCACAACTGGAATTCATGGTTCAGTTTGCAAAGTATGCTGAACTGAGAGAGGAAAGAGAAAAAAAATAAAGGACAAAACTAGTAATTTGAGGTTGGCAATGCTATCTGCTCTTTAGAAAGACTCTGCAAGTCTTCTGTGGAACCTTGAGTTTAAACTAGTTTCTTCTCTTTAAAAACCATCATAATGAGATAATTCTGGCGTTATTGCTTATACCTATGTAGTCTTTAAAGTGTATGTGTTGCTATTTTGCTTTAGAGAAATCAAGCCTGGTCATTCTTTATACTGTATAAACTTTGTGTTTCTAATTGTGTGTGGTTTTGAAGGGCCAGAGACCTGAATAAAATAACTCATGCATACTTCTGAATGATGTATTTGGGTGATTAAAAAAAAAAAAAAAAAGAGAACCAAAGAGCAAGTAGTTTAACAGCATCTATTGGTGTATCACTTTTTTAAAATAATAGTTTCTGTGCATCATAAACTCAAATCTAACATGACACTTCCTCCTAAATGTCAATTATTTTGTCCAGAAGAGTTCTTTAAAAGTCTGCTTTCTGTCTGTTCAATACCAAACTGATAGGATAAAGAACACATGCTGTTAAAATTCAGTAAAAGCTACTGTGATATAAAGACCTAGCAAAAAGCCTGTGTGCTAGCCAAGTTTTGCTTCCATAGTTGCAATGTGTATTTCTCTGAAATTTACATTTATAGCTAGGAAGTAATTGAATAAGGAGATGCATCATCATTTTCTTTTTTAGCACATGGGTGAATTATTCTACCAACATGTGAAGGGGTGTTCATATAACATCACAGTGCTTTGTGCTAGAGAAAAACAATTACAGTGAATAAGGTAGAATGGCTCTGTTATTGCAGTACATAAGACTTTGATTACATACTGCCAAGATTCATACCAGCCTAGTAGTTGTTGACAGATAAAGTAACAAAAATGAAACTCATTTATTTTTTCTTTATTGAGACCTCAAGGTAAAGCAAATTTTCAGTTCTTGTACTTACTACATTGAAGGAACAGAGACTGACAGTCAAAATGTGCCAGTCCAGAAATATAAATTAAACCTAGTTTCATATCAAAGTTTCATTTAGTCTCTGAAAAGGAGCTGCTGCTTGGATTATTTTTGATCCTAAAACAAATATACTGTAGACTACTGTAGTGTATCTTGGATGACTTAACCCTCTCCTATATTTAGCTCTCAGGTATTTTCCAGGATATAGGTCTGTATCTACTTACACAATTCAAAAATGTGTTTTTGTTTTTTTTTGGATTTTGACTTAATCATTTTACTTTTCTTCTCAGGTTAGTAAAATTGACTGTGTTTGCAAACCTGATATATCAAACAATGAATTAAACAGAGATTAGCACTTTTGGGTGTGGTGGAGGTGGACATATTTTGAGAGAAAGGCCTCCTTTCTGCCTGATAAAACAGAATTCTCGCTGATGTAACGGGAGATCCTCCAGGCAATTAGATGCTGCATTATTCCATGATAAGTCTAATAAATGAGGTTTTTTTTTGTAAACTTGATTAGCTTTTGAAAAGCAGATAAACCTAGCTATTGAAATGGAAAGTGCTAAAATAAGTGTTTTTCTCCCATCAAAAGCTTAGATTAGTTACCTAGCCTAACTGAATATAATTGCTGTTCAGATTAATGAGGCAGTATTCTAGTATCTCCTCTGTAATTAAACACTTCTCTGGTTGAATACAGTATTAAAGATGCACTAGACGTTGAAACCTCAATGGTGAAATTTAAAACTGTTGAAATTGAAAGGGTCAGCTGTGAAACACAAATTTCCCTGCAGCATGAGTAAATTCACTCGTAAAATGTGTTTCAAGAATAATTTGGCTTAAGTTTGGGATACTGGATTTTTTTTTTAATGTTTCTTATCATTTCATCATCTAAATTTGAGTGTTTTTCTCATTAGTTTCTGAGCAAAGTAACATAAAGTGCACTTATTTCCAGAATTACCTTTTCTGACCTTTCACAAGATGATAATTGCAGTACTAGTGGGCTTAGAGGACTTGTTAAAAAAATTAAGCTTATGAAGTAGCAAGAAATGCCCCTTTGCTTGCTGGTGTCGATTTCAAAATTAACATTTTGGTTCATGTGCTTCTAATAATCGCTGACCCTTACTTCATGTGCTTTCCACAGGAAATGAATACAGCAGAAATTACTTTGACCCGTTGATGGATGAGGAAATAAACCCAAGGCAGTGTGGGATGGAGGTCAGTGAAGAAGGTGAGGCAGAATTAAGTATGTAATTTTGGTGTCAGAATATTCTTTTCCATTCATGAAAATGAGGTGACAAAGATCACATATGCAGTTCCATTTAAATATTGAGGTTTACAATTTAAATTATAAGCCTTACCCACTATGAACAAGATAGGCAGTATACACAGTCTTTGATCAAGGACGGAGAGTTAATGGACAAGTAAAAGTGAGACTGTGCGGTATTCAGTTAGCTATTATAGCAATAGAATGAAGCGCTCTCCAAGAAAATTGTCTACACTGTGTTCTCTTTAATTAATGTAGTCAGTCCAGAACTGAGCACCAAGCTGACTTTTTTTTTCAACCCCAAAGCCCTCATTCAAGAGGAAGTTATTTTTAGGCTGAACTGTGTTTGCCTAACAGAAGAGAAAACCTGAAGTACGTAAGAGTTCCCAGCACATCAGGCTGCTTTTTTGATTTTATTTTTGACATTTTGTCCAAAATGCTTAACTTCGTTGTCTGTGGGTGGTACCTAAGCTCCAGATAGCAAGGAGCTGGGAGGGTGTGACTCTGCAGGACTGGGAAACCAGAAGTTATGTGTAAGTATGAGAGAGATTAACTGGGAGGTATTGTCTTTCCCTGTGAACAGAAGAAATCCTCCTTTGCTCTCTTGGCTTTCAGATAAAAAAGGGTGCGATCGGGCTTGCCTGAATTTGCATGGACTTAAGTAAGAACATCATCATGGTAATGAAGTGCTTAGCTATGCATTGAGTGCTTTGGCCCAGCTCCTGCTGCTCAGTGCTAACAACCTGATAGCACGCAAGACGGAATTCTCTTGCGTTACCTTTCCAGTCCCTCTTTTTTTTCCCCCTTTTTTTTCAGTGCAAATAAACACAATGTTTATTTGCACTGCAGTTCCTATCTAGACACACAGTAGTAGACAAATCTGAAATTTAGACAGACTGGAAAATCTGTCTACTGTAATGGATGTCAAAGCAGCCCACTTCTGAAGTACACTACATTTCAGTTCGTGTAGCCATCGTAAAGATTTGAATTTCTGAGGAAAATGTATATGCGACTAAGAGAAAAGCAGACTCTAACACACACCAATAACTTGACTCTCTTTGTCCTGAAATAAGAAAAAAAAAGACATGATTATTTTAGGTTTACTAGGCAAATTGCCTCTAACCCCCATCATTTACCTGTGCCTTGTATAAGACAGCACTGTGTTTTCTTGGAAGCAGAATTCAATTTTTGGCCCTAAGTTTTTCCGTGAAAGACTTTGGTTCATCTTCTAATAAATTGGCTTCATGAATCATGATCTGTCTCATATACAGAGAGTCAGAAGCAAATTTTTTTTCTGCATTTGTCTGAGCACTTAAAAACATGCACAGATACAGTGGTGACATGCGAGATATATGGCAGTAAAGCTTTTGTCAGGAGAAAATGTTTTTTTCTATCAGGTCAGACTGTGTTCAAGAGAAGCATGGCGTTATGAGTGTCCGTGGGTGTTTCTCCCTTTTCTGCCCTGGTAGAACCATTTCTTGCAGGCCGATATACATTGGTTTATTAAAGGCCTGTTGGCAATATCTGAATTTATGTAATTGAATTTATGGAATTTTCTGAAGCAGGGACCTCTGTTCTTTCCTCTTCTTTTATGTACATTTTGTCTTCTTCAGTTATTTACCTTTGTCCTAAGGTCTTTTGGCTTGTGGGCTGAATTTTGCTTTGCTTTATTTTGTACTGTGCACTATTGAATCAGATAGGCAGAAAAATGTTATAGTTCTTCAACAATGTAATGGAGTCCCACTAAAATTTTCTAAGGCCTTTTCGTATCTAAATATTTAAAGGGGAACTATATCTTTTGCCTGGGATGCTTTTTACAGATGTGCAGGGTTCTCCATGGTCTCCTCCAAAATTCCTTAGCATAACTCAGAATGGAAGCAGGAGAATATAGTATGTGCGTAGTAAGTCAGCTGTATTTTTGCTTTTGAGTTTCTGTGATTCTTTCTCTTTCTTAATTTAATACCACACATCTCCACAACCAGTAGCCAAATGTAGTCACAAAGAGGTTCAATGATTGATTTTCTTTTGCTTTCCTTGGGAAAGTGTTTATAAGTATGTAATATAGTCAAAAGGAAAGTCAGAACTAATGGTCATCCTCTAATGGGATACCATATATATTTACCTCTTCTTTCTATCTAGCAATCAGCCACTAATAAGAGACAAAAGCAGTACAGGCTGGGGACCGAGAGCAGCTCTGCTGAGAAGGACCTGGGCGTCATGGTGGACGACAGGTTGACCATGAGGCAGCAGTGTGCCCTCGT
>JAWLRI010000050.1:1104994-1245961 GCA_034781795.1 Crypturellus tataupa | reverse complement strand
TTGTGGAGTCTCCTTCTCTGGAGATCTTCAAAACCCGCTTGGATGCAGCCCTGTGCCACGTGCTCTAGGTGGCCCTGCGTGGACTAGATGATTTCTAGAGGTCCCTTCCAACCTTGGGCATTCTGTGATTCTATGAAAAGCAGAAGAAGGTACTTCAGTGCATAGTTTAAACTTACACTCCTCTTAGTTCTGAACCAAGTCAGACCCAAAGAGAATAGCTGTTGAAAAGCAAATCTTCAGTCACTAACTGCATTAAAGTTTTGAATATTACGCAAAAGTGTTCATTGTATGAGGTTCTTTAATGTCTTACTTTCTGAAAATGAAAATACTATCAAATATCCTTTCTAAAATGGAGAAATTAAATTTGTTCTGGAAATTCTTCTGAGTTGATAATACTCTAAGAACAAACAACACCCCACAATACCCCAGTATGGATTTGCCTTTTTTTTTTTCCCAAGGCAATGTTTCAATTTTACACACTAAAAGCAATGTAAAAGGTACTGATCTGTGCTTTGAGAAGAGTAGAGTTTTGCAGAGGCCTTGAATTTTAAATACCCCATTTGACTGAAAATTTGTCACTGTAATTTTATGGTAAACCTTTGAAAAATCTTTCAAACACTTAAAAAGGGGCATCCAAGGTCACTGATAGCTATACTTCAATGGATCCCTCTTTCATATACTTCATCTTTTTTAATGTGCTTAGAGAAGGCAGGGTATGGGACACCTAAAGGGAGGACAAGCCTCTGTTGGTCATCTTTCTTGAGTATAGACTCTAGGGGCGATTTTAGGTCTCATGAAAAAAGGTATGTGTGTGAGTTTTGCTCTTTTTAAATATCTGCAGATATTATTGGCAATTTGAATGACTGACTAGTTGCAGAACAAAAATTAAGGAGTACTGTAATGATTACTCATGCTATATAACCTGTTATTATCATGGACAGCTAGGTAAAATTTCTAAGATCCAAAATCATTAGAGGAAAAAATTAAACAGTTTGTTTTTTGTTAAGAATTCAAATAGAATTCAGCTGTCATTTGATTATAAATAGTAATTCAAACAAGATTATTAACATAAATACAAAACTGGTTTTAGTTCAAATCAGGATATAATACTGCACATCCTTTAGATGTGTGCATTCATACAGTTTTAATATTTAATTATTTTTTATACCTGAGAAGAAAATTACACTCAGTTCTGCAATTATCAGTTCTTTAAACTAATTTTCAAGGTCAAAGGATTTCTTAATGTCTGAGTTTACATACCTTTATTTATAGTATAAAGTAACATTTCCTGAAGTATTACTAAGGAAAAAATAGATTTTCCACTCTTTTTTAAGATCCTGTGGAATTTACGGAGCAAATTCTGTATGATAAACTGATGAAGTTTTTGGATGAAGAAAGCAAGATGGCAAACTCCCAAGGTAAATAATGTAATAATGCTCCATAAAGAAAAAAAATCTCTATTGAGACTGGATGCAGAGGGCAGAAGCTTATCCATATCCTTGAACTCAAAAACAAAAGAGACATTGTCTTTAAAGTGAGCCTGCAAGATCTTTACCCAAATGTTTTCATTTTGATTCATGTTTGTGTGGTTTTAGGTAGAACTTAAGTGGCATGCTTTCTTTGGGTTGCTTCACTGTTCATTAAATTCTATCCAAATGAATGAAGAATGGAAAAGTTCTTGCTTATGTGCTCAAAGTTAGAAATTTAAATCCTTATTTAAGCTCATAAATGAGTGAGTTGTTTCTCGTATTCAATGGCCACCTGATATACTGCTTGAGGTTATCTGTATGAAAATTTACATTGTAACAGCCAGAAAGAAAATATTTTCTGTGGCTTTCCTAGAAATACCAAACTGATGTTCCGTCTATGGTGAAAACATAGGTGAAAGCTCATAGCCTTATTTTGGCTTTCCTTATTTTTATAGTCTTTCTTTGACATCCACACAAGAGCATTGCCCTTGCAGCCTGTATGTGGTGTGCATGCTTACCCCTTTCTTCCACTTTATTCAGATAAAGTGACATAAGAATATGCCACAAACTCAGGAAGCTAGCCTTGTTTTTTTTGAGTCTTGCTCCTGCATGCATGCTCATCCTTTTCAGCAAAAGTCTTTTGTACAAATGTATTTTCTGTTCTTTTGTGCCTGTGTGGTATTTGCTGTTGCATAGTAGTTACATCCAGAGACTATTTTGTGAGAAAGACAGTCAAGTCAGTTGCCTATGGCACTGTCACCCAAGGAGCTGCAACATGTTTTATAATCATTGAACTTGTGAGCAACTTTTTCCTAGAAGAGGCAAATATTTTTCTCTGCCAAGGCTTGCAAAATCCCTTCAACTGGTGCTATGCATATCAGCAATATCTTTGAAACCCATTTTGTCTTACTTTAGATTCAAGGGAAAGAAAGTACAACCACCATGGCTAAAATCATGTAGATAGTTTAAGCAAAAAATCTCCAACAAATTTTTGGCAAGCCATCTCCTGCTACGTGATAATGTGAAGCTCCGCATTACTGAAAAAGATCAAAGCAGTCCTGCAGGTTGATTGTTGCTTTTACCCTATAACAACATAGCTTAGAGTGAAAACATGCTTGGCTGTGGTGAAGTCAACATTGTTTATATTGAAAATATTGGCATGTGGTCTCTGTCTGTGGTATTTATGTTGTCCCCCTCTACCAACATTTGTAGCAATTCATGGTCCTCAATAGCTTAGCCTCAAAATACTACTGTTCCATTAAGGAAAATATCATGATATCATTTGGTAGAGGGGGGAAGCAAGGTTGATGCTCTACCCTTAGCATTAACTTTCTGCAAATTAGCTGCTAGAGCTTGCTCTAAAATCACAGGTAAAAGGAGAAACACCTGTGGACAGGAGTTCATCCCACCTCACTTGGGCACTTTTTAGATTGATAATACAAATTATTACCTGGAAGGGGTTGTTCTTTCCTTTGACTGTAGAAGGATCTCAGACAACTGACTTGGACCTGACCATCACTTTTTGCATGGTCAAAGGTAGGTGAGCTGAGATGCACTGACGTTTGCCCACCGACAGGCAAGTTTGTAGAGAAGTGGGGAGTAAAAGAGATATCTTCCCCATCCAGTTGTGGTTGATCTCTACCTCACCTGGGTATCCTAATGCTCTGGATGACAAATGACAGTAATGAATATTATTAAGATGAACAAATAGTCAGGATTAAAACCTGTCAGCATATAGCTGATTTGGAGAAAAATAAGATTTCAGTAATGCCCTCAAATATTTATAAGGCTGCTCAGATGCTTTAGAACATTTGAAAATGATTTTTTAAACCACTTTTATCAGGCCACTACAAAGAAGTAAAATGTTCTTAATACAATTCAGCTGCTTGGAGGATAGGACAAGGGGAGCCAAATCTGTCTTCTGAAGACAGCTGAACTTTTGCAATGTGGCTTGAGGACCATGACCCTACAGTGCAGTTGCTGAGCCTCTTGAGCAGACAGGTACTGAGCACAGACCTGGCTGCAAAGCCCAGAACATGCTGCTGGCTCACTGACTTAATTCAAATTCAGAATTTAGGGTCAAGAAACTTTATTAACATGAGTATTCTGTACTCTGAGCATCACTGCCCTTGTACATAATCAAGAGGGCAGTGATTGTGGGAACTGCAGCAGCCTCCTATTGTCATGTGTTTTGAGTATTGCTTCAGTGCTTTTTTTGCCTAAAAGTGCCACAATGGGTATCAGAATAAAAGTCAAGGATGAATGTTGCCTTCCATCCTAGCTGAATTTGTTACTTAAGTTATGTTTAGTTTGGGTGAATAAAGACTTGAACAGATTGTTAAGCTGGGGGTTTTCTTAAGGAATTGAGGCTTGTCTCCATCTGTCTCTGTGTGTATCTAGCTTCATATATTTCTGGCAGTCTGTGAATTCTTCCTCTAAATTTTTTAACCTGTTGTACACATCCAAATTTCCTTTTTTAACAAGGAGCAAAAACTCTCACAGGTACCCCTTTCATACCAATGCTATGGAACTGGGCAACCGAACAGAGCAGACAAGCATTATTAATGTCTCCGCTGAGGGAAAAGCTGATACAGGACTCTTATTAGACATCACAAAATCTATAGAAAAGTGGGATTCATTTGGTTCCATTCCTTGCAGAACTGCTCCTGTGAACTGAAAAATCACGTAGTCATACAATCCTAATTAATAGATCATCCCCAAAGGACAAGAAAGAACTGAGCTCAGAATTTACATTGTTGCATGTCTTAAAGCATATTGTGACTGAATAACTTGTTGGTCACTCCTGTGGTGTACGTTAGATCATATTATAAACAACCAAAGAGGCAACCCTGTTTTTTAGAGAAAGGTGTAGGCTGTCCCCATTCTATCCAGAGGCAAAACCTATCAGACAATTTAGATTGTGATCTGCACAATCATCTAAAATCATATAATCCTGCAGAAAAATATTTTCTGTTATATTATCAGCAATTAAAGAATTAAAGCAAAATGCTTTTCAGTATTTCAGTTGTCCAACTTCTGCATGGACTTTTGCTGACTTCTACTGCTAGCTGCAGTGTGTAAACAGAGTCTTCTAGAACCAAGCAGGAAAATGGCATTTTCTATATGGATTTAGAATCTCTCTAAATATTCAGAGGTGTGCTGAGGTCTAATCTGGCAGTGGACCAGTTTTTAAATACTTGTCATCCTCATACACAAACAATTGCTATTTGATAAACACATGGGAATAAAGTCAATCTATTTATTTTATTTATTTATTTGTTTGTTTGTTTATTAATCCACTGCTGCTTGGGCTGTGCTGGTGCATAGCAAGCCCAGGCAGCCATGCTGGCCCTGTTCATCCGGGTGCTGGTGCTCCAGGTGCCAGGAACTTGGGAAACCCTTCAGCAATGGGAACAGCTGGGCCAAAACTCTGTTTGAGAATAATACTTTGCTCTGGCAGATCTTTGTAACGCATTAAATCATGGCTGTGACTCAGAGGCTACCATTGCCCAAGCACACCACAAGTTAAGGGAGGTCTCTGATGTCTCAATAGTCCACTTGTGAGCAAGCTGAATTTCCGTCCTGACCTGTCTATTGCCTGCTGCACTTACAACAATTAACTAAACGAGTACTGGAGAACGTATTTTAATTACAGCACAACATCTGCAAATATAACCTGGCAATCATATTTGGATCATAAGGAAAATAAATGATTTAAACTGCATGGGAAATACAGTATACACTGTTAAGTACAGTGAAGTGTATTTGTGTGTACAAATGTACTCTTAAGTACAGTCAAGACAATTAAAAGTTTGGCACATGCTAACATATTGCAGAAGCCATTTTGTAACGAATTGATCAATCTAACCATTAATTTCCTTGTAAATTCTTGGCCAATTCCTGTAGTGTTTATAAAGCGGTAACATTTCTACCATTGTGGCTATTTTTGGACAGTGAAGAGGGTGAGGCTTTGCTTTGGTCAAGCTCATATATGAGATCATGACTCAAGCCTCTAGCCCATGTGTCAATTCAGCAAAAGAGCAACCTAGTGGTGATCGTGAGTCAAAAGATTTTTGGAAACCCAGCGTTGAGTGAACCGATTAGCTGAAAAAAACAGTTCTCCTTTTATGTCTAACTTGGTCAAATGAGCAGTTTTCCCAATTCTTCTTTCAATGGATGTATGTATGTTTTTATCAAATTCTTTCTAAATCTGAATCATAGTTTGTCAGGATATTTTCAACAGTTACTTCCCCTAAGAAGTTTTTTGAAAGTGTCCTCTCTTGTTCATGTTAATAAGTCCAGAGTCTTCCACCAAACCCAGATTCGTTAAGTGTAACTCCTCACAAAAGGAATAAACACAAAAAGAAAAAGGATATTTTGATGAACCAGCACGTGGTTGCCTTTGCACACTGAAAGCTTTTATTCCTTTTCTGCTATATAAATTTATCTGCCAATAACCAGGAGATTTGAGACAGGAATATGCTTTGATATGAAGAGATAAACTTGTATTGCTCCTGTTAAAGCAGTACAGCAACTAATTTATATCAGTTAAGCATATGGACTGTTGTGTACAGTACAGTACAGAAGGGAGCAAGCAATGAAGCATCCTCTGCTGTTGGCGATGTTTTCTTTTCCAGCACTTCCTGGATTTTCTCTCTCCTCGCCAAATCCTTTATGTTACAGTAAATTTAAATGTAAATATCGTTTTGTTTCTACATTTAATAGTTGTAGGTCAAATCACTTTTCATTAGGCTTGTAAGATGCTACATGAGGAGGTTCTGCGTACCCTAAGGTAATGGTTTGGGTTGTTTATATCTACTGTATGCTTCCCCCAACATGATTTTGAATTTGTATCCTGTTGTAATTAAATAAAAAACTACTTCCTGTGTGTTGGTGGCACAGAGGTGATTTAAGTACTCAAGAGACTCAACAATTAAAGTCATTAAACAATGAGTAGTGTGCAAACTGAAGATTTTAATAGCCTTAGTTTTATCTTTCCTTTTCTGGTCTTCATTAGCAAATGAAAGACTTCAAAGGGGAATGAGAAAAAAAAATGTTTAAACCACTTTCATGTCTTGGGATGGAGAAAGAGAAAGGCTAATAACTAGACAGGACATTTTCTTTGAGAGAAAGAAAAGGCACAGAGAGTTATAAAGACATGCACTTACACACAGAAAAATGAGGCAAGCAAAATGAGGTGAGATGTGGACAACCTGGTATCTGTCATTTCTCAGTGATCCTAACATGGAGAAATGAGCAAAAGAGTTGTGTTTGTTGTATTTTTGACCCAAACTAGTATTAGTACTGTTGCAAATGTCAGTGAGATGATACATTTTGAAGTATCATGTTAAATTAGACTGAAAAAATAGAACGAGTCATCTTTGAATAAGACTTTATGAATGGGATTTAATTTTATTTCTATACAGCCATTTCTATTATTTCTATGTGTCCTTTAGTTCTGCATACATCATCACGGTGAAATCAGTGGAATGAGGTGGGTGAGGGCAGAACTGGACCCAATTAATTAGGCGGGAGCTGAATGCACCCACCTGAGGGTGGAATTCAATCCTCCAGGATGAGTGGGAGGAAGATGAAGTGATTGGTGTGGCCTAAAACCCCTTTGAATTCCTGTTATTCCTAATCTTCCATAAAACCATAAGGCAAAGTAATTCTGATTAAAATTCCTTAAACCTCAGTAGATTTACATGGGAGTAAAATGACCATGAGTATACACAGCACACCTTGTGAAATTATTATACAACAAACTGTACATCTTGCCTCTTTTTCCTGTACATAAATGTTGCTCTTTAAGGATGCTTTTCCTGGCAGTGATGATTGGAATTTGCCTTTAAAAAAATGTTATTTATTTGTATTTGTTTTATGGTATCAGCAGTTGTCCTAAAATTTTGGTGGTCCAAACATAGTAACTGAGGGGTACTAATCAAAGATTAAAATCCCATTTGCTAAAAGATAACCTGTCACTTTCTTTTCAAGCAGCCTATGTTGTCAGTGAAGATTTTTCAGACTCCGTGATGCCTGTCAACTTCAGTAAGACATGTGACCTTCACAGAGAGGTTGAAGATGAAGTGATTCCTTCATATATCGAACAGTTTGAGAGGGATGTTCAGGATGACATAATTCTGCTTGGCAGGTTTTCACTGGAACAGGTCAGAGTTAAGAACTATAAGACAATTTTATCACTTGCTTCATAACATGATGCTGCCTTGTTAACCTTGTATACCCCAATTCTATTTCACTGCCCAATGATACATCTATTGAAAGGAGAAAAGATAACCTATTTTGTTGACTTGCTTTATGTCACTGAAATTTTACGAAGCTGGCAGATCCTTTTTCTTTGTCTCTGTTCAATGCAAATAAATATAAATTGCATCTAGTCTTCTTTCTCAAGTAGTGGGTGTTTCTGACTGCTCTGCAGTATTGCAACTGAGTTTCAGTCAAGATCCTCGGCTTGGGACTCTCTGCCAAACTTAATGGTGGTGTATTCATCTATCAGTGAGGAAGTTTGGAGCCTTATGTAGCAATATTTATTGCACAGATAATATAGTCTTTCCCAAGTTATAAATCTGATGCACTCTCCAAACTGCCAAAGCTTCCCATGGTTTCCTTCTTGCCATTTCATAGTCTAAAGACAAGTCTGAATTCATGTTGACAGAGATACAACTTTCTGGGGCTGAAATGATAGTTGTGGACACCTAACTACAATTTGTCCCTTTGAAAAATCTCATACCAAGACTAGGGGACAGGAAAAAAGATTAATTGATGAATCTATCATTTCTAATTAGCAACACGAGAACAGCATGCTGGCTCTGATGGGCTTAAAATAGGTTACCCAGTGAATGATGGTGATCTAAGCTTTTTTTTAATATTATTTTCAAAGTAAGTTTTTAGATATTTTTTATTGCTGGATTAATTCTCAAAATTGTCTTTTTCACACTGATGGGGGGAAAAATGCCTTGCTGATTGCCTGTGATTCCCCATGTAGGTATATTTTCTTCCTACTGATTTTTGTAGCTGTGTGCACACTGGCAGTTGTCTGGGGAATGCCGTTCAGAGAAAATGAAATGGGAGGGAAACATGAGGGGAAAGGGCTCAGACCAAGGAAGTCAAGGACTGAGGAAGCAGGGATGATAGGTGAGAAGTCTGGGAACTGCTCCCAGAAGGTACTACTCTTCCCAGGGGACTTTATAATGAATTGAGAATATATATGCTCACTGAGCTTGAATAAGGCTATTTGGATCCACCACAAAAACTTCATGAGGCTCTGTGGCTCTGGAGCACAAGGGATCAGTATCTGTCAAAGGAAAATGGAAAGTGTCTTTGGAAACACGGGCTGGAAAAATGAACCCCTTATGCTGGTATTCAAATATATTTAGCATGAGAACTCCCTGTTTTCTCTCATGGGCCTTTTGACTTTATTCTTTGCCCTCAGTGCCCTGCAGCACTGCAATGTTAAGGCCTATTCTCCACAAAATTTAGATGTCCAGTTTTAGATTGCTCTCATGTTCTCAAGGATCTGCTCTGGACATCTTTGGGATTTTTCCAGCATTTGTTGTTTGAACTGGTTGGCTGAATTTAGTTGAACTTGTTCATTGGTTTGAAAAAGTCTTTAATTCTCTATTTGTTTTTTCTTTTTATTCAGAAAATATCTTACCTTCCTTCATCAGGTTTAGTGAGTAACAGATGTATTTTAGCCAGCATAATTTATGATTAGTTAATTTAATCTGCCATAATGACATAAAGCGAGCCTGAAACAAGCTCCTATCAATTTTGCCGTTAGAGGTAACATAATATTTTCAAACGTCGACAAAACTGAGTAATTAACCCTCAGGCTGAGTGAAGTCTAGTAGACATCTCTTTCACATTCCTTTGCATTGACAAAATGAAAACAAATATGGCAACCCAAGGGTTAAAAATAGTAAGCGAGAGTTTACAGTTCATGAGCCTGGTTTTATAAGCAGGTTTCAGAAACACACTTGAATTGCTGCGACGTCTTTTTAGGCTGCCAAAAATTTTCTTCAGCGAAGCGTCTGAATTGCACTGGAGCTTTGCTGGCAGCACTGGCAAAAAGAGAACAGCTATGTATGAACTGTCTGTCTCTTAAGTCCATTGCTTTTCTTCACTGCTTTGTAGCTTCACAGTGGATGGGTGGCTTTTGTTTAAACAGCGGCTCAATGCACAAGATCACCATGATTAGAGGTTTTTGAAATAGCAGATGCACTTCCACAATAAACAAACGGTTTATGCAAGGTTTTATTTCTGGAACTTTAAGTTATGTAGTTGCTTCATGATCCCTTTGTAAATGTAAAATCTGATAGTTGAGATGAACAAGAAATACATAAGGGGAGATCTGATAGGCTCTTGTAAAGGAAGCATTAAGCAGATGTCAAAGTTCTGTTAACAAACACATTAAGGAGTATTCAATTTGGAATGCAGTACTGTTTCCTGTGGCCTAGCATGCATCCCTAGCAATTTCAAAAGCTCTAATGACATTTGCTTTTAATAAAGAAAAATAAACTGTATTGAGAAACAATCATAGCTATAGGACTGTGTTGTGGTAAAAGTTGGGCAGGTACAACTAAAACTGAGTATACAGAATGCCACAGAAAAATGACTATAATCAGAGAATGAAGAGACCCATGCTTATAGGCAGAACTTGATCTTGTAGTGCAAAGTATTGTGCAGAGGAGGGACTGGACATAATGCTGGCTTAACATACTTGATTAAAGGCAAAATGTTTTCAAAACACAAGTGACTATGCTGAGGATGAAGCTGGTGATTGGGATGAGATTGCACTTGATGGGCTTTTGGCAATCTTGCCAATCATTAATTCAAATGCTATGGAACAGTACCAGTGCCAGGATTTTCAGCCATTTCTAAATTGAGACAACAAAAGTGATGACTCAGAAAAGGCTAATGATGTGGCAGTTATAAGGATCAGTAGTGCCAGAGAATCAAGCAAATTTCCCCTGCTTTGCCGTCGTCTTCCTGCACCCTTGTGGGTATTCTTAACCAATAATTTGCTCACAGGCTGCATCTCTTCCTCGGCAGGATTCAGCCACTATATTCAGTCCTCTGTGCTTGACTTGCAGGATTTGGTCATTGCAACTGTATAATCAGATGACTGATACATGGCCTCAATGTGAATTACTCAAGAGTCTTTGAAAGGAAATGCAGATTTTGTTCTTCAGTACCAGCAATAGAGTTATGGTAGTAAGAAATGAGGTATTTGTTGCAGAAAGTAATAAAATGTTACATTTCCTGAAAAGATTTACCTAATTTTTTATGAGTTTAGTTAAACATAGCTTAATGCCTTTTCTTATTACACTCCATATTCTTACAGTATAATGATATATCATTGCTCTAACTTCTTGTCATGTCACGAGATCAGTTTCTATGATGATGCAGTGATCAATTTTTCTTTGGTTAATAGGCAGACAACACGTGGATAAAATTTTGTCCTGTGTAAGGTAATGACAGATTAAACCAGAGCAGGCCTCAGTCATTCAAAATACAATCACATATATGTTCTTTTCCACTGCCATGTATATCCTGACGGCACCTATGGACCTGATCTGTCTCATAGCTGTAGCCTGCTAAGCATTGTGCAACTGTGTGTGATCATTCTTTGTGAATGTGACTCCTGTGTGAATATGTGTGCACCTAAAAGCAATGCAGAATGGGAGGTGTCTTTTCCTCAGCCAAAACTTGACTATTACTTTCTGAAGTTTGCCAAGGATTTAAATGTGTGACATTTGAATGAGTAAGTGTTTTTGTTTTCTAAAAATTGCAGGTCAAGAATATAAAATTTAGTTTACACTGTGTCTTAATGGTGAATGACTTTGCTTTAGCTAAGCGATTGATATGATGCTTGTTACTCTTGTATCAAAGCATTTTCATAATTTGTTAATATGAGAATCTACATTTCACTTTTGTGAGCTGGTAGGACTTATGATTCTTTCCATTTTACTCCAAAAGGGTAAGGTCACAGAGATGCCAAAACCTACGCCCATGGGAAGTGAGTGTTCAAGCGCCCTATTTCCTGTTGAAATATATCATTAGACCAGGATCATCAGGTTCATTATTTTAGACTTGCTAGGTGTACTGATCCAGGGCTGGGGACAAAACACTTCACTGAAATCCAAGGCAGGGGGTCTAATTGCAAGGTAAACTTCCCAAAGCCTCTGATATTGGGCTTCTGGTCTTGGGCTTCTCATGACCTGTCAAGTTAGACAGGCCCACAGCTGCAGATCAGCACCCATCCAGCAGACTCAAAGACCAAGGTCCCAGTATGGTAGCTAGGGGTTTTCTAAGTTTTTTTTTTTTTTTTTTTCCATCTTTCCCTGACTGGCAATGTTTTATTTCTAAATATGCATCTTCTAATCAGGGTTGCTCCTGTTTCTTCAGTGGGCAGCCTGGGAACCCTCAGAACTTCTCAGATTCTTCACTGTTTCTTCTGGAGTCCCTCATATGTATGCATGTATTCTTTAAAGACAGGAAAGATGGAAGTGGGGAGAATGGAAAGGAATGTGAATGTGAGGAACAGTGTGTGAAATGCTTTATGTGTTTGTAAAGGACCCATTGCAGCGGTGTCACGATACCCATAACATTGATGTAATTCTCTTTTTAATTGTAGTTCTTTTTCGAATGTTTTGTTCAGGAGGCATGTGGATTTAAAGCAAGTAAATATTTAGATGGAAATAATGAAAATCATGTGAAAAGCAGTCCTCTGCTTTCCACCAAAGAATGACTGTTTAGTTTTTAATGTACTCATTCTTTATGATCAGAAGGGCAATTAAACAACTAATGCAATTCTTGATATTCTATTGAACTGGAACAATGAATCCTACAGTTACTGTAAATGATGATATTGCATTTGCTACTTAGGTAATCTGACTGGTCAGCTCTCTGGCTCATTATCCTAATACAAACTCAAGTAAGGAAGTCTTTTTCTATGGTTCAATAAACAGAAGCAATCGGAAAGATTAATCAAAGAGAATTGGTGATTGTCAAGTCTTGTTGAAGTTTAAGTAACTTCATAAAAACCTTGACTATCTGTTAAAAGCAGCAGAGCTAGTATGAAGTTTGTAAAGAAAAGAAAGAACGTAGTGATATGTAGAGACACAAACTTGTGAATATAAATATACAGAAAACAAATGCATGTGCTTCACAATTTCTTTTTTCCCTTCCTCGGGGAAGCTTTCTTTCTATTTTTAATACTTTTGAAGCCAAATTGTAATTCTGGTTGTAGATACTGGTCCTGGTTATCTTCTATGCTTCTAATAACTTCTCAATGAAGTTATTAGACTAAACATATTTCACTGGCCTACAAATAAATGAGAAATTGCTTGAAATGGTTTTTTTTTTTTTTTTTTACTTCTGTAGTTTCACAGTAGAACAGAATTTGCTGTCAGGAGTGATCTGTGCTGGATGGTACTTTTGAGCGCTACTACCTAGTATCATAGAATAATTCAGGTTGGGAAGGACCTCTAGTCTAGTCTAGTCTAACCTCCTGCTCAAGGGAAGTCTGATCGAGGCATATCGGAATTTCCCTATGTAACTTAAGTTACAAAACTTCATTTTCATTCACTCCTCTTGGTTACCGTAAAACATAATCAGGTCATCTAAAAGTTGAGGGGTATAGAAACATAGGGAAAGACAGTTTAGTTGCATTACACACATGCTTATTTGCTAACCAGCTGATATGAAGGTGGGAAATCATCACTGTTGCTTAACCTGCTGGCAATCTGTTAACGCGGTAGGTTTTTCCCACTACTTGATTGGGCTCTTATACAAGACACAGATTTCAGGACTATGTGGTTACAATGAAAACAGGTACCAAAGGGCAAACACTTAATGATGGGTCATCCTAGTATGATGTTATAATCCTGTTACTCATTTCAGCATTTGGGAATAAATCACACAAGGAGGCTTTACATTGCAGCTGAAAATATGTAACATTTTCCATGTTCATCTTTCAGTAGAAGAGAAATGGAACAGGATGTGGGCTGCAATGAAGAGATCTGTTCTGTACATTACATATAGCAACTTGTCATCATTTGCTAATGCTATAACCATATAGTAAATTATACCTAAATCATTATTTCTCTCTTTAATTTTCATATACTAATTGTAACTGAATGTTTCTTTTAATTATGCAGTGTTCAAGTTCTTGTCTGCATACTTGAAATAGAAGATGATGTGAAAGCCAATACAAATTGAAATTATTGGATAAAGCCAAAGTCTAATAAGATATTAGTTTGCAATTCTGGAGACAAATTTGTGAGACAATGTTGTACCATCAGTTAGAAAAAAAAGAATACGAGCTCAGAAAGATGGGATGAACTGTAACCATAGATCTAAACACTGTTTTTTATGGGGCTGTAACAAGCAAATTAATTACTATGACTCAATTTTCCCTATCTGCAAAACAGACCTAAAATTAGATACCTGATTCAGGGGAGGGTAAGAGGATTAAAGGAGTAAAGTTTCATGAGGGGTTTTGAAAAGCCTATAGAAATAATAAAAACATTCTGTGTCGAGAATAACAAACATTTTTAAATTGAGGACGAATGAGGAAAAAGCACACAAAAAAGTTACAGTAGTTCCTATCAGTATTTCAGTTTCTCTTTAAGACATGATTTGCTGTCAGTATCCGGAAAGAAGACTGGAAAGTCCAGCAGATTTTACATAGCTTATGAAGATATTATTAATATGAGTCAGATCCAAAGATTCACCTACTTCCATCAGTTCTCAGTGGCATTACTGATGATACATCAGTTTGTAGTAGTGAAAATATGTTTAATATGTTCCTTAATAAACAGGCTCATCCATTTTGTCTTATTATTTGGGCTAAAATTACCTGGCCCTTCTTTGTAGCTGGCTTCATCTGAAGACTTCTGAACTTGTAGAGCTTTGACAGCCTAACACTTTTATGCTTAAAGTCTCTTCATCAATGGCAAAAGCCATTTCAGCATTGTATATTTTCAAGTGTTCAAGTGCTATGGTTGTCAGACACTCTGACAAATGGCCTTGCATACACTTACAACCCACTGGAGATTTTGATGAGGACATCAAAGCCTTATGACCTTGAAACTATATCTTCTCAACTATGAAATAAGAAACATTTGAAGGAGTACCTAGTGGTCCTGAAGAAACTGCAGGTATTCTCTCTACTTGCAGCCTGACGTAGAACCCTCCACTATGAGGCTGAAGAGGCAAAACCTTTACTCTGCAGAAGCTGAGTACAGTAGAGACTTTTCTCAGTGTATCTTAAGAAAGATGACTCACCTCTTCAACTTGTTCATGCTTGTCTTGGACCAAACCCCTGAAAGAAAAGGTGTCCAAATCTGGAGGAGAGTGTTGATGTCCTTGTTTTGCTTATACACTTATCAGATCCAATTTCTGTAATTGCTCAAAATAATATTGACATTCTTGTGTATCTTTTACTAAATAGCTCACCTCTATAGCAGCTAGCGCCTTCCAATTTATAATTAATATCTCATTCTTCACTGCAAAAAGGTCATTAGAGATAACACAGTGCTTCACAAATCTATGAAAATGATCAGCCTATAATGTTGCCACTTAATATATCTGTATTAGTCAGTGTAATAAAACTATAAAATGCCTAAAGTAGATCTCATTTTGTGTTCTTCAGTATCAATTTTAAAAGAAAGTATAAAAAGAGATTTTTCTTTTTTTTTTCTTTTTTTCTAGCTGTTGCAAGCAGCTAAATTGTCCAAGCTTGTAATTTTATGCTCAAGTACAGTAAATTGATTTAATGTTTTCCTTTGGAAGGAAAGTCGTAGCGGGTGGGAGTTGCTTCCTTTCCTTCTCCTTCAGAAACATGCCTGAGAGTCTGTAGCACATTTTTGGCAAAGTGCACTGACAATAATATTACCATGTGTCCAGGATTTTGAGACAGATTTACCCCTTGGTTGGTAGTTACTGCCAAGACAAGGTCACTCAAATTTCCACATGCAAAGGGAAAGAGGAGCAGTTCAATTTTCAGAGCAGGCATTATTCAGCCACTTACCCTTCTTATCTCCTAAAGCCTAATGTCCCTATGGTCCATCTAGTTCACATGGAAAGAATACATCTTTCAGCATCTCACATTACTGGAGGTGTGGGGCAACCATGCTTCTGACAGATACATCTCTGAGAGATATGGAGAAGGGAGAGGGGCAGTGTTTTGTCTCCCTCTGCCTTTTTTTGCTTTTTATTTTTTCCTTTTCACTACTTTTTTTGCTTAATTTGAAAGTATTGTATTGTGCATGTATTGTGCTACATAGTGAGCTATGTCTTGTAAGGCCTTCTTGGTGGAGGAGAGGGAGCTGGGTGGTGCTGGGCTGCAGATGTGGGCTCTGTGTCTTGTCCTGCCAAGCTCAACTAAGTGAACTCAGGTGAGTCGCTTTGCACTGGCACCCTGTAAAACTGAGCAGGTCAGGACCCTCTTCACTATAAACCGTTTTGTGGTGAGCACATGGAAATCGGAGGTAAAAGCTTTTACATGCATGCTTGTTTATAGCTGGAAAGACACCACTTTGCACTGATGTCTACCCACTCTGCCATGTAGTTACACAGTTGATTTCTCAAGGAAGGAAGGAGCCAGGAGGCAGTGTCATCCTCTCCATAGGGGATTTTTTGCTGGTCGTTGGACATTGCTGGGGACCCCATTGGGGCCTCCTGGCTGGAGGTGCCTCTGCACTGCACCTGGAGCAGATGAGGAGGGTGCACAGCAAGGTGGGTCTCTACAGCGCTCCTCACAAGGCTACATGCACGTGCATGGTGCATTTCCCATGCGTTTTCCTGGTGGCCAGGACATAACTGACTGTTTCGACTCACAACGGGGTGAACACCTTGGCAGAAAATTGTAGTACCGCTAGTTGGACTGCTGAGAAAGTGGAGAGGAGATACTTTCCCTTAGGACGTTGTTAAATGATAGCAAACAAATTCCATTTAGCTTAAAAGCTTTGCGGAATTTTGTGGACTTTCTTCTAAACAGAAAGGATATGTCTGGGCAGGTTTTGTTTATTTTATTTTATTCTTTTTTTCAAATTGAAAATTATTACAGGAATCAAACCCTACCATTTGTGAGGTAACTTTTCAGTGAAAATACTCAGTCAGCACTGATTAATAGTCCTCAGTCAGGGTTTTGATTTTGCCTGCAGTAGAAACAATACTTACCATTGTGTGCCTGTAGGCTGAGCCCAGCCTGAAAGATCTTTTCAAATACTGGTCTTGATCGTGTTCTCTGAGATCAACAGACAGGCTGTTTGTATAATTAGACCTCAGGATAGCCATTTTACAGATGAAGAGACTGAGAAAGAGGCAGGAAGAAGCTGGCGCACAGCTAACGCAAGAGCTTAGTATCTGAAGGAGGACAAAGCAGTGCCATGAGTGAACAAATCTGTCTTCAACCCGATGTCTCAAGGACATCCCATGCAAGCTCTCAGGGATACCCACTGGTTCCCTGCCTTTAGCCATTTTTTTTGAGGAAGCTCTCAATGCCATATCAATTTGAAGCTAAACCATGTCTTTTTGGGATTGTCTGTTGTTCACAACCTGTTCTTCCACAGTCTAGACAATGCCGGTGGCACAATGAGCAATGGACAGTCAGCTATGTGTGTGCAGCTATATACCATTGAGAAAAAGTGCTTGGGTATAGTCCAGTAAATCTCTAAGGGTACTGCAACAATGATTACTCCCCATTAAAAAAAAGAAAAAATAGAAACTATATGGATTGCACTATTTTTGAAAACTTACACATTTTTTCCTCTATTAAATTGCTTCCTGCTGATGGAAATGTCTGGGATTTTTTTTTTTTTTTACTGCATCTACTTTCCTTTAGCTTGCACACCCCTGAGGTAATTAGTGTAGGTTAAAATTTACATAACTGACTTTGGGGTTTTGCAAATAGGAAAGATGGAAATTTATTCAACGTGGTGAA
Source organism: Crypturellus tataupa (assembly GCA_034781795.1). Classification (NCBI taxonomy): domain Eukaryota; kingdom Metazoa; phylum Chordata; class Aves; order Tinamiformes; family Tinamidae; genus Crypturellus; species Crypturellus tataupa. Next base: position 1,228,525 of record JAWLRI010000050.1, on the reverse strand, counting down.
TAATTCATTTTAAAGCAAGTTTCCTGCTTTTTTAATCATGTAGAAGATGTATTACAGACTCATAGTGGTTTTCTGAATAGGACCCTAAGCACTGAATTTTTGATATATTTTATTTCTTAGTGTAGGTAAAGAAATATTAACCATGACTCATTGCACTTTTCCTTCTCAATAAGATTTGAATAAACTTAACAAATTTATTAGGTAGATGATAGAGCTTTTTAAAAATTATCATGACACCCTGTGAGAAATATCTTTACTAAGATCCAGAAAAAAATAGTTTTAACTCATATTCCCATTGCTACTTCAGACACGGAGAGATGGAAAACACAGTGCAGTTTCTATAAGGAAGCTCGTTTCATATTTTCTTCTGAATATTCATTACTTAATTAAGATTAGGAAGATAAACAAGAGGATTGGATAACTATGGGAATCTGGTAATGTAATCTCTCTCTCTCTCTCTCTCTCTCTCTCTGTTTTTAAACTATTACTGACTCAGTGTAAACCTGAACTGGTAATGTCTGAAAGATGTCATAATCTTACGGCTACTTGATAATTTACAAGATATTTATATTTCCTAGCTTAAGAGCTTACCTCACAAGAATTACTGTCACAGACAGCAGTGAGAACTGGGTTCGAATGTCGATGAAGGATTCTTCCAGCCCATGCTGCCTGATGGGGCCACCCCATTGTGCTGCGAGTGCCTCCCTACAGCACCGCTGGCGTGGGAGTCCCCCATCCTTCCTCATGACACCTTGCTTCCTGCTTGCATACCTTCAGAAGAAAGAAAAACAGTGCTGGTATTTGGCTAAGAGCAGCAAGGTCTTGGTTTGAGTCTTTTTAACCTTATTACCTTTGTACTAGTGTATGTGCAATGTTGAGTGGGACCTGTAGGACTTACTGTATCCATCTGAGGCACTCTGCGGGGACAAAAAGCAAGTTATACCGTATTTTAAGGTAACCATGGCGCGCCTGTTTTAAGTTTATGGTGTTTAAACTAAAAGCTAATACTTCTAACAAAAGCTTTTGTAATATGCTTTTTGTGGTCAGCTTTTATTCTCTAAGAATTTTCATCTTGGCAATGGCAGTTTTTTTCTGCAAAAAATTGATTTGATGTGTTGCTCTTCACTAGAGATTCCTAAGCTCCCTTAAAGCCAGACATTTACCTAAAAGTTTAGAGATTTACAAGAAGGCAGAGCCTTCAACAGCCAGGTTTAGAACTGCCAACAGGAAGTCTTCCTCTACAGACTATTACATTGTTTCCCTACCAAAGCATTTGTCCATTCCGAGACTTGGTGAGGGCACAAGATGAACATCATTTTACACCGTTTACAATATGGTTTGGGTTACACAGCAGGAAGGCTTAGTGTATACTGGCAGTGGTAGATGCACATTTTATGCTGGTTTCGGGGACGCTAGCAAAAGATCTGGGCATGAGAAATACTCTTGAATATTTCATGAGATCTCTTAAGAGGTCAAGGAGAAGAATGTTGTTTTCCTAATTCTACAACCTTCAGCAACATTATTTTCAGGTTTTGCACTGAGAGCACAGGCCAAAAAGCCGTGGATGCTGGCTTTTGGTGGAATGACTTTTCCAGCTGGTTGTACAAGAGAAAAGTAATTTCAGACTCTCCAGCTATGTGCTGGATAGCTGCAGAACTGCTAGGGCAGAGGACTGCTGAGTAAGTTAGCCTGCTTCGTGTTGCAGCATCCCAAAATACCATTTTCTCCTACTAAGCATTATAGATGACTATGATGACAAAAGACCTCAAGACTTGGAGCAGGTTTAAGGTAAGTTGTGGGCTTTCCAGTGGCCTCTGGCTAACTTGTATATTTTATATATCCCAGCCTGGTGTGTGTGCAAACATCACACATATGTGCATATATATCCATATGAATGTGTACATATGGGTATGCTTATATATATGCAATTATGCATGCATATATATGCATATAAACACATGTATATACACACACATAAATATGCAACTGTTAAGAGTTTGTCATAGTCATAAAAACTATGAGGTACCACCATACACAAATACACAATATATAGATCAAGCTTTTTAACAAGATTAGAGAAGCCTCCCTCAAAAATAACAGGAATTGGATGGCTATAATTCATAATTGCTTATGAAAAAGTCCAACCAAAAGACCTAAAGCAAACCTCTTGAAGACTGTCTATTTGTTACTTTATACTGCCTATTTGTATCTTTGAAAGCAAACTGTTGGTTTTGTTGTTGTTGTTGTTGTTTCTTTTGGGGCATGTAGGACTCTCAGAACAGCAAGGAAGTGTCTTGTCACAACAAACAGAAGCTGCAATCCAGGATTCATAAGCTCTTTCAAAGGTATGTGAGATAAGGGCTATTTTGTACTCCTGTCTAATGGGCTTTCCTTGCAGAGATCTTTCAGTGCTTTACAGGTATTAATGAATGGAGCTTCTCCCAAACAAAGGACCTCAGGCCTGGAAAAATTAAACCTGTGCTTTTGAAAGAGGCCTCTGTTTTGACTCTTCCATTTTTAGATACCCAGTTTGGGCTGTCATTTTTAAGTGCTACCCCCAGTACACTTCAAAAGGTGACCAAATGGCTTCTTTCAGCACCCTTCATGCCTGGTCCTGAACTACCCATAGCGAATGCAATATGAATTAGAGCAATGATTCTCTGGTTCAGGCTATTCATGACCTTCAGATAGATATGTCCATCAAATTACCTGTAGAGAAATTAATGGCAGACCCATCTCTCACAGACACAGCAGGGGAGGCTCTGTTCTTCTTTAACAGATGATGAGCGTGCTGGTGAGCACAGAAGAGATCTAAATTCACTAAGTAAATTATTTGCTCCAGTCTAATATCCAACAAAAGGAGGGGAAAGAGAAAAATAGTGAAACCCCAAAAGAGATCAAATGTGGTTATTTAAATGTTTGATGTTCAGTAATGAAAACTGTTTACCTTCATAATTGTGTATCAGCAGCTAATAAAGGCAATAGATACAGTAGTTTAAAAGTAATAAAATCAACAACAAAGTGTATTTAATTTTAAATTGAATTGCAAGCAAATGGGTGTCCTAATGAACCCCTGTGTCAATGTAGCTCTAACCAAATTAAGTGAAATAATTTCCATCAAGAGAAACTAAATAAGTACAAGATTCCAAACAGACCATTCTTCTTGAGGAAAAAAGTTAACTTCTCAGATGTTTCAGCTCTCAGAATTAGTTAGTGACATTCAAGAAGTTTCTTTTTTATCCTTCAAGCCAGGGAAACTCAACAAAAGTTGACTTGACTCAGCTCAGGCATAAAACACTAAAGGTAGATGCTGCAGTCCTTGTATTGAATCCATAGCATTACTGAATCCTGTCCACAGTTCTGAGCAGTCCTCACCTGAACAAATATTCCATCTCTGTCCTTAGGACTAATGCCTATATTGAACTTTTAATTGATTTAATTATTGCCTCTACATTTATATGGTTAAATTCTACAGGTATAGGAATTTAGAAACTGGTTTAACTATGCACCAGTGATAATCTGACTGAAATAAATACATTTCTATTTACTGAAATAAAGTTTTAAAGTAATTTATTTATCTTAAATAAATAAATAAAATTTTAAGGGGGGGGGCAATTGTCAAAGCATACCTTTCATGTAGTGCTTATTGTTAATAACTTAGTTTTATATTTGCTCCTGCTGTGGAATAGGAGGAAGTAATTTTTTTCCCACAAGATGCAATGCCTCCGCTGCATGCTCCCAATAGGGCAGCACTGGGTATTCTATATAGGCCAGTTCTTAAATCATTTGCTAAGTTTGGTTTTGGTTCAGGGACCCCTGTTTAAACATACAAACAAACAAACAGACAAACTGATACAAGGTTTAATGGTTTACATGTAGCTGAAAAAATGTGTGTGTGCAAGTATGCGTGTATATATTTAAGTATACAGACATAACATTTTTCAGTAGTTTAAAACAATTCAAATTTAGGAGCCAAAGATTTCTAAAAATCTGTTCCAATTAATCACAGCTGAAAGTCCTGTCCTGAAAGTGTGGATAGAGGCAATGGCTTCCTACTTTTTTATTGTTATTCTAGAACCCAAGCCCCGATACTCTGTCCTGTAAAGCCAGAGTTCCTTATTCTTAGGGAGGGAAACTTTAGGTTATTTCATGTCAGCCTGTGCACAGACTGACAAATAGCAGTTATGTTCTTGAAACTGTGACTGCATTTTTCCTATGCCACTTTTTGAAGCCTATCCATTTCTCTGCTTAGAACATTGTTGTTTCTCCTGGGTCCCCTGCAAGGTTTATGGTATATTCAAGGAAAACGTCAAACTGTGATGTAGTTCCAACAGCAAGTGCTTTTCATGTCTGTGTTGTAGTCCGTTTCTTTTCATTTCTTCTTCCCTGTTCCCTTTGTAACTACTGCAGAGTAGAAAGTCAACTGCTGAAAGCAGATGTGAGCAGCTGCAAAGAAGAAATTTTGCCCAAGTTTAGTAACCTTGCGGATGTGAAAAATGAATTAAATGGAGCAGCAGGATGTTGTGGGAAGGTAAGGTTCCCCGTGAGTGCTCTTTTCCTTGATACAAGCTACTAAATGACCAGATCAATTCTATTGCACTACTATTTATTTTTTTCTTTTCATAGTTTAAGAGGATACAATTTAGAGGTTTGAAAATATCCTTTCAAGTAGCAGTAACCATATGCCTAAAGAGAATGTCTAAAGCTATTAATGATGAATCATCTGGGCATGGCTAGAGTTCTTCAAAACAGTTGTCAGTGCTGGCCAAGCAAAGTCTTTCAGTAGGAGATGAGACAGCTATGCCACCATGCAAATGAGACAGGCTTGAAATATGATGAATCTTCTATCTCCTTTTCCTACTCGACTGACACTCGCTTTGAGGAAGGTTGTAAATGCAAGAGAGATTGTGGTATAATTCCTCAGACTGGCGTTTCTGCCCCCCAGTCACTATTCGATTATCTTCCAAATTGCTGTGTTTCAGAGAGATAAAGATTTTTTATGGCTTGCTGACTTGAAACAACCAGAAGAGCCAGAAAAGAGATGGCTAACCGGCCATGCATAGTAATTCCATTGGTAAATGACAAAATCTTTGTTTGTATGACATTTCCAAAATTACTACAGAAGATGAATCTAAAATACAAAATGTCACATTTGGCATGCAAAACTATCACAATATATTTCAGTATAAAATTCATAGAGGCGTTTAATTTAGAATGTGTTTAATAACGAAGTCTGCCTGCATCAGTAATCCTGCCTTGAGGTTTAAAAAGATTGTCTTATTTATTCACATAATGTTAATTTTTTTATATATGATTCAGAAACCAAAAATATTAAGGTTAAATCTTCATTGTTAATTAAGATTTTCTAATTAAGCTGAAAATAATTGTCATTCAGATTAGCTGTTAAGTATGGTTTGTGTTGAAAAACAAAAGAAGTTTCACATATTCAACTGTTTTTAACTGCTTAATTTAATTCCAGAAGCTTTCTATCTATATGGAAATATGGTATCTCTTCCAAAATAAATCCAAGACAGGATTAAAGAAGAGGTTATAAGCTACTGCAGACTTAAACTGTGAGACTACTAAACCTAGTAGTCAAGGTAGCCATTTGATTCTGAAGTGTGGCATGCAATAGTGTTTTGTGAAAAAAACAGAAGAAATTGATTCCTTTGGGGGAAATATCCTAGCTGTTTGAAGCCCTCAATATTTAATTATTGCAGAAGCTGCTTTATCCCTTTAAGTCAATGCTGGAGCCAAACTGGGAGTCCTGACCCTGAAGAATGCATTTGGGTAACACTGAGGTATTTGCAGGCATATTTGAATGGATTCTATGTCCTGACTCAGGCAAGACTTCTAAGGGTCATACTACTGTGTTGGTTCCCCTTTGCCAGCCTCTACACTATGAGCTCAGCATAGAGGAAAAGCACCAAAACAGCATTTCAGATACACGGCACAACATTTATTCCATACTAAACATTTTGTAACTCAGACAACATCTTGTCAGCAGCAAGCAGCAGATGTTTCCTTTTGTCTGGACTTGGAGTAAAGGTCCCTGTAGGGAGCTGTTGTTAAACTCTACACGTGTTGCACTTTGATTACTATTTTTAAGAGAATTTGATTATATGATAATCAGAAGGTGAAAGGATAGTCTCCATATTACACAGTGCTAATAGCCTTGACAAGACTAATAATTAGTGTAAAAACATGGTCTGCCCTGTCTCTCATTATGTGCCTGCAGCCTGCTCATCATATCGCCTCTTGAGTCTGTCTTACAAAGCATGCAAACTACATTTTTAAAGGTGGTGTTTTCATGTGAATTCTGCCTTATTATTGCAGACAAATGGTTTCTGGTTTCACATTTCAACAACTCCACCCTCCTGCCAAGAATGCTAAACATTTATTATTATTGTTGTTATTATGATCTGTCATCTCTGTGACTTTTGACCTCCCTGATTGCAGATCCTCAGCTAACAATAGGTAATTGCAGGTTGAATAAGAAGCATGTTTTCTGCTTTTTGGTAGTTGTTTTGTTATGAAATCTGTTCTGATTAATTGTATGGTTAAAGTCAACTCAACTAGAGTCAGTAACCTGGCGCTTTCTCCCTAGGTTGACGAGTTCGGGACACCACAGACAATAGAAATTCATGTCAAATGCCTGAGGGGAGTCAAAGATAAGGTGCCCAAAGGCTACTATTTCCTCAAAGTTTCTGTTCTCAGCCACTTAGGTGGTGGCTTACTGCAATGGCCCAGACTGAAGGAACAGCCTTGGGCCAGAACAACGTTGCCTGTTAGTCATGATGGAAACTTCTACAACACCGAAATCTACTTTGGACAAAGTATCCAAACAGTAAGCAGCACTTCTTAAATATGCTGTCTTTGCTTTGAAAGTTAAAACACATCCGCTCTTTCTCCTTCAGGCTTATATATTTAATGCATTCCATCATGTTCATAATTTATTTAATAATTTAAGGTGCAATTTAGGAAGGTGCAATTTTTTTTCCCCTAGGTTAACCCTCATCACTCACTCTAAAAGTGCCAAATATACACTACATCATGTACTGTTGTCAGCTAATTTTAAATTTTACTTTTATTCTCTCTTATCTATGCAGCCTGTCAGCTATGTAATTTGATTTCGGTAAAGTAGCTTTAGAATAATAAATGAACAAGTGGGTGTATATAAACACATGAATGCTCAAATCCTTCTGTGAGTTTTTAGCTCCATTGACCCCCCATTTGCCAAAAAAGCAGCATTTGGATTATTTTGGAAGGAGCCCAAACACTTGAGGCTCTATTCTGTCTTTTGCGACTGAGGCACACATATTTTCTTGCCTAAGCATGCTGTGCGTGGCAGGATTGCTGTGCGTCAGTTGCTCGCTGTTGTAGCTAATGCCTAGTGCTGGTTGAAGCATTGGTATCAGATAAACTCTCTGGCACATGGATTCTTCCTTATGGCTTGGAAAATGACTCTGATTTCTCTAACTGTTTTTTTGTTGTTGTTGTTATGAGGTATAATAGGGAGGTAGAATAGGGAGGGCATTTTTTCTGTTTTCACTCATTACTTTTTTTGTGCTATGACGTTGTGTGGTGAATTTGCTCCATCACCTTGCTATTATGATAGCTGTTGCATAGATTTCAAACAAAAAGACACTCCTGATCCCAAATCAATTTGTACTTATGGTGTTGATGTTTTGAGTTACATTTGAATAGGTCATTTCGGTTATTGGGTTTGTGATATATAGGCTGCTGCTAAATCACATTTTCTGATTCTAATTTTTTATTACCTATAATAGATAATGGACAGTTTTCCTGTAAAAGCTGCTGTCAGTATGTAAAGAGTCACATATACAAAGAGGAAAATTGTGAATATGAATCTCATTTGATGTTAAAGCAAACATGTATATCTTTCACAGAAAACTTCAGTTTTCTGCAGCTGTAGTTCTGAGCTGGGAGATAGCAGCTGCTAGGAGTAATTGTTTGGGGCAGGGTTTAAGCTTGTATAATTTTTGTCCTGCCCCTTGTAGATCCCACCCATGCTGGATCTGAATAAATATCTGTTAAAAACTTTTTTGTTTTTAATTTTGTTTATCTTGCATTGGACTGTGAGGTGCTAGAAGAGAGATTTCATGTACTGATGTTTAAGCTTCCCTATAAGTGAAACTTTCTTAGTAGATAAAGTGTCTTAGAAAGACACTTAGCAAGACTTAATAGGTACATTGAAAGCATAGGGACTGTTAAATAACATAGCTTCTAGTCTACTACAACACAGGTCAGCTGTAGTATTCCTCTTACTGGGGAAGATTCTGTCAATTTAATGAATAGGCACAGATTTCTGAGCACCATAAATTTCCTGCTGCTGCCTGGGTGCGAAGCCTCACACTGTGCCTCACGCAGACTTCTCTGTCCTCTGCACAGAGAGGAAAAGATTTTGCCCCTTTTCCCAGGCCCCTCTCTCTGGGAGGGGCTAGTCTTTAGCAGTCCCTTCAGTTGGGTTGGGTTGAAGAGAAGTCCTTTCTTATTAGCAGAGAAGTCACTGATGATGAATTGAGATTCCTCACTTAGGGAATGGGATGTATATGTCCTGCTCATTGTCATGAGGGCAGAAAAGTACTTTCATGTTAGACTTTACTGAAGGGAGAAAACTCTCACTGAGGTGGCTGAGTGGCTCTGGAAGCCTTGCCTCTTGTTTTTGGTTTGTCTTGACCATTGCTGGTGCTTCCACCTGGGGAATGTCCTCCACTCTAAACTGCGTGATCTTGTTCTCATCATTAAGCAATAGCTGGTAAAAATGAACATTGATCTATATTCTAACAGCACCTCAATGCATGGGAGCGCCACATACAAATTTGGCCAAGTGCAAAGTCTGCAAACTTTTCTTTCAGGGTTTCTCTACCAAGCAGTAGAGATATCTCAATAACTGCTTACACGTGGTTACTATGCTTCATCCAAGAGACTGAGATAAGTGTTTGGGAGTTTTAGCATTTTCCTGGAGTTTGCTATTCAATTCTCTTCAAATCACACAGAAGACATTTAATTAGTGTCTTTACTGCACTTCAGTTTTAATCTAGTTAACGAGACTGCAGGTCTTATGGAAGTCCAATTAAAATGTAGGATCAGGAGAAGCTGGATGACATGATTCCTTTATTGATTCTCTGTCTTCATTCCTGTATAATGGACAAGAATAGCTTAATGCCAGAATTTTAGAGAACGTTCTCCATTAGCTCACGCTAAAGACATAGATGATGTACTCTGAGTGCATCTTCCTGTTCTTCCTTTTTGGTATTGCTGCCTACTCCCAAGTTATGTTTCAGAAGAAACCCTCTGTGCTGAGGATCTCTGCTCAGAGGAGGCCAGTTTAAAGCTCTAGATAATAAATCTCTACTACAAAATTCAGTAAAAGTATTGAGGTCTTAATATTGAACTCCAGATGGGCATCTGGATTTAGAACACAATTGTATATACAGCACTGCTGCCCTGGGTTATATTACACAGGGGAAATACAAGGGCTCACACATGAAGAATAATCTTTTGTTTTCATTGGCCACAATAATGGTAGGAGTTCAATGAAAGCATGGTGAAAGGGAAGACGTGCATGCTTGATGTTGAACGAAAGCTTAGTTTTAACTAATATATTAGAGAAATTGTTCCAGAACACTACATCCTTCCAAAAATAATAACCCTGTCATGTCGGCAAAGTTGGTGTCAGCATGGGTTACCTGCTGCGTACAGAAAGTGCCGGTCATGTAAGTTAGATCTGCCTCAGGGCTAGTCTGACTTGAGCACCCGACCTTTCAAAAATGTTTTTTGTTCATTAATCAATGTTCTTTGCTTCAGCTTGCCAGCTTCAGTTCTTTCCCCTCCTTCACTGTCCTCCTTTTTAGTTTGTCAACCTCCTTCCCCCAATAACCTCTGATTACGTATTAGACAGTGGTTCCTAATAGCTCCACTTGAATTTTATCTGGCTTTCAGTAAGGTCAGAAAGTCATATAAATCTCTTTCCCTCCGCCTTTAAATTATGCCAGACAAAAGATGCATGAATGGTTTGGTTAGGAGTAAAATACAATTATTGTTTTGAATGACTCTCTACCATTTTAGGTATAACACCCAAAAGTGTAATCTGAAGGGAACTTGTTTTAGATCCCAAGTTTTAAGGAAGATTTCATACCTTTAATTTATGAAAGAGGGGATTTCAGATTTTTAATGGATTAATGCCACAGTTGAGCTGTCTGGCTTAGATGAAGCAAGAGCTATTTTGAAGCTTTACCTGCATTCTAGCAGAAAATGACTTGAACTCAATCTGAGATTCAGCAAATGTGATAGATGATTAAACACATTGGGGTAAGGAAGCTTTGTTTTTAAAATTTCAATATGCTTTTGCACTGCCTAATTTTTGCCAAGTCTGCGATGAAAGTGAGGAGAGGACAGAAGTCATGCTCCTAGTAGGGCTCCTAGTAGAGCAGTTAGTTAGATTGTCCTTGACAATGTCTACATAGGGGAAGCTGCCTCATCTTTACACAAGGCTAATAAGTTTGCTAGTACAGTTTTTTTGTTGCTGGTTCGTGGTAGCTGAAGTCATGGTATGGATAAGACCTAATTAGTTGGTGAGATTTTTCATTCATAGTATATTTAGAACAGGGATTTACTGTCCCTTAGGATCTGTGTCCCAGCATTGCTGGAGTGTAAGCAAATCTAGATTACACAAATCCAGATTACATTTTTCATCTAGTGGTGATTTGGAGAGCACAAAAGAAAAGTTGCGATACTCAAATGTCTAATTTTACTCAAACTCCCAAACTTTTCCTCTTTCTATCTTTTCTTGGGTTACTTCAATAATTAAAATAGTTGTATGATGAAATTATAACAGTAAGAATAAATAACGCAGTTGTCAAAATATTAATTGGCCTCAATAGAATAAAAATTGACATGTGGCTAAAATGCTTCTTTTTAAAGAAAACTGTAGCAAAATTTCAATTAGCGGGACAAATTTGATTTCAAATATACATTTCTAGTGTCTTCTACTAAGAAAAATCATTTCTAAGGAAAGCATTCCTATTTCAAGTATTTGTAACTTTTTAAAATAAAATGGTAATTTCTGGAAAGCTTTCCACGAACACACTGCCTGATGAGAAATCAAGGATGTCCCAAAGGGAAAATTCAGACAGGAAATTTTCAGTTATCCTGAATAGTGCTATAATGCAATATGGTTGCTTCCAAGTGACATGGAAAACAAATTCATTAACCCCCTAGTCACTGGGGGATGTCACTGCAGGACTGTACTGCTGAAGAGAGGTGGGTCCATGAAACAGGAGAAACCACTGCTGGTAAGAGGCTCTCTCAACATTCCCTTCCCTCGTGCAGTGCCGGCTCAGCCAGTGATCCTTGCTCTGTGTCACCCTTCCGAAGTTGGTATTTTGTCAAAATCATCAGAGTTCTAGAAGTCAGCACTGGAGTTATAGATTTTCCCCAATGTACCTGTCACCTGAGATTGCACTAAATCTGTTCATATTCATATGAAGCAGCAGTTGCTGACAGAACAGTTCACCAATCTTTAGATTTTAAAATAGTATATCAACCAGTTCATATTTATGTATCAGTGTGGCAAGGTACTAGCAATATTATAACAGGAGCTAGGTACCATTTTGTTTTACTTGAGGGAAATTCAATATGAATAAACCAGCAACTTTTCAAACATGACATTTAATCCACGTATGTAAATCATACCAGGAGATCTATTATTCATTATTAAAAGGGCACTGTATTTTTATTACACTGAAAATGAAACACAAATGCTGTGAAAAATTTAGTGCCTTTTCCTGAAGTTTCAGGACACTTATCATACAGTCATCTAGCGGGAGCTGACACTCATTTTAAAATATAGCTACAAAATTAATAAATTTGAACTCTTTTGCTTGGAAAGAAAAGAAGATGCTCTCTTTCGATGAATGATATGGATTTTTTTTTTTTTATTTAAGGCTTCCTAAATAGTTAAAATGGCAAAGTACTTTGGTAATGTTGAGATGCAGATTTAGATATATAATGAATAAAACTCATATCTTTGTTGTTATTAGTCATTTCCAGCATTTTCTTCCCTGAAGTGCATTTTGAAACTACATATATCAGAAACTGATTAACATGACCTGAGGTATTAATTCGTAAAATATGATGAAACAAACACTTTCAAGGACTATATTTTCTATACATCAGCATCTGTCTAAGCACTGTGATGCTTGTAGTAATTACAAAACAAGGTATCATTAGAAAAGTAGAGCACAAACTTTTCTTTTCCCCTCATTTTATTCTTGAGCTAAACTCTTGCACAGATGAAGAACATTTAGCTGTAGGATGCTTTATAAGACATGACATGAGTTTGACACACTATGAAAAAAAGAAGGAGGTAATAATCCATGGTGGTGACAAAAGACTTTCAAAATGAGAGTGACTTAAATTTTCCCTGGATGTAATTATTTGTAGCTGGGATCATAGAATCATAGAATCATAGAATGTCTAAGGTTGGAAGGGACCTCTAGAGGTCATCTAGTCCAACCTCCCTGCTCCAGCAGGGTCACCTGGAGCACATGGCACAGGGCGGCATCCAGGTGGGCTTTGAAGATCCAGAGAAGGAGACTCCACGGCCTCTCTGGGCAGCCTGTTCCAGTGCTCTGTCACCCTCACTGTCAGGAAGCTTTTCGTTAAGATCCTGTGGAGGAACTCCTCATGGCTCCACATGGGAGCTGTTCCAGCACTGTGGTATGAGCCCAGAAGAGGCAAAAGCTCTAAGAGGCTCTTTAAACTGGGTATGCTGGCGTTGCAAAGCCATCCTGTGGTGGAGTCTCTTGCATCTCCTGCATTTGGAGTTATGTAGTTTGCATATATAATTGCATTAGCTGTCCCAGGTTTTATGTGGGGGAATTTTGGGCTTACTTTTGGTATGCTATTGAGTCACTGTGTGGCCTTGGTGTTCTTGAAAACATGGTGTGGATCGTATTGTGCATGCCGTTACGCTTTAGGCCAACAAGTTCAGGCCCAGAGCTCAGAAATATATTGCTCCATCATATCTAAATTCATGAGGCTGAGGTTGAGTGCGTGGTCTCCTTGCGGAAATTTAGCAGGCAAATATTAAACATTGGGAGAATAGACCACTTCATGGTCTATTCACTAATGGGAATCTTTTCCTGGAAGATAATGTGACAGGAAATGGATACAATAGGCGGGTTGTTCAAAAGTCTCATTTTGGGGAATGCTGATCAGCTATGACTCAGAATGCAGCACCCTCTCTATTCTGAGTTGCAAATAATTTTGCACAATGGAGGATAGCAAGGGGGAAAGAACCACCACAACGAGAAAATACTAATACTAGAAGTGTGAAAAAGGTTTAGAATGCTTTAGTCAAAACCTCCAAGCAGTGAGAGACAGTAAAACACCCTCAGAAGGTAGGTTTTTTTTTCCAAAAATACCTAGTTTGGAAGCATTTTGCATTTTAAATAATTTTCCTCAAACTCAGGATGAGCAGGTTGGTTGGAAAGTGATAGTACAGAAACACAAAGAGTATTTTATAACAAAGAAAGAACAAAACTCTGTTCAAATGTGCCACATTTTTAAATAGGTTGAACAAGGAAAAGGGGATTTTTTTCTGAGGAGCCAGTCTCCCATTTTCTTCACTGGAGGAGGTGTTAACTGAGACCCTGAAAAGAGACCAAAATCTAGTCAGGATCTGGCACATCCAGGGAGCGCTGACAGAGCCTGAATTAAGCACTGACGACTTGCCTGGAAATACCATCTTCTCCCAGGCTGGACCAAGACTTCAGGAGGAAGAGGATGTTTTAATGCAGAAGACAGGACAGAGAACCCAGAAGAGCATCAGGAAACAGACCTGAAACAGAAGGGCTTGTGGAACAAAATGGCAGGGAAAATCGCCTGTCTGGGGACTAAAAGCATGCAAGTAATGTTGCCTGCTGCGTAACTCAGGGCTGAGTGAACCAGGACTGTATGGCTCCGAGTGGTTTCTGATCAAGTACGTATCCTCATGACACAGGAAAGAAATAAACTGCTGTATTTCTTGCCAGTGGCCTGTGTATCAGGGGAAGCTCTTGCTCTGGCGGCACTGGAATAAATCTCAGGAATAAATAAGAAGCACGAGAGTGGTGAGAGAGTGAACCCGAATTCCTGCACTAAGTTTACAAAGGCAATTACTCCCATCGTATGACGAGGTCAGCATCTACGTGGTCCAGCGGTATATCACGAGGAGCTCTCGGGGAGGTTCATGCTGACTGTACCATACATTACTACTCCCTGCTGGTCACAGAACAGAAAAGAATTAGCAGCAGATGTGCCAGGACAATTAGCAACAGATGCAGAGGCTAAAGCTCACAGAATGCAAACATTATTTTCCTGTATTTGGAAAGATAAAAGGCCAGATCCTGGTCCTCTGGTGTAAGGTAGTCACGCCATGTATGATGCCGCTGGAGTTAACTATGCCCTGAATTACTTCTCCTGGAAGAGATGGGGACAATGGGGAATTGTGGCCATTCTGACAGCAAGGGAGGTTTTTTCAGCAGGGAAGATGATGCAGGTCTGGGAAGGCATTGGGATGATTTTGGGAACAAATCCTGCATTTAGGCACCACCACTGAAAGATTAAGAGTGGGAAAGGATTGCCTTTTTATGGATACCACACAGCTCATCCTGAGCTTTGGAACCAGGCTTTTTTGGTTCCAAAGTTTTCTGCCTTCACACAGCATATACTACACTTAAGATTTTTCAAGTGTCTTCATTTGCAAGCAAATTGCTATCAGAGAAGACCCTCACAAGCGGGACAGGGATAGACCTCTGTTCTACAGCAAGGGAACACATTCCTGCTGGGAGCGCTGGCCTCAGTGAGTGATCCATCCTCCCACCTCATCAGGGAAGTTTGGGTCCAGGGTCACTGAAAATGGGTGCTACTGCATGGGCTTTTAAGAAGATCCTGAAGATTGAAGCAGAGTAGTCCTTTGTTTGACCTATATCAGGCTTGAAAGATCTATTCTCCTAGTCAGGAAATAGGAAAAAATATATATATATACAAGGGGGAAATGAGCAACAGTGCATTGTTTGCACAGATTTGTGTGTTGTTCTGTATTCAGATACCTGGGAATAGGCAGGCAACCACCCAAAGCTGCTCTGTTTTTCCAGCTGCTCCAAAGCATTCTGATAATAGATAGGACTTTTGTGAAACCCTAATAACATGGTATTTTACTTTTACCTCAGTCCAAATTTCTGTTCCTATCCCTTCTGGCCTTTTAGAAATTTCAGAGTTACATAAACACTTCCCAAGAACGCTCTCCCTTTTGCCTGTACGCTAGCCTTGCACGTGAGCAGCGAAGGCTTGAAATCTGTTCATGAAAGCTCCACCTTGTTTTGGCAAAAGCAGCCTCAGCCAAACACTATTCGTTCTGTATAACAAAATATATATTTTTTATTATTTGTTAATAAGATGGTATGATAGGAAGTGTCTCCTATTTAAAAGGTTTTCTAGCTGTGTTTGATGCCTGTAAGATTAATTTGCCACAGTTTCCATCATCAGAAATGACAAGCTATTAACTTATGTAGCATTTTGCAAGATTATTCCTTTGAAAATAGGTAGACTTTGAATTGTCTTTGCATCTTCTAATTTATTTTAATCTAGTTAAGTGGTAGATGTTTAGTGGTTACATTTTTGTGTTATGTGACTTTTAGATAATGGTATTTTTGTCCTTTTATTCTAAATTCAGTTCATTTGAAGGAGAGAATCAAAGGTTTATTCCTTTTCTGACAAGGTTAAAACCCATGAGTAAAGTCAGACAAAAAGCCCAAATCCTTGCACTGGATCTGCTTATTGAAATATTCAAATGGAATTCATTCTCTCTCTAGAGTAACCGATTTCTTTGCTGAAATTATGGTGGCATATGGGGAAGTAAGATATATTACAATAAAACTGATATAAAACAGTTGAATTCAGAAATAGTGGCAAGAGATAATTTTAGTTCACTATGATTTAATTCAATTAAATGCAACACTGTTAACTGCAGACTAAGAAGAATTACTTGTGTGTGTGCAGCACACACCAGCATTATTTATTCTCTGCAGCATCTCCCTTTGTAGAACAAATTGCACCAGTGAAAAGTACGTGTAAGATACTTTCTTACCTCTATAAAAGGTTATATAGCTCATGAGCTCAATGGAAATTTTAACTGAGCAAGAGCAATTTGTAAACTGAGATGTTACAGATTAGACCCATTAAACCCCATAAAAGTGGATTTATATTTTGTTCTACCTTTGACCATCAACAGTGGTGGTGCAAGCTCATGGACTAACTTACTGACTTACCAAATGGTGTGTCTAAGGAAGTTGCCACCAACAGAAAAGCTGTATCTCTCAGTTCATGTAAAGGGTTTTTTTTTTTTTTTTTTTTTTTTCCTTCAAAAACAAAGCAGTCCATAAAAACAAACTGCTCAGTTTGATTTGCCTGTGTCCAGGGCACGATACCTTTGTCCATCCCCAGCTCTGGCTCAAACCAAGCAGTGATCTCTGCAGGTGCCACAATTCCAGTAAGTAAAGTAAAGTAAAGTATGTAAATTCCCATTTACTTCTAGGACTATCTTCTAGGACTTACTTTCTATCAAAAAGAGCATGCTTTTTGCTGATATTGATTCTCCTCCTCCTCTGCGCATCTGAACGGTGCTCTAGCACGCGTCTGAGAATGAGGGCCTAAATCCACCAAGGCACACAGGCACTCAAGTCCTGTGGATTGTAATAGGAATTATGTGCCCAAATGCTTTTCTGTAGCCGTGCCTACAGGTCCTGCTGGCCCTCACCCAAGTCCCTGCTCTCAAGCTCATCACCTAGGAGGAGGCTAATTAAGGGCAGGTGGCACAACACTGAGCTTCCTTGTAGGGCCACCTGGCCCTGTGGCTATTGGACAACTGGGTATTATGGAGATGCACATTTATTGTGGTGGTGGGGACAGCGTAAGGCAGCACGGTGGGGTACGTTTAGTACAGGGCTTTTGTGGGAAGTTCTCCCTTTTTGACACTCTGCTATTCAGCCTAAATGTCCCTTTCTAATAAGTATTTCACCTATATGCTCACAGTGACTGTCAAAATGGAAACCCATTGACAATGAAGCCCAAGGAAAGCCCACAGGCACCTGTGTGAAGGTTTGGACCTCCAGGATAGGGTAATAGGAAGACAGTTTATCTGGGTGTTTGTGTAGGAGGTACAGAAATGCAGGAGGTACAGTTTGTATTAACTGATAGTGTAATGCGATGATGTGTGACACTCTTACCTTGGTCAGACACCTGCGATCCTTACATGAAGATTCTCAGAATGAATCTTACAACCTCAGGCTCTGTAGCATGCAGGTGTGTGACAAAATACATCTATTTCTCATTATGCGTTTGGATCATGGCATGGTTTGAATATCCAGATCCTGTAACTCTTAAGCGATGTTTCCTGCCCCAAAGAATGAGTCTGCAATTTAAGTGCAGGATGAAAGTTTATAGCAAGTGCAGTGTGACAGTGAGCAAGAAACAAAGAAAATAATTTTGAATAGCCACTCTGATTCCCCTTATGCCAACTGCCCAATCATAGCTTGTTTTTAGGCAGCCTGGTAGAAGATAGTGCGTTGCCGAGTTATTCTAAACAAAAGAGTAAGTCTGGGAAACAAGAGGGAAACCAAAAGGGATGTTGTGATTCGGCAGTGATTTCCGCTGCTTGTGCTTTGAGATTGTTCAATAATGCAGGTAATTGTCTTTGATCATAGGCTTGTAACCACCACCTTTAATTTGTAGCACAGAGGTTACTATCTAGCATCCAGCTAGCCAAATGAAATGTATGGGTTGATTAAGGATCTCTTTTGTCAGTAATTTGTGCCTAATGTTTTTAGCTTTCCCACGGGCTGTTATAGAAAATGGTAAATCTGGTTTAAATGAAACCTGATACTGTTAATGGTTTAATAGCAGCTGCCACAGGGTTATGGCATTTTTCAACAGATGCTTCTGTTTCATTTTAAGTCTACACTAAGTCTTAGAATATATTTACATAATTAATATAAGGTATACCTACATAATAATGAAAATATTTATAGTTTTAAAAGATTTTCTTAAATGGCTTCCTCTCTTCGGCCATTATTTAATCACAATATATATCTTTAAACAGTAAAACATATTATTATAATGTATAGTCACCTCTGCAAAAAAATCATAGAATGCTATAACTATGAGCATGTAACATCTCCTAATATAGTAGTTATTGATATGATTAAATCTCTTAATTGCTTTAGAAAAAGACAGAGAAAAAGCTTGACTGTACCTGAGCTTTGCTTATTATTTTGTCCACTGTTCAATCAGAAGTAAAAGTGATGCTTGTATTTAAAAAATATCACGAGTGAAATAGTTTTATGTGTATGTGTGTGCATAGAAATTTGAACCTTAAAGATCTGTGGCTGCTTATCAGCTATAGAATATGATCTGACTGAGGAAATCCGTGCTGTGTGAAAAACCTTTTGGCACAGCATTAACACTATGCCTTTAAAAGTGGTTGATGATGAATATGGATGTGCTGAAGATGCATCCTCAAGGCTCAAATGTCTAACCACACAAACCAGAAGATACCCTTGAATGTTGCAGCCTGCTCCTCACATGCATTTACAGGGAAGTTAGTGAAGGAGCGAAGACTTATCTTTCTCTGCCTTTGCTATGTAAGGATTAGTGGGGGTCTCTGCATAGCAAGTGTACCAGGACATGTGCTGATATGAATTTCAATGTCTGAAGAGCAGACAATAAAAGATGGAAGACATTCAAATAACACAGTAATGTGTCTATGAGATAAACTTCCAGCGTAGTTTATTTAAGAGATTAGCACAGTCCTAGTTCTGTATAATCCAGAAGAACTTGTAGGAGTTGTAAAGCAGCTGACCTATTTTCCTCCTTGCCCCCAGATGATCGCCTTTCAGAGCCTTTTAGTCAGGGTGTGATGGTAGTTACCTTCCATAGGTGGAAGTGGAGACTTTTTGTATGCTTCATAGTTTTATTTATTCTTTAGAATGAATAAAGACTGTTCATCTGTACATGGATCTACCTCTGTGTTAATTAAAGAACATAATTAAAATTGTGGCTTAGGATGAGATTTTGTGGGTTTTTTTTTTTTCACCCTACTTCCCCTGTTTTCTTCTGCATGACCTTGAATTGCTTCACACAACACACCTTACAAAAGGATTTACATAAATTCATTACTTCAGGGATATTTCCTCACTCCTGATTTTCAAGTCTGTCTCGGGAACAAAATTGTTTCAGGACCTGGGCACTGGTAACCTGCTTGCCCAGCTCTATGTTATGAAAAGTGCAAACACTGTTGGCCAGTCTTTGGTGTCTTGGGTCTTTACTACCTCAAAATCCTTTTTGACCCTGCTTTGAGGTCCACATATTTTATAAGAAGGGTTTTCCTGCCTTAATATGAAGGAGAATGCCACTCTGTACTAATACATTTCCCAGAACTGGGTGGAGAAGAGTTTATGACTCAGTAAGGAGCAAGCCTGGAAATGTTCCTCATAAGAGAAAAGCTTGAGCAGAGGAACTCTACAGCTGCTGCAAGAAAGCAGTTATTGATCTGACTGGGCCATCACAAGAAAGTCTCAGGCTCCAAAGTTTGTTCTTAAAAAAAAAAAAAAAAAAAATTGTCTTAAAATTTTTAGTTGCAATATTTTTACACCGTGTGTTAATGAAAAAAATGAGCACTTTTTAGACAGCCAGGGAAGAAATAGAAATCTCAAAACCAGCATGATTAAAATGCACAGTATTTTCTGTTATAGTGGTGGTAGAAATGCTTCTAATATACGATTTGGGAGAAAAAGAGGTGAGAATTTTTTTTTTTAATATGTAAAATTTATTTGAAGATATGAAGTTTGTAGATTGTCATAAAGAGTCTGTTTCCTCGTGGCGTTCTTATAGCATCTTATAAATCTTTTCTGTTCCTCTTTTTCTAGGTTCTGCCACCCAGAAGGGCTATGAACCCAGGCATGGTACTGCTCTTTGAACTCTTCCTTCTTCGTGGAACCTGGGCTTGCATTGATCGAGGAGTAGGATGGGGGGCTTTCCCCTTATGTGATGACAGTTTTAATACTTTGGAGGGAAAGTTTAAATGCCCCTTCCTCAGAGGCCATTATAATTCCAAAGTCGACCGATTCAAAAAAATTGAAAAGTTTATTTCCTTGGACTTGGACCACTGGTTATGCAATCTCTATTTTCAGGTTTGTTTTTCTAAATGTTAGGCCTTTTGGTTTTGTCAGTTTTCTTTAGAACATATTTTGCTTTCCTTCCATCAAACTTAAAATCAATATTGACTTTCTTATAAGCAATTTATCAAACTATCTAGTGCCCATATAAAAAAATGGATTTGACATGCAGGATGAAATGGGGGGGAAAACCTAAATATAAAAAACAATCAAAATTAGTCTTTTAGAACAACATACAGAACCTCACAGCTGGGATGGTTTAATGGTTCAGAGACATGTAGTTCTAGATCAGTCTGAGTTGGTACTTTTTCTGGGGTTTCTGTTTTAGTCCATAAGCATGGGGAAGACACATAGGAGAAACCAATGTGATAGAAATCCATAGTAAATGGAGTGCAGAGAAAGAAGAACACAACATTTTGCACTTCTAGAGTTCATAAAGAGTGTACAAACAAGTACATTCTGGACTTGTGGAATACTCAACTGCTTACTCTCACATATTTTCTTTTACTAGATAATTAAACTACCACAGGATTCAGATGAGCAATGTGATATGCATCTTCATTTCCCACCTGAAATTCTCACATCTACAAGCATTCCCAAAGAGAATGGAGTTTTGGAGAAGTTTAAATTGTCTGAACCGCAAGGTGATGGTTTCAAACCTTCATTTTTATGTTAGGTCTCTCATTGGGGCAGTCTATAGTTTCATTTATTGAAATGAAAGCTAGGTGTTACTGTTCTTGTTAAGCTAGATTTTCCTCATTTAGATATTAGCTCAGTGTGTGTTACAGCAGGAATACTGTGATTGTTTTCATTACAATTGTCTAACTCTCTTTTTCAATTGTGAACAAACTAAATCATTGCTGAGGATGAACCTTTGCATGCTGTCCTCTGCTTAAAGTTGAATGTTTAGCAAGTCATAGCAATAATAGTTCAGCCACTTCTGACACCAAGCTCACAGGAAAAAAAAAAAAACATATATATATATATATATATGTGTGTGTGTGTGTGTATATATATATATACACTTGTCTATTTTTGGAAGAATCCTAGCACCATCCTGAGCTACAGAAACTTCAAATTTTGCAGGGAGTTGGTTCTGGCATCAAAAGACAAGCTGCATACTACTTCTATGAAATTCCATTAAGATTCACTCAAGTAGTAACCTGTAGGAAAGACAAATTATGATTAGCTCTGTGCAGTAGACCTTCCCAGGAGATTTCTGGTTAAATCTCTATACATCTCTTCTAGACTGAGTGTCCTCCCTGGCCTCTGTGGCTTTCCTGAGGTAGCTGCACTGAAGACACAATTGACCATATTGTGACAGCCCACCACAAATCAGCCCTCCTCTTCCTTTATAAATACAGGAATGAGAAGAAGGCCGGGGAATGGCCTTAGTAAACTGAAGGATGTAGTCAGCCCACAGGTGCTACTGTCTGTGTGAATACTATATGGAAATCTGAAATAGAGATTCAGTTCAAAAGTGAAAAGACTTAAATATTTCCTCTGAATATTGGAAGGAAAGAAAGCAAGCGAGCAAACGGTTAAACACTAGTCGTTTAGCATGGTGAAAGGGAAGCTCAAATTGGAAGTATAGTGAGAAAGAGGCCAGTAGAAGCACTTTTAAGAAAGTGAAGAGTGGTTTAAGAGATAAGGAGAACGAGGTTTACATTGTATGACTTTTAAGCTAGGGAGCAACCACACTACTAGCAAAAGGGTTTTATGTAACTACCCCAATACTTGATGTCTGGAGGCATAAACATGCATTGTACTGAGGAATAAGTCCCTTTTTGTGGGGACTATGTATCTAGTACATATCTGCTAAGGTTCTTCTTTCTGTAGATATCATGAATAGTAGATCTGAAAGGTGGAGATGCATCTGATTTTTCCCAACAGTTTATGGAGAAGCTCATAATGAAGCAGATTCATTCATGTTATTACTTGGATTTACATGTGTGTGTGCACATGCACGTAAGCGTATAGCGGCTGCAACTAAATAGGCCACTCTTCTGAAAACACATTAAAAAAAACCCTGTCACACTCTGACTGAGACTTCCAGAAAGATATATTTCTAAGAACTGAGGGAGAGCAATAGTGCATGTCCTATTTGGTGTGCAGACCTCTGAAGGAAGCTGATAAGTTGGTCATGGAGGGTCGGTAATTTCCTTGTCACACAGATGAACACTAACAAAATTTCTAGAAGTATGTTTTGATATTGTTTATATTTATTTATTTTTCTTGGAGCCTTCTTTAAAGATATTATTAGCTGCTAATATCCCCCATGGGTTTGTTTTTTAATGTATCTATGCAGTGCTACAGTATGCTGTTTCTGCTGGTGATATGTTGCTAAGAGATTTAATAATGGGTAAACAAACACAACATGTGGTAATCCATTTCAAATTAAAAGTTTATTAAACACTAGCTTGATGACTTTCTGGCTATTTACAATTAAAGGAGTGAACCTTAGGGAACTGGAGATCACGTGGTGAAAATCACGACTTCAACATTTCCAACAGAAAAATGTGTTTATGATCTGTGGCAAGCTGTCGCACATTGATATGCTCTATAAATACTGTATTATATCTGTTAAACGACCAAAAGCAGGAGGGAAAAAAGCTCTGTTAAAGTGACATTAAGGTTGAGACACAAACCAGAGAAAGCAAGAGCAGCCTAAATGAAGGCTGGTGCTCTGTAACTTACTCCACTGCAGTAGTCTAAATAGTGAGTGATCTTACATATCGATACCATATGTGGAGCTGCAACATATATGCAGAGTAGAGCAGGTTAGGAAATGGTGTTTTAACCTTCACTCTGAATTTGTCTTCGTTTTTGGAGGTTAAGTAGGAATGTTCATATTATTTCCATTAACTCCAGGCTACACTATTCTTCTGAAGCGCAGCTCTGTGTTGGCAGTGC
The DNA here is from genome assembly GCA_034781795.1 of Crypturellus tataupa. Taxonomy (NCBI): domain Eukaryota; kingdom Metazoa; phylum Chordata; class Aves; order Tinamiformes; family Tinamidae; genus Crypturellus; species Crypturellus tataupa. The sequence continues at coordinate 1,205,372 of JAWLRI010000050.1, read as the reverse complement.
GTAGCTCTTGCTTATTTGTTGCCTTTGCTGTGAGCTCAGGGAAATCCAGACCATGGCACTGGCTGTGCCTGTGTTAGAGGAGAGGCATTATCAGCCTAGGTTTCTAAGGAAAGTACATGATGATGGCTATACTAGCTTGGTCCCAGCAAGAGGATGTTCTCAGTGAAGGAGACCTGCAATACAGGGTGAATTAACCTGCAGTGAATATTGTGCTAGCACTGCTATGCTGCTTCCAGTAGCAGAAATGTTTGTTGCTGCTGCTTTGGTGGATAGAAAAAGTCCCATTGCCTCAGTAGTCTTTGGACCCCTTTTTGACCATTGCCTGAAGAAGGCAGCAAATAGATTTTTCTAGGTGTCTTCATTTCTTCATTCCAAAAGTCTGTTTGTCCCTCCTTGCCCTGGTTCTCTACAGTCTGACAGTTTAAAGAAAAAGAGCAACTGAGCTCTTTTAAAATGTCTTTTTGTTTTTTTTTGTTTTTTTTTTTGTTTCACTAGCATACAATGAACTGTCTAATGGATAGCTTGTGTGCCACATGCATCAACCAGAAAAAAAGTTAAAGCAGATGATTTTTTTTTCAGTTCCCAGGCAATGCACTTATCCTGTAAATAAATATTGTACAGAAGACCCATTTTCTTGTATGTAATTTATCTGTTTACTATATGAGTTAGAGCGCTTCTCTGTTTTTCTTCCATCTGTCCCCCTGCCTGACTATTAAAAACAGTGTAGGTTTGCACCACTTGGCTTCCACAGTTCTTGCAACTTGCTGGAGTTGTAAAGCTTTAAACAGTTGTGCAGGTCTTTAACTGTAAATTAGTTTTGACAGGACTGCTAGGCAAAGATCTGGCCCATCCCATCGCGATGCTAGCCGACAACCCCTTACTGCTCCCGGAGCAAAGAAACATGTGGAAGGAATTGTTCTTTTACATTTCACAGCTTGTCATTTCCTCTGCAGGGCAACCTCTGACCTCCCTGAAAGATCCTGACACCCATAAGGGAAGTATTCCCACTGTTGTAAAGGAAGTGGAGAAGCAGTTTAATGCTGCGAAAGGAGGAGAAGCGTGTGTGTCACAAGAAGCTGGGAGGAAAAGAGAAGAGCTTAAAATGCTTCCAGCAGGTTAGGACTTTTATTGCATGATTTGATTTGCAGAAAGTTTGCAAATAGATCTGCCTGGCGTGTGCGTGAGTACCCTCCTCTGCCTTCCCCCTTGCTCTGCGTTATCATCTCATAATTATTTCACTGGGCAGAGGAAGCAATGGAAGAGTTTAAATCAATTGTGAAGGATCAAAAGCAGCTTACGTGAGAAGGTACAGAAGTTAGTAGGCTCCTCTGTCTCAAATGTATTAGCAGGCCAAATGTGTTAGTAATTACAAGGTGTGTGTGGAGTGCACTGACAACATTAGATTACAGCTGGTGTTTCCGTGACATTTTTACATCCTTTCATTTTATTTGGTCATTTATATCCGTGGATCACAACATGTTGCTGTTAGGTTGTGGGGAAGTATTTTTTTTTCCTGAGCCATGTTAATAGCTATATCCTTTGTTAATTGTACTGAACAAAATTACTTATGAGTGCCTGTCCGTATTAACATCAGGTAGTGTTTATTTCTGAGTTGTGACATTTCTTTTGAAGGCAGAGTTGTAAGCTACACAGTTAGTCTTTTATACTGGGTAAAACATATGTGTCTGAGAAGTGGGTAAAGCAATCCCTAGGTCCTATTTTAAAATCAGATACCACCATGATGTCCAGAGGCAGATTTACCAAGGGAGAAGCAACTGATGGTGTCAAGGTTGTACCTGCAGCTCCCTGTGCTCTGTTCGCACTTGCACCCACACATATGCCCAGGATCAAGGCACTCCTGGTCATGGCAAAAAATGTGCAGGTAGAGGTAGAGCTGAGTGGCTGAATGGGCACTGGGAGCCTACCTGTCCTCCACAGCCAAAGCCAGCACTCATGGTTGTTCCGCTCACCTTGGAGAAGATGAGGATCAGCTCTTGTTTTAGGGAAAGACGGAGTCTAGCTCCCTCTTGTTAACAGCCAGAGCGAAAATGTAAGTGAAAGTAAATGAATACCTTATTTTGAAAAGAAAGAGCAATTTTCTTCTTGCACCACAAGGCTGAAATAGGCTACCTTTAAGTGCTGAACTGAAAAAATACTACATAAGAAAGACCTACCTGAGAGTTCCTGTCTAAGCACTAGCTCTCAGTCTTTTTCAAATTTGCAAATTCCCCCAAAATATCTACTGGAATTTTACACCCTTATTTAGAGGCAGTTGATACTCCAGCTCTCCTTTTACAGTGACCCATGAACTGTAGTTTATAAACCATTTTATTGGAGGTTTTTGTGTCAGCTGATTACAGAAGATAGCTACGACTATGAGTCTACAGATATGGGTATACCTCATGTCAAGCAGGTACAAACAGAGGTAGTAGCTAGGGCAGCTTTGCTTAGGAAGGAATTGTAAGCGCTATGAATGGTGACCATCATAGATGCGCTAGAAGTAAGGAGTGGTCACTGTTTTGGTTAAGTAAGTTCAGCATTGCTTCCTTCCTTCCTTCCTTCCTTCCTTCCTTCCTTCCTTCCTTCCTTCCTTCCTTCCTTCCTTCATTGGTCCTTCCAAGAACTTCATCACAGCCTTAGACTAGATTTTTTTTTTCCAATTTTTACTTTATTGCAATCCACTTTGTAGTTCATTTATTTGTGCATCAATTTTGCAAAGCAGATTGGAAAACCCAAAATATTTTAAATGCGAGCACCCTTCAATAACAGAAGATGCTGAAAAAAAATACAGTGGCATTTTGAATCTGTTTTTTTAACTGTTATTCTGTTTTATTTTTCCTAGACAACATTTGCAAGTTTCCAAATTTAGAATGCATGTTTCAAAAAACAATACCGTTAGACTACTATTCCTTTTCTCCTCTTTCCTCTATCTTGTCACAAATGTTTATCTAGCTATAAGACTATGTTGAATTTTTATTCAAATTAATTATGTGGAATTTGGCAGAGTTCCAATGCCAAACAAAGGCATGTAGTGCCCAGATTTTCAAATCAAGAGGGTCTCTTACCAATACCCTGTAACAACATAGTTAATAAGAAGTGACCTGATTTTGAAAGATTCCAAATTTCTACGATTTTGATTGAAGAAAGGCTAGATCCAACAGAAATTGTTTTGCAATCTGAACAGATCATTTGAAGATCTGTTCAGTATTCACTGCAGTAAGAATCATAGAATCATTATGGTTGGAAAAGACCTTCAAGATCATCGACTCCAACCATAAAACCTTGAGCACCATGCATGCTTAACCATGTCCCTAAGTACCTCCTCTACACATTTCTTGCCAAGGATGATGATTTCACCACTTCCCTGTGCCGCCCGTTCCAGTGCTTCACCACTACTTCTGTGTAGAAATTCCTCCTAATGTCTAACCTGAGCCTCCCCTGGCACAACCTGAGGCCATTCCCTCTTGTTCTATCAGTAGTTATTCTCGAGAAGAGACCAACCCCTGCCTCGCTACAACCTCCTTTCAGGTAGCTGTCGAGGGCAATAAGGTCTCCCCTGAGTCTCCTCCACACTGACTAACCCCAGCTCCCTCAGCCTGCTCTTGTAAGGTCTGTGCTTCAGCCCCTTCACCAGCTTCGTTGCCCTTCCTTGGACACGCTCTAGCACCTCAATGTCTTTCTTGTAGTGAGCGGCCCAAAAAACAAGAGATAATACTCCATCAGCAGACCTCCAAAGCATCGTTGGATTTGAAATAGGTCAAATGCATTTTCACTTATCTTCATTCACAAGACAACATAGTTTTTCCTTGATGAGTTTAACTTTGAGTACTTGCTAAATCTATTGCATGTTAATTTAACACAAATCTTTGATTTCTTAAGGATCATCACTAAAGCACAGATTTTTTTTTATGGTGGAATGCTGTCACTAATGTAAACATTAAGCCCAATATCTACACAAAATTAGGTAGTGAAACTACGTTTCATTTTGAGATCCCCTGTTAATTTCAACAGAAGCATGAATAAATCAGGAATTGTACTGTAACTGATGTCTGATTTGGAGCAACAACAGTGCGTTCATTTTCCTCCCTCCCAATGCTCATCCTACCAGACAGCTGCTACGCAGCCTTCATCTCATATGAAGTCTGATTTCTTTTTTTTGAAGTCTCCAGTTATGCATGCACCACAGTAAAAATCTCGGAAATGTATAAAATATTTCTCATAAATATTGTTAGTTAGGCTTTTATAAACAACTTGTATTTGGGTTTGACACTACCTCTGTCATTCCTCTAGCCCGCTGCACCATCATGTTTCTGTGGCATATCCAGGACAAACTTCTAACTCCAATTTTTCAAGCCTTCTAGGTCAAAAAGTTCTTTTGCTTAGAGTGTATGTTTTCTGAAATAAACTCCATATGGTCTGAGCATGTCTTCAGTTTAAACACTCCTCTCCACATACACCTGTGGAAAAACACTAGGTGGCTGCACTGGGAAGAGAATCTTATCCATTTATGACATCCAATAATATTTTCTGTCTGAGCAAAGCTTCAGAACAGCACCTAAGCAAGGATGGCATCTGGAGGTCAGTACATTTGCTAAGTCCAGATGTCCACTCCAGTTCAAGAAACAGAATGCAGAGACTGCTTCATTCTACTTTTACTATTACAGTTGGAGAGGAATAATTTGTTTTTGCAGTTTCTGAAAACATGCTTGTTTAGGTGAGAAGTGTTTCTGTTGAAAAGGTTATATTTATTCACACAACCACTTCTGAAACTATTTTGTAAAACCTAGCGAGCCTTCACTGTGATATTTTTATTCCTCTGCTGTAATTTAACAAAGGTAGTGATTTCTGTGTCTGTTGCCCCACTCCTGAGTGGCACCCTTCTATTATTTTTCCTCAGGACTACAGGAAAAATTGTATGTTTCAGAAGGGAGTGTACTTCATCCTTCTCTGCTTTGCAGCAGTGTAAACTGAAAGTATTTTCTTCCAGACCACTGTGAGGCAGATTGCATTCATTCACAAATTAAAATAATTTCCTAGATGAAGGCCATTCTATTTTTGTCCATATATTTTTTAAACTTCTTCAAACTTCAACTTCTTTTAAAACTTTTTCAGAACTTTGTAATATGACTGTACGTGCTAGCTTCTCCCCTTTCATCACAAAAGTAATCCTTGCCATTTTTTAAACAAACTGCTCATTAGGAAAATTTTCTTAGCTCCAAGTGGAATTTCTAGCAAAACAAATAAGAGACCATGAAGAATGGAAGCACTTAATATAGAGAATATTCTCTTAATATAGAGAAGTTCCATGGTTTTGCTTGCTTCATGCTGCATGTCTCTCATGTTTTATACGGGAGATCTGGGCACTAGTCATTAAGTTTTCTCAACTTTGCCTGTTGAAGATGTTCCATTTCATACTAATAATATGTTAAGTAGAATGAACAACTGAATTTCTAACCTTCTGGTCAAATGTTTAAACAGGGGAGAGAAGTTTCATACTGGCATGCCAAGATGTAAGACTGCTCTCACTGTTGTCAAGGTTTGCAAACTAACTTCATCTGACCAGGCCTCCTTATTTGTCTTATTCAAATGTATAACATTAAAACTATTCTCTTGGAGATCTTGTCAATATTTGGTCATAGATTCATGATAACGTAGTTGAATTGTGATTTTTATTGTCTTAGCCAGATCCTGGTGTAATTACACTTTCCCTGCTCTGAAAGATGTGTTTGCTGATTCCCAGTCATCTTAACTCAGAGTTTACACCACCAGATGTACATTTATAATAGATATAATCCCTATTTTTTATAATTCTTGCTTGGTGCTATTTTTTCCTCTTTAATTTGTTCATTTTGGTCATGAATGGTATTTTGTTCTCCTGTCAGGGAACAAAATGTATTTTGAGTCAATTTACTAAAATAGTCACTGCTAAGTGTTATATCTGGCCAAAGTTGACACCTTTGACATTTTATAAAATGGCAAAAATAACTGTATTTAAGGTATGATTTATGGGCAGTATATATCAAAAGAATTTATGTTACTACGGTTTGTGATGCAACCATCTTAACTCCTTCAGTGAACAAATTGCTGATAGGGCAACTAATTAATGCTTTATTAGTTTTTTGTGGTCAATTATAACAAGTTATAAACAACAACAAAAATCAGTTTAATTATGCAGAACTGTGTGATTCTTGTTCCTTTCTCTGAACTGCTTTGTTTTGTGTCTGTGGAAGAAACAATTTTTACATAGCTCAGTTTTTATAAGACACATTTTCCCCTGTAACTAAGAGCAAGTCCTATGATTAAAAACTAGACTGGAGACTTTAGATGTCTTTCTGATTGCTGGCCTCTATTAAAAACTTCTTAAAATAATAGATAGGTTTAATTCCTCAAGCCAAAGAAAAATCGTATCATCTTAAGTATTTTCCATATTTATTATATTGATGAGACTTGGCTGCAGAGGAAAAAAAAAAAAAAGGAAGCAAAATCTCTTGTATTGCAAGTTTTAAATGTACCAGGCTAAGGTTTACTTAATTAGAACCTCCAGGCAATAAAGGAGCCCTTTTTTAAATTCTGTGAATCTTAATATGCTAAATAATGCAAAGCTTCGACTCTTCAAGCATGAGACACACATCTGGCAGCTTAACATTTAAATTACAGGAAAAAAAACACTTCAGTAGTAATTTTCATGAAGAAAAGAATGGGAAATGTATTACAACTAAATTTAATTTCTTTTTAGATTTTTCATCCTGTCTAATTGCAAGCATTTGCCATCTTTATTTATTTATTTTTATACAGATTTTTTTGTACTTTTTATTGATCTTTAATTTGAGCAGCTTCTTACTGCTACAGCCATTGAAGGATTATATTGTGTTTTTACTTAGCAAAAATTGTTCAGAGAAATCTAAGAGGAATTGAAATAATGAACTCAGTGGTATAGAAAAAGAAGAGCCTTACAAATAAAATACAAAAAGAACATGTCCTGATGAAATAAAAAACTTTTTTTTTTATTTCACATTTCCTTCACATTTTCTAAATTTAAAGTTTTTTTTTTTCTGTTTCTGTTGATTACTAATTTGTCCCTGAAAAAAATTTGTCAAAGTCTTCATTGTTTCATCATTTTTTTTTTTGCACAACAAAGAAAACCACAGTGGCCATTTTTTTTTCCCAAAGAGGTACAATTATATTTTAATGTGTTTTTGCCTTCGTATGTATAATCACAGGTGTTGGATATGTGCAGAAACTTAACATAGTCACACTGTATATATATGTATATCTATTGACACAGATCGAGACAAACACACTGAGACTCACAGATGTGACGCTGCAAATATGCACATCTTCAGCTATTATTCCTAAGAATGGATCTTATCTGTATTCCATTTTATGTACACTTGACAGCATTTTATTGAGGGAAGGTAGAGGTAACTGGAAAGAAAAAAAAAGTGAAAATAAAGATTAAGTATATTTTGGCTTATCCTCCTGGTGCTGTATGACCTTTATTTCTTCTCATCACTGCTTGCTGTGATGTAGGAATACATTCTTGCTCACACTTCAGGCCACTGCTCTACCAAAGCTGGGCCCATATGCTGCTTGAGCAACTGTTGCTTGGAAAACCTGAGTGCTTTTGATCCCCATTTGATGGTATCCTCACATGGCCATCATGTCTATACAGAAAAATTAACTTCATTCTCTTTTCCAGGAAAGACATTCTGTGCTGTTAAAATGTCCTCTGCTGTTGTTCTGATGTCCGTTATTTCTGTTTTATGTCCATTATTTCTGTTTTTCTCATGTGGTATCTCTACAATTGTCATTTTCATCATCAATGTATCTGAAGTCTTCCCTGCATTTATCATCCTAACACTGTGGGAGGTAGGAAAGAACTATCAACCTGTTTATAACTGGCACAAAGGCAAGAAATATGACCTTCCTGGAGTCACACAAGATCATCGTGGATAAAGGAAAAAACAAACAACAACAAGAAAAAAAAACAATTCTTTCCATTGCAGAGCTTTGTCTCATGTACCAGTACAAAAATATGTTTTTTTCTTACAGAAAATGATTTTTATGAAGATTGCTGTGGCAGCACAGATAAGGACTGTGATTTGCTTACGCTAAAACAAGATCATGGAAAGGTAATGATGATCCTCTGAAAGTCACAGTCTTTCTGAAAGCACTGAGTGAAGCCATTCGAGCACCTACCTGGACCATTTAGGAAACAATTTATGGGTCAAGGTAGCTATGATAATTTCTAGCTACTTGTGGTTCATGGATGTGCACATGTATGTAGGTATATATACATACAGTGGGGAAATTTGTGAGTACATCTCTTTATTTTCCTCTTTTTTGCCTTTTTTTTTCTTAGTCATTTAAAAGCATTAAATATATTTCAAAGTAGAGTGAACCTATGACAAGGTTAGACAAATTTTCTGAACTCTGCATTTTAATATTCCTGGAGTCAGAGTACACTGCAGCCATGCTGGCCTAAGGAGAGGAATGGAGCAAAGATTACCGGGAGACTTTCCATAGCAAGCAATGATCTGCTTGTAAATATGCAGAAGCAGCAGCAGATCGGGGAGCTGGAATTTCCCTCCATTTTAAATGAATGAGGGACTTATTTCTTTAGGGATGTAAGGACAACCCAGGGAAACGAGAGCTCTATACAAACAGCTGTGGATGTGTCTACGTGTGTGTATATATATGTCCTGTATCTGTAGAAATAGCAATTTAAGGGCTGATGGAGTGGGTGTAATTGGCAAACCAACCCAACCCATGGGAGTGGCAGAATGAAATTCATTTCCTACAATCCCATAATAGCAGATTGCCTTTGAACAAAATACCATCTTCTTATAGGAACCTCTGTTGTAGCTAGCTCTCGCAGCCACATTAAAGTGACCCGATTTCAGCAAGGTACGCAAGCCCATGGGTAATTCACTACTGTCTAGTCCCTTTGGACTCAGTGAAATGACTCACAGGCTTACAGTTATTGACATGTTTAAATAGGTTTCTGACCTGAGCCTTGTAGAATACTCTGGCACAAAAGAAATCTGAGCATGTGAAATCTTCTTTCAAAGTCTGTAAGAACTCCTCTTTTTTTCAAATGACAGAACTGTAATAGCAGAGATCCTCATTTTAGCATGTGCAAGATTTAGATGTTTTTCTCAATCATGTCATTTGGGCCCACTTGTAACACTGATAGTAAAAATGTCTTTTAAAGTAATTCTCTTACCTATTTCATATAGGAAACAGTGAAGAGCTAATGTAAAAACAAACTTAAGATGGAAGACAGAAATTCCTGTAGGTAACTATTTGCCCAGCAGCTCCTTTTCATAAAGAGGTTTTTTTGTTTTGTTTTGGTTTTTTTTGAGCAAAAGTGAATAATGAGCACCAAACCTCACTTTTGGGAGGAAAATATAGAATAATGCATCAGGAAAAAAGGGTTTTCTTTCTGCGTCCCTCCTACCTCACAAACTACCTAAACTACAGTTACCTGTAGTTTCCCAGAAGGTGTCTTCTGAATGACAGGGGTTAATGCCTTGGCTTTGGTGCACTAAGCATGCATACTGTTGCATGTATTCAAGATATTAAACAGCAGCTAGGAAGGACGCAATGTACCTGGTTAGTGGTATCTGTGAGAAGTAAAATATATTCTGTGGCTATGACTTCCACTGTCATGCTATTAAGAGAACTTCTGATTTCTTTACTTCAAGTAATATCTACCAGTCTCAGAGAAATTCACTAATAATGTTTTTATAATGCCTTTGAGATTTATGTCTTAAATAATATACTTCGTGCAGAGACCACCTTCATGGAAACCATGTTAGTGTGAGCACACACCACCTGCTAAGAAAGCTTGACTTTTCCTAGAGAATTAATTCAGGTAATCATGTAGCTAGGAGTGCAAAGCTATCTCCACTTGCCTGATATTAATATGCAAAATAGCTTTGAGCATGCTACCTGCTCCTACTCTACTCTAGCTTAACTATTCCTTTATTTTTTTCCCCCCATAGGATAACCCTTTTGACAATATATTCCATTGCTTATGGCAGCCTTTCAAATGACCGCTAAAAGTATAAAGATTGTATCATGTTTACTCATAGCCATGTTTAGGATTATGCAGGCATGGATTTGGACCTCTGTCTGTCATGTCCATGAGCATTAAATTATAATTCAAAATGCAGTTGCAGTCCATGCAATCAAGTTTGAGAATACAAATCTAACTTTTAGAAAAAGTGGTTTATTTAGTAAAAATAATAATCTTTGTATTTTTCATAATTAGCAAAGTACATATTATCTTACTATGTCAAATGCTAAAGCTACATTCCAGGGAGCCTATTTGAGATTGTTGAGATTTGTAGAGTAAACCTGGACATTTTATTCATTATAAGTTTCATACATGCCAGGGTTAAAAGAGACTATAAATCATTTAGGTTGACTTTTCTAGTATGGGCTAGAATTTTTCAACCACTTAGTAAGATCAATAATGTGTTTATCTAAGGTCCTTTAGTTTCCAGAGATTCAACTATTCTTCATCATAAAGGTATCAACCAAAACTTCCTCCTGTGATACCTCTAAATGGTATATTCCCTCCTTCCCCATTTATGAGAAGGGAAAGGGGAATCCTGTTTCCAGTTTGAGCATAACTGGCTTTAACTTCATTCCCTTTATTCTGGACAGGCTTTTTCACTAGCCGTTAACAAACCCTTTGTGGAGCTTGTTATTATCCCTATGAAGTTATTAATACATAGCCTCATTAAGTCAACTATGAATCTCCGTCTGGCAAGTTACAACTTCGCTGTCTCTGTTGGTGGAAGCTATGAACACATAGCTGGCTGAGGAAGGTGCAGTTAATGCGGAGCATTAGAGAGGCTTCCAATCACTCCAGAAAGAGATGGTAGCAGTGCCAGAGCTGGCCCAGTGCATATGAGGTTATTACTCAAGAGACGAGTGTAGTTGGGCATTCCCTACTTTGCTGCTTGACGAGTTGTTTGAACCACAGGCTGGCATCCCCTCCCTTTTGCTGGCATTTGTATTCGTGCAAGGTGGCCTGGATCAGAATGGGTCCAGCTGAGAGCTAACCCAGTTAAAAGAAGGAGAAGAAAGGACAGAGGCCAAGTAGAATTAATTTCCTTCCCAGATCAGTCCTCCCCAAATGCTTCTCTATGTGGATGCCTGAATTCTTGTGCTGAACATAGGCAAAAATGAGCAGGCAGGGGAGGACGAGTGACTTCTCCCAGTAGTAGCATGAGCTGTGTAAGAGGGTTGGTGAAAGCAACAGCCTTCGAGGAACGTGAGTTTGTTCACTGAACACTACTCTTAAGTATATAAAGCCAGGTTTACTGGGCTGAATCATAGGTTGTTACACAGTGAGGGATAGAACAGAGCTGGAAGTTCAAAACTGGCATCTCTTGCTTTGCTATCTGTGCCTCAATAATGACCTAAAATACTGTATTATTCTTTTTTTTTTTTCATTTAAAGATCAATTGGAATAACCCATCTGAACGATATTGTCAAGAAAAATCAGGCCCAGTAAATAGTACAAGAACAGAAAAAGGAGGAGCTTCTTCAGAGAACAATTTTTACTTGGAGGAGTTAGAGAAATACACTTTTTCTGTGTGGTAAGTAATCTTAGCATCAAATAGCTTTGCATCCCAAAAATATGCCTTGATGTGCTGCAAAATCCAACACAAAGGCTGATGATTACCCAAGCAATTTCAGTTTGTCCCCTTTGTACAAATATGTTGTGAATATGAGGTTTACGTGCTGTTTTCCACAGAGGTCATCCTCTGTGAGTGGTTTGGGTAGTGAATTTGTGTGAATACGAAGAATTTTGTTTTTGCTTTTTATTCATTGTGGCCCTTGGCCTTATTTACAGCACGCAAATCCTCCCTGAAATACAGAATTATTCATTTTTACAAGTATAAATTAATTTATCTTTGATTTTTTTTTTTAATATTTAGAATCATTGTGACATAGGAAGGAACATTTTTTCTTCTTTACAGAAAAGGAAATTAGTTAAAATAGATGCATATATAAGCAACTGAAGACCTTTTTTTTTTTTTTTTTTTTTTTTTTTTTTTTTACTTATTGTTATTTATGGGTAGAGTTGATCAGAAAATGCTGGAACCATTTTATGCCTGGAAATGCAACTTTGACATTGTTGCTTTGATCTGAGAAGGACTTAAATTTTGTCGAGAATTCTTTAGGAGAAGAAATGAAGAAAAAAATCCTATAGCAGCATTCTAAGGACAGCGTACTCCCTTTATATATTATGTTTTCTTTTTTTTTTGTTTACAAAATACACACAGGGTAGTGGACAGAAAGGATAAATCAAAATAAAATTAAGAAGACTGTGTCAAAATTTAATCTTTTCCTTTACTTCATTGCTTTCTCCTGAAATTTCACCCCCTAAGTAGTTTTTGGTTTGGACAGTTATTTATAATTTGTATGAAAAAAAATCCTTCATGAAATAAAATGACGATCCTGCACATTGTGTTTTGAATGTTTACAAGACAGACTTAATGGATTTCTTTGGTACTTACGACCTTCTACAAGTCAGTCCCTAGAATATCAAATAAAGCATACAGAAACTGAGAGTCAGAATAGAGTGGACACTTTCCTATGCAAATATCTGAAGTTAGGATTATTTAATCAGGCCATCCAAGGAGTCTTCAATATCACTGGTCGGAAAATACCTTTTCCTTTGTGCTCACTTGCCTCGTTCGCTTGGTTTCTGCACATTTTGGAGGAAGTTAGGTAAAGACTGCAGACTCTCACTGCTTTTTCCCTATAGAAACCTGATATTCATCCCTAGAGGTGGTCAACTGTAAGTATCAAATGAGGAAGTGATCAAGTGGGGAAAAAACTCATGCGATCGTTTAATTAGATGGTCATAAATCTGCTGCATTAACCATAGTTATTTTGGACTATGAAGGAATCCCCCACTCCGGCCACTGTCTAAAAACACATATTTGAATAGCAGTGCTAATTCAGCTAGCGTTGCTGCTCCCACTGTTTCATTTTTTCTGTCTGAATTCTCAAATTAGATAGGCCAAAATGCCATAAACATTTTCTATCCCAAGGTGCTGCATTTCTCCACCGATGAGCTTCTCTGTCTCTCTTGTGTGGCTTGCAGAGTTATGGTGATCCAGTAAGTTTAGAGTCAGCAACTGGCCAGCGTTGATCTTCTGGTCTTTCCAAAGTCCCTCAGCTTGAAAGTGTTGGGAAAGGAGCCCAAATCTGTTTCTGGCGCATGTTCCTGCAGCACATGGTGCTTCCCACCCGCATCCGTCCCTGCAGCATCCTGGCCTGGTTAGAGTTTAGCATTTGTTTGCTTTCAGCTTTGAGAATAGGGAAACCAATCATTCAGTTCTTGGTCAAGTAATATTTGGCATACCATATGCACAAGGTGTCCTTCATCATCTTTCTTTTTTCTTTCTTTGGAACCAAACGAAACCAAACCAAAACCAAAACCAGCAACAAAACCCTGAGAGTCCATTTGAATTCTTTATGTAACTGAAGGAATATCGGATGCCCCTTAAGTTCCATTTGTTAATATATTAGAATGTTCCCTTGTTCTGTCGGCATGTTTCCCCTTCCCTTTTCTCCTCTTCTCTCCACCAAAGGGCGTCAACCCCTCTTTGTTTCCAGACTTGTCTCTGTTCTAGGGTTGCTACCCTTTAAAAAATGCAATACAAGATAATTAGCTACTACAAAACTTTTTAATAGGACTGTGGATCTGGGGGTAGCTTAGATCTCAATAAACTTCAGAGTTTTAGATGCTCTAAGATGCAATCTGAACAATTTCCTTGATCTTTTATTGCAGCTGGTAAATCATTTATTGGGGCAGGTTATTTTACAAAATCCTCTTTAAAAACAAAATCCCATAAAATGTATTTATCATAAAATACTGTACAACCAACAGTCTTCAAAGTTGTGCATAGGATGCATTAATTAAAAGCTAGTGTTGTACTGTGACAAGTTAAAAGTATCCGCTTCAGTCTGTCTCTTTCTCCCTGCCTCTCCTTACTCTTTTTTTTTTTTTTTTTAACTCTCTTTCCTCTCTCTCATCCTCTCTTTTCTTCTGGGGCTTGCCAGTGGGGAGATTGGAGAGTATGAGCAAAATATTCTCTGGAAATCGCATTTTTCTCTTGTGATAACTGATTTTTTTCTCGTTGCTACAGCATGGTTATCCTTTACCATTCATATTAATTTAACAGTGGCATCTCACATCCACGGGCTGTAGTCAAACCTCCTTATAGTCAGCATTATACACATATAGCATAAAAGGGTCGCGAAGCCCACAGCCTACAGCTCAGATCTTACAACCGACTGAGTTGTTTTTCCACTATGCCCAAATACAGCCTTGCTGAAAGCAGTGAATGAGGGGGGACAAGTCCAAAGCATAAGAGAGAAAAGGGGTTGATACAGCAGGCGAACACAGGTGCGCATTAAAGGGAGCTGCATGTAGGTGCTGGGATAAAGTGCAGTGCAATCCTGCAGCTGAGAAGTGGTTGCTGCAGGTTTTGCAGACGTTCCTGGAGCACCGACTCCCAGGACCTTTCCCTATGGCACAGCTTCCCTGGGTCTTCCTTTTCACAGCAATTTGCATTTTCTAGAATGAAAAGCATATGTGACCTGCTGCCAGAACATGGATATTTTTTCTTGTCTGCTGTCTAAATAGAACAGGTGAAATCAGTTACCTCGGAGGAGAGTATGTTTGGAGGGATTTTGACCCTTGCAGCCCAAAAGCTGCGAAAACTGGCCTTGCACAGAGAACTGAAAAAGAGAAAGCAAAAAATCTTTCTCTCCAAACAGTAATTTGAAAGTATTTCTCATTGCTCTATCCGAAATTCTGTCTTGCAAAGAGAATCATAAGGGGAAAAACTGAGGGAAAAAAAACCCACTTGGCATTTTTAATCCAACTATGTATAGAAAAGTCTAAAAGGATAGTATGCAAACCTATTCTCAGAAACTTTCTAGGCTTGTTGTTCAGTTACAGAAACAAGCAAAATTTGGGGGGAAAAAATGTTCCCTACATCACCAGTTTCCTATAAGTAGGTAACAAATATAGATATAAATACAGAATGGTTTCAGTAATTTAGCATATTATCACTGCTTTTCTGTTCCATTTACATTGGAGACGGGAATAAGATCCTAGTTTTCAAAAACTTGTATTAGTTTTAAAGAATGAAATTGATGGTAAAAGCACTCTCTGTAAGTCTAGAAGCCCTCAAGCTTCAGTTTAGGTATGAATAATGAGCTTCAAATTCCAATCACCACAAACTTATCATCAAACACAGCTCTTAAGGGTTAATATTACAGACTATCATAAAAATAACGATTATCCTTTGTCTCGGAGCCATTAGCTTTTTAACAATGTGCCTATAGCTCCTACCCAGGCTAAATGCTGCTTAGAAATGTTTCTTCCCCAAACCCATACATGTTATGGTGACTCTGGCTGACTTATGTAAAATAATTTTTGTAGGGCACTGCCATTCATGGAGAAATATGTAGTGCCCTGCAAGGTGGCAGGCAAAGAAGTGGTAGGTTTCTATAGGGTTGCCTGGATGGATCTGTCGGAGTAGTGTGCCGACATTCGTGTGCCTGCAGCTCGGGCATCAGTGGGAATTGGCCCGGCCTTGGTGCTGCCTCGCTGCCCCTGAGAGCAGAGGCAGCCCCAGTCCCAGAGGGAGCAAGAAGCGGTTGTGAAAAACAGGCTCTGGGCAGCTCCCCCTTTGCAACCCTGTAGCTGCACCTATAGCCTTTATGTCAATCTGCTGACTTGCTTTTGGCCAAACCCAAGAGAAAGCTGGGGAATAGGAAGAGTTAACTGTAAACAGTGCAATATAGTAAAGCTATTTTTTTAATAAAAATGATAAACTTTCCTTTTATAACACACATGTGATTTCACATTGAAATAAATGCAGATGCGTCTTTGCTTGTTGTATTCCCTGTTGTGCTTTCTAAAACACCTTCACATATGGTTTGCCTCATCCTGTGAAACTGCTTGTTGTTTATGTCATACAAACAGAACAGATTGAATTTACACTAAGGAGGATGATGAATTATACGTTGGAGGAAAATCCTTGTCTGCATGTTTAAAATTTGATCAAAATAAGTGTTGCCTGTTTAAAAAGTTTCCCTAGATTCTCCCTTGAGCTCTTCTAAAGATTTCATTAAATTAAAAAGGGATCGGTTGGCTGCCTATAAATGCAACCTTTTAGTCAAATACGTAACATTTACCTAAAATTAAAGGTCAAATTTTACCATTTTTATAGCTGTCCTACTAGGACCTGCTTCATATAATATATATATAAAATATTGTTGTTAAGAGTAGGCATTCAACTTTCTTTTTCAAAAGAGGAACTGCTCTACATAGCTTGCTTTAAAACGTGCCAGTCATTTCAAAAATTACTTTAAGAAACAGTTTCTCAGTAACAGCTAATGGTCTACCTAAAAGCTACTTTGTGGTTTCTATTTTCAATTTGAAGTAAAATGTACTTAATATTTTTCAGGATGAAGATTTAAAGGTAAGTCAAGCTTCCTCTGTTAGAAGAAATCAAGAGTCCAGTTGTTTTCTGTGAATGCCTTCAAATCTTTCTTAAAAATGCTCAGACTTTGATTATGAGAGCAGGGAGTGGCTTCAAGGTTGGTCTTGATTTTGGACTCAGTGGGAGTTTTGTTCAGCAGGCAAGCCACATCATGATACAGGTCGTGGGTTTTTTTTTTTTTTTCATGTTTTCACATGTCAGATGGATGTGCACATCTTCACATCTTTGTCAGTTGGTTGTTTATAGCAAGCAGATATGTATTCCTGTAGAGTTTCCACATTAGTTTCAGTTTTGTAGGCTTTTCTCAGTTCATCTCAGAGATGAGGACAGAAGGGACCGAACTGTAGTGATGCTGCTGATGGACGGGTGTAGTTGCTGTCATTGGTTCTGACAGTGCTGGAGTAGCAGGCAACTACTCCATGCCCCTGGAACAAGCATCTCATAGTTGCACCCTCAACGTCTCCAGGAGAGCAGGTTTATAATTCCTACCAAAGTGCCTTTTCCCTCCTTCCCAACTCGATAATTACTACTTGGTAAAAGCAAAAGCACATCATTCAATTTTGGTAATGCTAAGGTATGATGGCAAAATTAGGTTTGATGGCAGAGCATGGCTCTCAAGCAGATTTTTCACAGAAATCAGCAGTTTTGCTTCTCTTCCTTAACTAGTAGAAATATATCTCCTCCAGTCTGGTCTCCCAGAGTGTTTGGAGTCTGTGGCACCAGCATGGTCTCAGTATCTCCGAGGGTACTGCAGGTATTTTTCCCTCATGGACATTTCAGACTCTTTAGTCTTCACTCCTGTGCACCAAAAAAAAAAAAAAAAAAAAAGAAAAATAAAAAAGAAAAGCACATTTCAATGTAGTTGAGTGCTCTTTTGCTGAATGCAGGCTTTGAGGAGGTGGAAGGCTTGGCGGCTCGCTGTAAAGCACTGGGTAGGAGAGATGGGGTTGTTGTTTGTCATATAATACACATTTTGTTTTCATGAGCTAGAAGAGATGACATTACTGATGACTAGTCGAGAGGAGCAAAACTATAAGCATGCTATGCACGGTCATTTCTAATGAATAGAATGAATAAAAATAATAAGTGCATTACAGGGCTAACTGTCACATCTTCAGGGCACTACGGTGAATAAGTGGGAGTTATATATGTGCATTAGTAGCAAAATGGGTACCACACTTTGGATCCTATTGAGTACAGTGTGGGAAAAAATATGATAGATTGCTGCTTTTTATCTGTCACTGTTGTGGCACAGAAGCATAGACCATATGTATGTAAAACGACTTTGTTATTTCAGTAAATTCTCTAACTCTTTCTGTTCTAGCCTGTAGCAAAATGAATAACTAGTTGAAGATCCTTGTGGGATAGTTCTGAATCTATCAGAATAAAATACCTTTGCAGAGATGTAATTATTATTAAATATACAGTGATGTGTGGAAAAACAGCCAGATAAGTTAGGAAGGTCTCTGCCCTTACATTCTTCGAGTATAAAATGGGATGCATTGCAAGGAACAATGAGCTGTGATGGTGGGCTGAGAAGAGGAGGAACAGGAATGTTTGAGCACATATGGGCAATATAATCTGAGATTCTTGTTTCTTGTCTCACAGCTGATGACCAAAGGAAACCTCAGGATGGTAAGGTGAGAGACGGGAAGTCAAGGAGTGGGGTTGCTAGAGTGGTGTGAGAGAGGTGGCCCTTATGCTTAAATTTCGCTGACTGAGAGCCTGCTCCTCACTGCCTTTGCCCTAGGTTTAGGGCACAATATGGCCCTTGCTGGCAGTATCAGAGGCAACAGATTGAGGCTATAAAAGGATGTAGGAGAAGGCTGGATTTGCCCAATCTTGGTTCTAAGAACCTAACCCACCCTGCTATGTTTAGAAATGTGATTACTAAATTCTGAATAAACTAAAATTTTTCTGCCTTCTGATTTTTGAGGAAGTCCAGGAAACTGAGCATTGCAATAGTCATGCTCAGAGGTTATCAAGGTAGGAATTACTCTCTTAAGCTTAGTTTTATATAGTCTGGGTGCTCTCTGGTGTACTTTATCTGCAGAAGCTTCTTGCTGGTACATATATCTACTGCAGTTTTATTTTAGATCTCTGCTGAGAGATAATGATTGAAAACATTCCAGGCAGTTTCTTTTGGGAGATTTAGTCTGAAAAATACTGGTTCAGCCATTCTTTCTTGCAGCAGTACCAAAGGCCGTGTCTTTCTCAAGAATGTGCAGGAATGCCCTCTCTGACTGTTAATCCTCCAGCCTAAGCAGTTGCAGGCGGAGAGAGCTGGGGAAGGAAAAAAAAATGCCTAAGCCCTCAGAAATATTGCTCAGAAATAGAGGGCGAGCTATTTTACAGAGCTTTTAACTAACTACTAATGTAATTTGTTCTGCATTGTTTGCCCATTAATCCCCAAATTACTGTTCCCTTTGAAGCTTGCTTTATGTAGAGGAAACAATGCTACCCTTAGCCATCACATGTATCTCTTTAGATGGGGCGACTGTCTATTTTTATTTGCCTTGCATTACAGTTAAATGTAACGTAAAGGCTTTCTAAAATCTTTGTTGGTAAGTTATAGTATTTCAAAGTTGGAATCATTTCCATTTCAAAACCTTGCCTCATGATCCTCGGCTTCTAAAAGAGGCGTCAATGTAGGTTTGTGACACAAGTCTTCAATTTAGCATTAGACGTGGCAGGAATTTTGAGCAAAGAAAAGACTCTCTCTTCTCTGACTATCTGTCTTGTTTTAACATATGTACATTAGATATTGGGTTTGACCTACAAAATGGCAAAGGGCAAGGGGTGAAAGATGCATATTCAGTCTGCTTCATCACATGACAAAGCATTTCACTATCTCTTGGGCTGCAAGTGGAGAAATGCTTCCCTCTCTCTGGATGTGTAGTATGCACAAATATGTAAGCCAATTGAAAACAGGGCCCTGTTTTCCTGCAGAGGGCTACACGAACCAGCATCTCCAGGATGGTAGCCTCTCCCTTCTTCCTCAGCTTCCAGGGAAAATATGATAAATTGAGCTGCTGAGAGCTTTGCCAGCCATAGTTCCTTTTACCTATTTCTTTTATATCAAAGTAATTGATAAATAAATAAATAAATAAATAAATTTGAAGTTTTAGGTCCTGAAAAAAGAACAATAATTGGTCCCAAAAGCCTGATAGAAATAAACTTCCTTGATATTTTTAAGCATTCCCTAAGAAATAGACAGTCTAGATTTTTAGGATCCTAGCAGGACTTTCCAAGCAGTGTCCCAAGGAATAATTCCAGCTGACACCTCCGTGGCTTTCAGTAATTGTTTGTGATTGCATTTTCCCAAAAGCCTAAGCCTTAGTGTCAGCTGCACTGTAGCCACAGAGATGTGATTCTGCACAGTGCTACCATTGATCAAGAGAGTCATGGGAGATGAAAAGTCCTCCACTCGTTCATTGGTCAAGTGGTCATTATTTTTATTCAGTTTTCCAAGTAAATGCATATATGCTATGCTAATAATCAGTCTGAATTATTTCTGGTAGAGAGTTTTCAAAGCAATTTACAGCAATCTGGCTTCCCAATGGTAGCCTCTCTCCTGTGTATCAGTAATGAAATGTATTACATTAAAAAGTCTGTTAGACTCTTCAATTTCTCCAAATCACTGGTCCATTTAACATATTGTGTTGATTATTTTACGAGAGATTTCAGACCTTTTCTTTTTTTCATAACAATTAACAGTGGAAGAAGAGATGTCCGTTAGAAAGTGTGTTGAAATCATTGCAAATCATTAACCTTAAATTCACCTTAAGTGGGAAATTTAGTGAAATCTGACTTGGAACATATATAAAATCCTCAGTATTTCGATCAAGTGACAGGAGAAGAAATATTTTAGCCCTGACTCAAACAACACTGCAGTCATGTGGAGTGTTCCTACTTATCTTCACTGGTCATTGGATCAGGCACTGAGATACAACCTGTATTTCAGGGATTTACTGTCATCTCTAACTTTGGGAGCAGTGCCAGGCCTGGGAATATAGGTTGCATTCCACATGTGTCAAGAGTAGCCCTTTTTCTACTTTGAGTAATGTTACAGGAACAATAAAAATTCTTGCTACTGGGAATGCAGAGCTCTGTGGGACTTGGATGGGACCTGACATTTATACAGTTCATCACTACTGTAGATCAAGGAGCGCTACTTTCAGCAAAGAATGCATATTCATTCTTTTTTGTTAACCTTTGCTTCAGTGCATTCATGACAAGATTGTATGGGTATGTAGCTGTGTTTTAACAGTTTTTTAATTTCAGTTGTTGCTTGAAGCACTATGCTGGAAATTAGACACTTTTAGTAGTTCAATTATTGTTGATTTATGCATCCCGCTTGTAGATACAGTGAATGTAGTTACTATAGTAAGGTTATCTAGTTCTGAATGCCAAATGCCAAGTTTCAGAGCTTAAGTCTTGGCAACTTAAAGACTTATTGGCTTGGAATTTGTCATGCCAGCAGTACTGCCCTGTAGCATTTACGTGATTCTATGATTCTGTGACTTCACAGATTTCATTAAATGGGGGAAGATGAGAGAATAGTGTGGCTCATGACATTGTGCATCAAACTGTTTACTAATATTACAGAGAAATCAGCTCAAAATAACATACACTAGAATTTGCTCTCCTGTTTCCTACACCTTATTGGAAGAATGACACCTTTACACTAAAAATAAAGATGTAGAAATGTTAATCAGGAAAGCTGATATATTTAATATCGCCCATTCTGGAAAAAAAAAAGAAAAAAGAAATAGCTTAAAACGCACAGTGAACTAAAAATACAGTGTTATGCCTGAACATTCATTAACTTTGTTCCATTTTCTCTTCTGGGGTTATGAGTCAGCAGAAACTCGCTAAAGTTCAGCATCTACTCTAAGTCTTTTGCTAATGACAGGAAAAGTGACAGAAACAGAGAAGGACATGTTTTCAGCTGAGGTGAATCACTAAAGTACCATTTCCAGTGGAGCAGACACTTTACTCTGGATGAAGAGTAAACTAAGCCTACATCACACTATAGACTGTCTACATGTGAAATATAATGCACCTAATGGCATTTAAATTAGCTACCATTGGAAGCCTCTCTCATACTGTAATCTTTTGAAGTCAACTGCAAGGTGCTCTACCATTTAGCCTCCCTCTTCCTTTCAAATGAAATGTTTTACACCAAAGATGTCAGCTCTCACCTTCCCTTTTCCACCAGTTCCATGTGCAGATCTAACTGATCCCTGTTCCATGGGGAAGATTGCTAATGATGTTGGTAAAGTCTCTTCTCTAATCCTATAATCTCCCAAAGCTACATATCTTTAACGCTGGTTAGACTGATGGTATCCTGATGACAACCATAACTACTATAATGTCTAACTGAAACAGAGCTCCAAAGATACCTTTTAACTTAAATGTGTGTTCAGTTCTCTACCATGCCGTTTTCATGCTACAGCATGATCTCTCTGAAACATAAACTGGCAAAGTCCATATAACATTTTGGATACTTTTATAAAAAAATACTGATTAATCATTTACAATTACCATTCAACAACATCTCGACTTTCCCTAAAGGTCAGTGTCACTGTAGCGATTTCAATAACTGTGCATATGTAAGAAGCTGGTGCTAATTGTTCAGGCAAATAGTGTATCAGGTCAATGAGAAGAGGTGCACTCAATGGTCTTATCCATAATCTTCTCATGAATAACACTATATACTGCAACTATTGTCAGCTAATGGTGTCATATTTGCTTAGGATTAAAAAGAAAATTCACAGATCATCTTACTTAAGTGATGGCTCAAAGCTTTTCCAAGGAAAAACTAGAGTAAAAATTTTGAATGGTTCAAAAAAATTTTTTTTTCTCTTGTCATTATTTGTTTCTAGAGCTTGGGAGACAGTAACCTACATTTTATCTGGAGAATCTATAATGATATTTTCTTATATGGTATTCACCAGCATTTGAAACATTTGGCTTTGTGAAATCAGCATTGCTTTGTTCTCTGGCTTAAAAAAAAAAGCAGTAATTTTTAAAAACACCAAAACCAAAATGTATCAAAGGTCTAACATTCTTTTTATCCCTATTTGAATTTCTCATTGTCTTTGAATTCCTTCTTCAACCCCCCTAATTTATTGATGCTCTTTTCCTACTTAATTTGTGTATTTCAAATATTTCTGGTTTCATTGTTTTCCCCTTTTCTTCATTAGTGGTGCACAGGTTTTCTCAGGCAGTTGAAAAATACATGCTGTTGCAGGATACTTTTTAATCCATGTTTGCTACTAACTGAATTATACATGGGTGGCATAGCACATATTCAGTCTTTCATCCTTATCTGTAACTTCATCATTACTTTCAATCTGCAGCGAAAAATGTGACTAACATGTTGTGTGGTATAAATAGACACTGCAGGTTGAGATCATTTATGCATGGTTTGAATTTTGATGAAATTTTATACTGCCCTCTGGGCTAAACACTTAACCTAAGTGATTGTCCCAATAATTTTTTTGAATCAAACCTTTTCAGATGGAGGTTTTACCTTTCATTATCTTTTAAACTGTTTACTATAAAGCTTTCCAGGAGTGTTAGGAAGCAAATAAAAAGGACAAAGTTGCTGTTTATCAGTGAATCCTTGAATCATTATCTTGTCATTATAAATGACTGGAAATAGGAATATAAAATACTTTAATTCAAAAGACAGCAAATTATTGTAGTCCATTCTCAATATTTTTTGTTGTTGTTTTGCAGCTACCAGATTGGAGTTTATACCAAGTCAATGGTAAAAATATAGATCTCTCTATCCACAAACAAAAATGTTTGTGGATATAACTGCATTTAGTACAGTTCAGTGTACCAGTTTATATGGTTCTTAGTTTTCATATTTCTTAATTGCTACAATTGTGTGATCTTGTGTTCCTATGTTTATTTGCTCTTAAAATTGCTTAGAAATATTTCTATTATTTAAAAAAGAATTATTCTTCAGGTCTACTGTTGACTTGACTTAATTTTTATCTCAATTAAAAACATATAGCTTTATTGTTTTTGATGTTTAAAAGTCTGGAATTTATTATTATGAGCTGAAAGCAATCATTGAACACTGTCATTTTAAGTACAACAATAACGCAAGTAGTTGTCATTCATTCCATTAAGAGAAGATAGTTCTACTTCTCTCAAGAACCAATTATAATACAGCTCTCCTGTCTTTTAACTGGAAAAAACTTCTTCAGTTTTCAGCTGAGCATTTTGCAGAGATTTTTGCTGTGCATATCTACAGCAATTCCAGGCAGGCTGCATGGCCCACGGTGCTGTGTGGACTCTTGTTCCCTCCAAGGGGCTGGACTTGCACCCGCGGATGCTGGACAGTGGCATCTGCAGCTGAGGTGGCACTGTGAGCAGGGCAGTGGGAATGGAGAGCTGGCTAATGCTTCTGACGAGCAGGGCTTCTGAATCCGAACAGGCTGATGTCATCAGTGATTTGATAAATCAGAATGATTTATGGAGAAAAACCATCCCACCGAAAGGCAGCTTTTTGGGCAGCCTGCGCTCAGGCAGAAGTGCCAGGTCCCCTTTGCACAGCAGTCTCCATGGGAAATTTTATGGGCAGTCCTTGTGCAGAGTCTTTCAGAGGTGTTGAGCACCCACTGTGCCCATTAATTTAAATAAGCCCATAATGTGGTTAACGTTTAATAAAGTTGCAGTCTCCCCATGAACCAGGTTTACTGAGTGTTGCCTTCTTTCCTGCTGGGTCTGAGTCTGTTGGTCTGGGTAGTGTAAGAGACTTGGACTCAGAGCCCACCTTCTCCGCTTGTGATTGCTAGAAATCTCCAAGCAGAGACTGCAGAGACTGTGTTTTCACTAAGTAGAGAAGACTTTTATTTTAGGGCAAGCTTGTACACAAGTAAAGTGAAAAGTGGATAGGTTTGTACTTTGAATAGCCCTTTTGAAAGCTACTTTTCTACTAAGTAAGCAGAATTTTATGCTGATAATTGTGATAAATAAAAACAGCCTGTTGTGTCAGTGCTCACACTGCACTGGAAAGATAAGTTACTGTTAATTTGAAATCTCCAGATGTAGAGGTAAAAAAAAAAAAAAGAAAGAAAGAAAGAAAAGCAAAATGAAAATAGATCAGATCCTTCACCAGTTTGAATTAGATTGCAAAGTCAGTGACTTCACCATGGCAGTTATGTCAGCTGAAAATTGCTGTTTAGTGTACACTTTTTATATGAAGGAGGAGGCACTGTTTACTTAAAGGAAATGTGAAAAATATGTATGGCCGTTTTGTGTATCGATTCATTCTTATTTACAATAGAGAACCCAAGTAATTGTAACAAACAGCAAAATTCCTCATCTTTGGCATTTTGAATTTAAATAGACTGGTGGTGGTTGCTTTTGTAACCAAGCCTAGTCTTGTAGGCTGGCTGCTTATGTTTCCAGTGTTGTGTCATAATAAATCTAACCAGTTTATTGTTCAAAAGTCTGCACCAAGGCCTTGTCTACAATTGAATCTCAACTTATTTGTTATTAGGGAGGAAAATAAGATTTGCAGAAAAAAAATATTTTTAAAGTGTAGTGTAGACAATGATCCAGTGTTTCCATCACGTGTTTTAATATTAGGTACTTAAATAGGAGGTTAGATCTTTAGTCACAGTTTAGTTGGGCTAATTTGAGTAGCCAAAACTTGATTTTGCCTGTTGGTGGCATCCCGGGGGAGATTTGCTCAGTGTGGAGTTCCCACTTTTTCTTTCCTAGAGATTTGCCAAGCATTCCTCTGTCCTCTCTTGCAGCCTTCAGCAGCCCTCTGGCAAAGTTGGAGCATGGGCTCTAAGCAGAGGGGCAGTGCCCAAATTACTCAAATAGAAAAATAAAAGATGTATATTGAATTTCCATTCTTCCTTTCTAGTAGTAGTGCAATCTCTGTATTGTCTACCACAGTGCTTAACTCTACATTTTCTTACCATCACCGTTGCTTAGGCTGTACCTGTATGCTAAAAGGTGGTTGCTGGAATAGATGACACCGTTATTTTACAGTCTGTCTCTAGCTACGCACTAAAATGAAGGATGCATCTGACTTCACCAAA
Organism: Crypturellus tataupa; assembly: GCA_034781795.1. Taxonomy (NCBI): domain Eukaryota; kingdom Metazoa; phylum Chordata; class Aves; order Tinamiformes; family Tinamidae; genus Crypturellus; species Crypturellus tataupa. The sequence goes on along the minus strand of JAWLRI010000050.1, from coordinate 1,179,745 downwards.
ATCGTGGTTATGTGATATTACCACCATGACCAAGATTTTTTTTTGACAAAGCTTTTTTCACTGGAACATTAGGATTTGAAAAAAAAAAAAGAAAAAAAAAGAAAAAATAGAAATTGGATTTTTTGTGGGAAAGAGATGATGGTAACTGCTTTTCTGATTTAGGAAAGGATAATTGGAACAAAGTTTTGAGATTGTTGGATATTCTATCCTGACATTTTGAAAATAACATTTGTTTTAAAATGACTTTTTGTTTCACATGGTTTAATGTACACACAAAGGTTCATTTTCTATCAAAAAGGTCAAAATCATTTCAAAGCAGTTCAAATGTTCAAACAGATCCTTTCATTTGCCAGAAGATCAGTTCATGAGCATTTTTATGATTTCAACATTTTCATTTGGGATCAGAATTGTACTTGAAAAACTTCATACAAAGGGAAGGGCACTTCTCACCCATCCTTATTCTGCAATTAATTATTTTTAAGAGACATATGTGCTAAATATTTTTAAGAGATCTTTGTGCATTAATTAAAGTGAGCTCTCATGCAGCATGAAATACATACTATAGATTCTCTTTGCCTGCATTGATCATTACCTGGAGTAACTCGTACGTCTCAGTGACAAAGAATTAAATTTAGCATGAAGAAAGAAGAAATGGGCAATAAGAACAGTTCCCCTACCTGCTACTGGCTTATCTGAACAACTTGGGGAATATCCTTGCAGTCTGTGCCTTAGCATCCTTACTATATTCTCATTATGATATGTAGCATGGATAAATATTACAGACATGGACCTCTGCATTTTTTCTGCTTCACATGGATGCTTTTTACATGACTTCAATCAGACTTGTAAGCTCCTTCTCTGCAATTTCCCTGACCATTCTCCTACATTTTCCCTGCATTTGTGTTTCAATTTCTACTAAAATCAATACATTTTACTCTGGGGAATTCCCTGAATTTTAAGAATTGATTGGATGAGGTGCTCAAAAATTATCACGTTATGGAAAGACTATGTCAAAGAAATGTTACTGAATTTTATGTTCATTTCTCACCACCCAGGTTCATAGAACCTGGATTTTCCCAGGTGAAACCCCTCTTTGCCTTTTGTGTCTTTGTGGAATTTGAAGACTGTCAGCATTTGTTCAAGATGTCTGGACCCCTGTAAATTCCAGATGCATCCATTGGGCTGTACAGTCTAGCTCTTCAGTAACATGAAAAGGGAGTTCTCCATGCCTGAGACATCTTAGATCTATTGTGTGGGGACTAATAGCATGCAAATGTGCAATAAATCTTCTGCCTTCTATATGTCCTGGACATACTGCATGCACGCAGCTCTCTGGACCATACTTCTGTCGTAACTCTAACACATCTCTGACCATTGGATTGACTGCGTGTATGTTTTATAATTTTTTTTTTATCTCTTTGTTGTGGGAAAGCCCAGGCAAACATATGGACACCTTTAGTAGATCAGCTGAGGTTCCTGAATATAAGCTGAAAATTATCTTAATGATTCATTTTTAACAACAACAACAAAAGAGTCTGACATTGGTTTTTATGTTTATGTGATTTTCACTCAGCACAAAAAAGAACTGTATTCTCCGTTTCAGTTCTTTCCTTAAAGATTTTTTATTACTCTGTTCTGTTAGAAATTTAATTTCCAAATCACATGGCTCAGGACAACAACAACAAAAAATGGAGAGAATCACATGTTAAGTAGGATTTTTTTTCTGTTACTGGAATTATGACCAGAAGAGTCTGACCACATGAAGTTTTCAAATACCGTTCAATATTGGGAATTCCAAGAATACTTGTGCTAGACTACAAATTGCAAATTCAATATGTCCACTATCTGCCTTCTTTTATTTTCTCTTTTTTTTTTCTAACTTAATGTTGGACTGAAATACCACTTGATGTAATAGCAGAGGTAATTACAAAGATCTGTTCAATAAACTTCAATGAGCTTATATATACAACAGCCTTTTTTTTTCAAAGGATTTATTGTCAAGCACAGAGCTGATTAGTAGACGATTTGTAGCAGTCATTTTTTTCCAGCCTGGATTTGGGTGATAATAATGTGAAAAGAAGATTTAAGAGAAAAGACTTTTTCACTGGGTCCACTGAAGAAAGTGTGCAAGATGGTTGCGGGGTAGAAGAGGCAGTTGGTCCAGAGAGGAGATCAGCCCTGGGAAAGATGAGGGAAAGAAGCGATCCTGACTTGCTTACGCGTGCTCTGACCTCAGTCAAAGTACTCAAGAGCAAGGAGGAATTGGAGAGAAAAAATTAGGCTTTATTAAGGCTGTGTTTACAAGCACCATTTGCCCTAGGAAAAGATGTTTCATAAACACAGAGCAGCCGTGAAATTGGAGTTTGGAAAGTTAAACCTGGACCGATGTGGCTCAAGCTGCTGGACTGAGACATCTGATTTTTCTGGAGGTCTGATATCCATGCCTGAAAAGTATGCCAAGACAGACCAAGAAAAGATATGTTATTTCTGTCTGCTGACGATGTTACACAAGGTCACTGAGGGAAAAAAGAAATCAGGGGTAATTTGACAATTGGCACATCAAGGCTTAGAAGCCATATTAAAGCAACTATTAGACATGTGAATTAATTTTCCTTTGCCTCATTAATGAGCATCTTAGTTGTGAATCTCCTGCTTGAAGCAGCAAGCATTCATTTTTAGTGATCATTTTTACACATTTTTTTTTGTGCTATGACAAGTCACAGCCCTCTTGAGACTTATTTGAGACAGGGTATAATATAGTATGATTATTGTTTCTAGTTTTGGGAATGACTCTTAACTTCCAACTAAAGTGAAATGTAGTTCTTATTTTGAATGATGTCTGTGAGCAAAAGCCCATGCAGTTCAACATTTTTCAAAACCAGCTTGTGCCATGATTTTAATTTTGTTCTTTTGCAATAACTGAGTACATGCACAGTTGCAGTTTCCTGTCTCAGATTCCACTCAAAGCCCCAAAAGAAGGAATTAAAAAAAAACAAAACAAAACAGGGTACACTCTTTCTTTTGCCATGGGAACTCTGAAGTTGCTGATGACCTTCATTAAATGCCACAACCAGCTTTTGACACACTCAGCAGTAAGTCTCATGACCCACAAACAGAAAGCCGATCTAAGTCATAGAGAGGTTGTATTTGTCTTTTGTGTCTAGAAACCCACTGCTGGAATCTGCTGAGCGCCTCCAAAAGAGCAGTAGAAGGTTCGCTGACAAAAGGCATAGTCTTTGTAAATGTTACCTTCAGATTTTGAGCCCAATAAATAAAAGGTATCTAAATAAGCAAAGAAAATAAAACAAAATAAAAAAAAACAACCTCCCCAAATCCAACTCTTCAGCCTTTAAACTGAAGGAAACCCATCCAACAAGACTTGGGAACCAATTTGCCTTAAAGTTAAAAGAAAAATAAAAAACAAAACAAAACCAAAAAACATGGTATGTTAACAAAATTTAAGGTTCCTTAGCTAAAATATCACCGGCAAGAAAACTAGTTTTAGCAAAAGTGTAAGTTCTGATGCATTGCAGATCTAGTAAGTTTTAGGTAGATCCTAGAGGAAATGAAAAATTAAAAGCTATATTTTAAGCAGAAAAAGCTGGATTCATACTGGAAACCTGAGAGAGCATTGCTATTGAAACTAATTCAGCTAAATGAAACTAATTTTCAAAGTAGTCTATATCCAGTAACCATAGAGCTTTTTTAGTTTGGTCTGAGCAGCTGCATTCTCTCCTCATCTTTGGAAACCTCACCAGAGCTGCGCTGTTCGACTTCTTGAAATTTTTTGCATCCATACACTGCTACCAAAGTCCCCCTGGCTTCATGCGAAGGTGAGCAGGCTGGTTAGCTAAGCAAGATTGACACAGTGCAAATAAGCATAATACATTACACTTTACAATTAAGCAAAAAGCTCTAGGTAGAAAGCAAAAACAGAAAAGAATCCTGATTCAGCTGAAGCTGTTGAAGAATAAAGGAGCAATGGACTCACTAATGTTATTATCTCTTTGCTTTGGCTTTTGAGTGTGGAAGACAAGATTTAATGCTATTTGAATGAGTTACCGATCACTTAAGGTCAAAGGAACATAGAGTCTGCTGCAAGTCAGGGAAATCTTTCCTAGGATTCTGTGGATACTGTTGTTGTAGATAGAAAGGTAGATATTTAGTAATTACAAGGTTGATTGGAAAATGTTTTTGTTGATGATGTTGTTGTATTTTGTTGTTGTTTGTTTGTTTTTCAAGAATAAAAACCTCTAAAGCTTGGATTCAGAATCAGTTCTGTGATGCCGCTTGAAGGTTGGAGTTAGAGGGTCTCTTGCTTGTGTTGTCCCGGTAGAAAAAGGAGAATCATATCTTCATTAAAAGACGTTCTGAAACTATTTTCTGTAAGTTTTTTTTTTTCAAAATGGTTTCAACAGGCTATTATCTGCACATACTCTTGCAGATACATATATGCAGGCGAAAAGGCTTTGGTCTAATGACTTGTGATCGCTGGTGCTTGTTTCTTAGCCAGCCTTCCTAGGAAAGCAAGTTTTATGTGACCAGATTGCCTGCCGCTTTAACTCCAATAACTTCTGAACCTGTTCGTGAGTTTAATTAAACTTGGTAGACAAGAACAGTGAGATTCTGTTCCTGCAGATGTCATTTCAGTGGATATAGGGCTGGGTGGAGAGGAAATATCCTAGAGTATGCCCCAGCCACGAGAAACAGTGAAATAGGACCCAATGCCAAATCAGCTCCTCTGATCCAAGGAATCCTTGCTAAACCAGTGACGACCCAAAAGAAGTCAGTTTTAAGTGGCCAGTCTCTATAAGCTGTGTCACATGTAAGCGTTTTAATAATTCTTTATATCTGAACTGAAGGAAAAGTTTGGTACCATCTTTAGAAAGTATGTCAGGTTCTTCCTTTAATCTTGAGCAAAATATTCTTTCGGTTGGAAGTAACAAGTTCAGTATGTTCTATATTCATTGAAGTTTTATTTATGGCTTTTTTTTTACAAAAAAAGATATACTCCCTTCCTTCATTTTAATGAAATTGTAAATACTGATGAGACATCTCAAAAACTCTTTGAAACTGGAAAATTCCTAGGTGTATTGATTAGCTATGTCTATGCACATTTTTAAAGGAAGTTGGCTGTTCTAAGTCCCAGCTTTCTGCACCGTCAGTTGATTCAGCTGACAAACCTTTTACTAGGAAGAGCTGTGATTCATTAATTAGGCCTGCATGCTCTACAGGTAGGAGGCATGGCATGGGCACTGTAAATGCACAAATGAATGTTTTTTTTTTTTGCAGGGACTTATTTATAGGCCTATTCTTATACTGCAGCATCCTTTGATATCTGCTTCTCATTTTTCTCTGGAAGTGGTGGTTCTCCTGTTGCCGCTGTCTTGTCTTTTGGCTCTTATTTGGAGGCCATTTAGTCACAACCAGGACGGCAGTGTTCAGAATGTGACTGAAAGTAAATAGCTCCAAAGAAAAACACAGATCCAGAGCACAGTTTTCTCTAGAACACAGTGAAACCACTTTGATGACTTTATTACACTTTCAATGTTGCAAAGCAGCATTTCCATCAGCAAAAAGATGGTACATGCCCAATTTTCTTTATATATATAGAGAGAGCTATATATAAAGCGATACTATGCTGTAATTAGCACTAAGTTTCAGGATTTCTTTGTACCAGGCAGAAAGATTTGCTTTTCATACAAAACGTCCCCTTTGGGGAGGAAATATCCAATGAAGAGCATTTCACCAGATCAATAGATGACACCAACAGGAAAGGAAACTTGCATTTGTCTTGCCATGTCTTACATGCAGCTATGGGCAGTAGAGAAAATTATGTTTTCTAGAGATTATCTCTGATAGGAGGATATCTCTCAAAGTCCCAGTGCAGCTAGCAATCATGCATTGATTTTAGAGAAACAAGCTATGACAATTTTTTAATTTCTATTTTATGCTGTGGAATGAGAGAACTAAAACCATGTCTCAATGCTGAAAGAAAATTTGTGAACTTTCTTTCCAAAGGCTGCCAGGCAGCCTTTTAAGGTACTCCCCGAACACCTTAAACACAGCTAGTACCATTAAGTCATATAGTATAGCAAGAAGAGAAGAAGAGCACTGAATAATAAATTACACAGTTTTCTTTCTTTCCCTTTCCCTATCTATGTTTTAAAGGCGGGAGACTTGATTTCTGTAAACAAACCCCTAAAGGTACTCCCCTACCAATAACAGTCCACTGTAGAATAGATAAGGTTCTCATTATGTATTGTCCATGTCTTGATCATAATTTCTATCATGGTTGACATTCTGGTCCAGTTATATCAGGTGCATTCTGTGTAAGTCCTTTAGAAGACTGGGATAAAGCCCTGCTGAATGCAGGATGATTTTGCCTTGGGGAGAGAGTTAGTCAAAGAGCACATAGTTCAAGGTGGATTTCTATTCAGATTCTGCAGGACTGGGACATTCTAAAGGAAATATTTTTGAATCGAACACAGCTCAGAAGGAATTAAATTAGTTCTTTAATGCTTGGGTTTTCTCCAGAGCCATCAACACAAATTACATTCTAAAATAGGCAGCTAAATATAATAACCAGCATTAAATTGAAAAGAAAAAGTTAATACTGTTATTATGTGATGCATTTCGTTTGAGAAAATTATATGGATAATTTTCACCATAATTTGAGTGGTGTTTATAAAGACCTTTTAAAGTATTTCAGTTCAATATTTCCTATAGATGTATTTTTTCATAATGTAATTGAATTTAAGATAACTGTACAGTATCTAAGTTGCATTGTTCTGATATCCGCTTAATGATGTTTTAAATAAATAAATTTAAATCGTAACCTAGAATATTCTGCATATATCCATAACCTCTCCTCTCTTCCTATCCTTTTCTCTTCCTTTTTAAGATTTAAGATTTTATTTGAACTGAAATAGATTCTTTCCAAGATTCTTTATTTATTTATTTAAAGGGTAGTGTTATAGCACTAGTCACCTGCTCAAAATTCACCACCAAAAGGTGGGTTACAGCTGCAGTTGAACAAAGTATGTATTCTAGGCTTCTATTTGGGTAACTTCTTTTCTTAATGTATTACATTTCATTGTGGTTTCATGAATTGCCTTGTCTGGACATGTTTAAATGCATAAGGATTTATTTTTAACTGCCTTCTAATTAGCATTACCTGGGTCACATCATACTTCATTTTCTTCACAAATACTGAAGATCTTTGTTGTTGTTGTTTTTAACTTGAAGAAAAACAGAGAAAAGCAAATATCAAGAAAGAAATAGGAAATAGTAAGTATTCCTTTGCTAAGCTCTTCTACGAATGTGGATGTACTGAAACACAAAACAATATTAACTAAGAAAAGTTAATCAGTATAGAGACAAAAAATTACTTTCAAATGTCAAAGTTACTCTAAATGTAAGTCTCAACATTCCCTCTGAATTTGCTTTGTAAATTTTGCTATGGAAGGAGAAAGATCATTTTTGTCAGGTAAGGACAGAACCTGCTAGAGGTCTGCCTGGTATAACACTGGTGCTCTTTCAGAAGCATTTTAATGTACCAGTTACAGCCAGAGATTCACTTTTCTCTCTCATCTCATACCTACCTAGTTCTATGGTGTGTAAATGTTATAAATTTGCATGTGAACTGAACTGTTCAGTCAGTTTTGCAACAGGCATCCAAAATACAGCATTGTCACGTGTATACGATATAGATGTCATATGGGAAACAAAGAAAGCATGCAGGAGTTCAATTTCTGTTTCAGTCTTTCCGTGTCAAAAATAGGTACAATTGAGCAAATAAAAGGGCTTTGACTTGTGGGCTTGTTGTATTTATACAAGATGAAGTTTCTTTGCTATGCCGCTAGTCAGCCCAAGCTCTTTCTGAAATGTACTGTGTGTTCGGCACGTGCTTTACATTTCCTGCTCTGTCCACAGAGGCTGCGAGTCTGTTAGTTCTCACTGAGAGTACCTGTTTGTTAGACTCCAGCTATGAAGACTGATGTGATGGTCCTGTTCATTAAGTCCATTAAGTATTAAATAGATTAAAAAATAGATATTTTTTCACAGCACACGACTGTCTCTTATTTTGAAACTTCCTTACTCTTTGCCATAGTGCTCCCCATGAACTTCCTCTGTTTGTTTGCTGGAGTTTTATCTGGTATTGGATAGTCATTTTAACTTGGCAACTTTAGGGTCTTGTTTCCTAGTGCCCTGCCAGCTAAATTGGTGTGTTACAGCTCAGTGCGCAGCTCACAGATGGTGTTTGAGTGTCTAGTGGTTGTCTGAAGTTAGAGATGTATTTGGTCAGAAAGAAGATTCTATTTTTCCTCCAGATAGAGCAAATGTCCTTGGGGATATTTTTGTGTCAAGGTAGAAACATTTCCACACATTAGGTACAGGGCACTCTCATAGCTGAATCAAGATTATTGCATACAAACTCACTATATATTTGTGTGTATGTAGATGATCTTGAAGGGCATATGGATGAGCTATTAGGGTATATACATATATGTATGTTACTCATCACTTTTAAGTTTCTTTTTTCAGGGACTTTTTTGTGTTTTTTTTATAGCTGATGCATAATGTTGAACGATCATGCTGTTTACTGGTAGAACAACTCTACAGATTGTTCTGTGTTCATGAGATCTATACCGGCACTTACATCTCTAATCCTCCTCGATATCCTTTTTGTCTTTTTCTCTTTCATTCATTGTCTTCCTATTTGCTTAAAATAGGCAGAGGGCAAGAAGTAGTGAAGGAGTTACAGGCTTTTGTTTACATTTTGACTGGCCTAGTCGCATCATGAGGATGAACAACAGACTCAGAGAGTGTCCGCGGTCTTTTGTTCATTTCTAGAATGAAATATAAAACAGAACTTCTTAAAAGTTCTGAACACTGCACTTGAGTTTCCTTGTTTCATGTTTATTCCCATCTAGAGTTGGAACCGGACAGACTGGAATATTTTAACGAAGTCTGTTCCTGTAAGATTTCCAGCCTATTTTACAAAGCCAAGAGACTCATGAAAATGCAGTTGAGCATGAAATAGGCAAAATTTTAGTTGCCTACCTAAACTGCAGCCATGATGACAAATCATTTGTATTTGTCATTTTTGCTTTGTCATTATCGAACGTGTTTCAAAGCCAAAATGTGCAAAACACTGGCCTTTCCTGGGAGCTCAGTAGAAGGAACTACATTGTCCTCCAGAAATACTGATGCTGTGCTTGAATTTTGTGATCTCTCTTCCTTCCTATCCTTCCTTTCCAGTTTGGTAAGAAATCTCTTCTTAAGTCTCTCAGTTCATTCTCCCAGGAAGTTCTTAGGTGGCTGAAGGCAGAAGATGTCTCCTCTGCCAGCCGTACACCTTTGGGTTCCTGAGGACGAGAACATGCCTCTGCTGCTATAAATCCTTGTATAGCAAGAGTGGGTCATCTGAGATTTAACACAAATGTATCCAGAGAAATAAGAAGCAGTCAGCACTTCCTTCCGTTCCTCGTGGATGAGCAGGTCCCAGACCTCTGACTTTCACTGCCTATTCCTGAACACAAAGAAGCTCAGTAGTGGGGATAACAGCTGTGCCTGAACTTATCAGTGGGACTGAGCTGAAGGGAAAGTTCACCTGCGCTGAGGCTGATCCAGGGTTTGCTGCCTGCTGGCCCTCTCCTCATGAAGCACAGCAACCATGGCACTGCTATTTGGCTCTGTAGGGTCTTCTTGTGCTTCTTGTGCTGGTGTTGCCAGGTGCACTCACACTCTTGTAATCAGGTTCTTTGCAGCAAACCAAGGCAGGACTGGTCTGAGCAGTTATTGACTTTTTTTTTCCCCTTTGCTTCCTGTTTTGCAAGCTCATTTAACTTCTAAAGCCTTCCTTCTGAGTTCTTGGATTTTGCATAGTTCTGGCAGTTTTTTTTTTCAATCACAGGTGTGCCTCAAAAATAAGCCTAACAATATTGCCAGCATTTTTTTTGTACCATGACTTTGGATTTTTCAGCAAGCTGTAGAACAAATGACTCTACAAGCATTTTCATGTTCAGGTATTACCTAATATCCCTTCAGATTCTTTTGCCACCTCTCTCATATAGCAGATAGCTCCTACTAGCAACCCAAGTTCTCATTAGAAGATGTTCTTCAATGCCTGTGGCTCATTAGCGGTGTCACTTTTGTGATAGCTTTTTTTTCTTGTTACTGGTAAATGTCAGGACATGAAGTATGGGTGTATCCTAAAAAGAGAAGGGCAAAAACAGTGTCTTCATCCTTAGCAGATTTTCTGTCTACTTATATTCACTTTGCATGCAAATAACATAAAAGTAACATTTCACGAGGAACCCAGTGGGTAGAACAATGGTCTATAACTCAGCAGAGCTCAATTTTTAGCTCTGCCACTGGCTTATTGGGCAAAATCATTTGTGTCATCAATGCAGCTTGGGATAAAAACAATGTCTTTGTAATGCAATGTGAGATTTATAAGTGAAAAATATTATGCAGCGGGAATAATAATAAAATCCGAGTAATGATAATAAAATTATGTTTTTTATATGTTTATGCTATGTGCAATGAAAAGAACTGAATTCATTTCAGCCTGATGTGTGATCAGTGATGCTGTTAACTGGTTTCCATTTTAAGGGCTACATGTATTAATATATTATCTTTAGATGTACCTTCAGATACAGCTGTGCTTTTCCACTGAAAGTAATAACATTTCATTGTAGTAACTTAGGGCAACATTTGCTGTGTCTTTATTACTATTGATAAGCCATAAAGAACCTGGACTGATTTATAGGTTCTACACCAAATTTGAATACCTGCCATTTGTGGTGATGACAGGGAGGCGTCTTTTTATTTGTAAACTGATATGTTACACAAATTCTTGGGCTGTAAGGACTCTGATCTCCTGAAATTAATTTGCATAACATCATTTCTGTCTGTATTTATTCGTTAAATATCTTCTCAGGCTCTATGGGTAGCACACAACATTTATTTTGCTTTATGTTATGCAGTGTAAATAATAGATACATTTAGGAGTAGATCCTGACTGCCTCATATGGTAAACATCAGTGTAGCTCAGAGTTACATCAGCTGAGAATCCACCCTTCCCAGCCGTGTAAGTGCCCATCTTTCAGTGCATTATACAAATGTTCTCCACAGTTTATCATCAGCAAAGCTGTCACCTAACAGCACACAGTGCCTTCTATCAGCCATTACTTTTCTGTCATCATCATCAAGTGTAGCATAAGAGAATCTGTACATCGTTTCCTTCCTTCTGAACAATTTCCATTGAAATAATTGACCAGCTTTTATGGTAATTCAGTCTCTGCTATTTGTAACTCCAGCATTTTGCAAAGAAAAATGCAAAATTTATGCCCTAGAACAGACAAACAGACACATTCAACCAAATTACTTATCAGTAATCCAAAGAATCATGGATAAATCCATTGCTCAAGTGACTTCTCGTTTGGATCTTTTTTCAGTTTTCACCTAAGGGTTGAGATTTTTTTAATTTTCTGTGGGTGGAGGGGTTGTTTTGTTTTTGAAAGGTAATACTAGTGCTCTCTGCCCTAGAGCAACTTTGTATAAATCTCTTCTAGAATCTGTATCTGCCAGCACTGTCACTCCACCCACAATCTTTCACTAGTAGTGCCTGCTAAAAATATTTAAAGGGACTGTTTCCACTTGTTTGGTACATTTCATTTCATGTTTCTGTCTCCTCCTCCTTCATTCCTCAAGACAGTCAATAGAATATATCATTTAAGACCAATGTTTTGAAGTGGCAACCAATAAACAGCCTTACACCATGATTAATGTGTGGATAGTGCTCAAGGACAGTTTGCTGTAACTTAGAAATGCATTGGAGCTCACCAAGTTTGTTTTTAAGAAATGAAAAGATTCTGTTCACAGGTGGGAGCCTTCATTGAGTCACCGCATATGCAGTTTTTTCCAACAATTTCTGCCATTGCTGTTAATCTTCATTTCAAAGTATTATATAGTCACCTGGAAGTGCAAAAGAATATAGAAGCAGCATTTATAGAATTTGGGCCGTTTGAAAAGTTAAACAATAAGAAGAATTTTAATTTCTGCTAAAAAGCTGGAAACTATAGTCAAAATGTGTGATGAGAATTGCAATATCCTTTAAAGGATAATTGCAGTTTCAAAAATCAAAAGGAATGTTGTTTGGTTTTACTTAACAGATATATATAACTATCTTTTATTTATTTTTGGCTCCCAGAAACTTTCTCATTCTGTAGAATTTCTGAGTTGCTGTTGCATTTTTCAGTGGTAATGTGTATTGACATAAAGAGATGATAGACACTACTGTGCTGGTTTAAGCCAAATCTATGTTAGTGAAAGGCTTTTAAAATTTGATAACAGTGAGCATCGTATGAATTTGCCTATTTTCCTTTGGAAATTTTTTTCAGTAGGGAGATTCCTTCAGTGGAAGGTGCCAACATTTTGTCAGGGCCAACAACGAATGGACTTTCATTCTTCTGTTTTTCATCTTAATGTCCTAAAAGGTGCAGCTTTCTTCACAGGTGACATCATTAGCTCTATTTTTAATGATCAGCCTCTTGAAAGAGAAAGTGAAACAGGGAGAAACAGAGGGACTAGATCGCAAGCTGAATATTTTCTTTGCTGCCTAAATCTTAAAAATGTCATATAAACATATTTTGTGTCGTATTTATGGTGTTTACACAAGCAGTTTCCAGTATAGTGAATTAAATAGCTAAATAAGCATTCATGAACTACTGTGAAAATGCTGATTGCAGAGACGGAGTCTGTCTCCACGAGAGAAACTGTCTCTGCTTTCAACTGGAAGTTTTATTCTCTAGTTTCACTTAGTGCTTTGGGATCACTGTGGATGCAAGTGGACTCAGTATTTTCAGAACTCTGTTTTGAGTGGCATGGCTTCCTTTGTGTTCTGTGTGTCGTGTGGAAGAAATGATTTATGTCTTGAACCGTTTTATAAATGTTACATTTCAGAGGCAGCTTCATTTAGTACAGTGAACCCAAATAATCTATTAGCAAATAAGTCTTGCATGAAGAGGGATGGTGAGCTCAATCCAGATTTTTGTAGAAATATACAATTTTTGGAATCTCAGCTCAGAGAATGATTGGTGCCCAGCTGTGGTGCCTATGGAATATGGATTTCTGATACAGGTGCAGCCAGGCGGGACATCTCTATAATTCTCCATGTTTGATGAAGGATCAGAAACATCTTGTGAGCTAAATTAGTGTTTTTTGAGAACAAATGAACGAAAGAGAAAGAAAATCCTCTCCTCCTAGAGAGAATTACTGTAAAGTAAGAAATACAATTGACTCTGGAATAATACTAATATAACCATGACATTCCAGACGTTCCCAACTCTGAAGCTACACTTCTTTGTGAGGAAAAAAATACATAAGACTTCATTTCATGTCATAAATCATAAGACTTCATAAGATTTCATAATATTAATGAAATTTGCTGGGATGCTTCTGTGGGTCACTCTGGGTAAACAATTAACAAGGTGTTTTTTTTGGTCCTGTGAAGCAAGACTTTATGACTGGTTAGGATATAAGTAAACTAGACTGTAATGTTTCCAGCAGTCCTTTAAAATCTCTGACAGATCAACCTCCAACGCCTGGAAGAACCACCAGTTCCAGTCCAATTGATGCTTCTCTGTTTACTGATTGGTACTTGAGGATTTATTGGTAACCCGTAAACTAATTGTTCGCTTATTGTCAGTGGAATTAAAAGCTTTGTGCCATTTTCAAGGAAGCAAACAAATCTGTAGATGGCAGAAAGCTAAAACACCAATAATAATGCTGTAAGATGCAGGCATTTTCTGTATGAACAAGATGGAGAAAATAACCATATATTTTTTGTATGAATAAGATGGAAACAATAAGACTGTCAAAAGTGGTGCAGTCCAACGCACAGTCAAAAGGCTTAAAGTGCTTCTAGGACATGGCCGTGAAGTCCATCATGCTTCCCACGAAAGTGTGCACCCTGGTGATGTCTCTGGTTCTTCACGCAGCCAGGAAGGAAATGGGAACTTCTCATGAGGAGCGGGGCTGGAGCCACGTCTCCTCCCATGCACGTCTCCTCCCTGCTCAGCACTGAGGATCAAGAGTCATCAATGTGATGCCAAGGCCAGTCCTCAAATCCAAGGCCTGCATCTGACAAATTTCGAGGGCTTTCCCATGACTGTTTGTAGTTCTGAGAGAGGGGTGGGCAGAACTTTGTGAGCACCGGAGAAAGAGATATGTATATGTAGACAGGAAAATGCACTGCAAGAGTATTGCTGTTATTTCTTCTGCAGTCATATGCTACACTTAAGGAAGCCAGCATTTTTCCTTCCACAAAAAGATCTTTATGCTTCTGAACTTTCATAAGGCTTAATCAGTACAAATAATGGCAGGAGCACAATGACATCAGACTTGGTTCTGAGTTGTGTGTCTCAGCTGCTTAGTCACTTAAATCAGTGGAAATAAGCGTAGCAGTTAGAAGTTTCAAAAGGTCAAAGAAGCTACTGTCTTTTTAGCTTTGAATCAGCTGAGAGATTCCAGTTTCCTGGACACCATAATGCCAAGACTGCATCTCTGCATTTGATTTCTCTCTCTGTCTCTCTTTTTTTTACTCCCTTTGAAGCAGCACAGTAATTAGCTTAAAGGGCAACTCACACCACATTCAGTAGAAGAATAATGAAAAGTATAACTTCCTTTCTATTTTCTCTTTCACATGAAACTAGTTTAAAGAGGAGTTTGAGCCTGCATTGTATGCAGAAATATTTGACTACATTACTTTTACCCAAACACCAAAAGAATGTTCACATTTTTCCATTAAAATGAATATTTTTTGGTATAAATATGAGAGTTCTACTACCACTTACTTGGAAGAAAAAGAGGCAACAAAGTGTTCCTTAGAGAGTAATTTGTAAGAAAACTAAAATCAAAGCAAAAAGTTTTTAAAACTTCTTTTAAAAATACAGTTTGCTGTTTTTGTTTATGAAAACAGAAGCATGTTTTGGGGAGGAAACCACTCCTCATCAAGACTACATTGCAAGAAAAGTGCTTCTTTTTTCTTTTTTCTACCTGGATGTGTTGGTCAATCAAATGTGGCACTCACTCTGATCGTAACATTTATCTTTATGACAGAACTCTATACTGTTTTAGGGCCTGTTATTCCTTGTGTGTTCCTCCAGATGACTCCTTTTTGTTTTATTTCCATGTATTTCCAGCTGCCGTTCTGCTGTAGAAGCTAGGCTGTCCAAAAGGATTATTGAACATTTCCATTTTGGGATATATGCAGTCTTCTCAGAACTGGGAACCACGCACTGGCGTTCTTGGGACTTCTGGCTGGTTGTGCTGTTAGTAGTCTTTCTTTGGTTCGTGAGGCTTTACCTGCATTATTGCAGTCAGTGGCTCTTCCTTCAGGCCATCTCCATTCCTGTTACCAAGTAAGTCCTCTTACCTTCTTTCTGGGTTGGATTATTTCTACCAATAGCTAAACTGAAAGGTTTAGTTTAGTTCTCTTCCTTTACACTAGGAAGAGAACTAATGACTAAGACCTCTGGTAGGAAGCTGCATGCAAGCCCAGATAGGAGCCTCCACAGAAATTATAAAAACAACGAGCTCTGGATGCATCATATTTGATGTTATCAAAGTGATTTGCAAGTAAAATATTTTACAAGAATTTAAATTTGATATATAAGCTTTACTAAGAGGACTATACAGGGCTGACACTTTTTAACTATATGACGTACTGACTTTTGCTCAGGAACCAGAACTGTCGAGAGAGCTCTTTGAAAATCATTACATGCCAGTAGTTGTTGTGGGTGGAGATGTCAAAGGAGGTGGACAACAGATCCGCAAGATAATATGTACCTGCTTCCCTATGTGTTGGGTAAAAAGTGGATTATAGACCAAATAAAATCAGTCAGGGTTAAGGAAATAAAGATTTTTCCATTAGAAGATTTTTTTTCCACTTTAAAGCATCATGCAAACCTGGTTCGGTCAGTAGGAGTTGGTGACGTTCAACCTTGTGACCTCTGCCTGTTACATGCTAACCCAGATGATACTGGGATTGCTGGGTAGACTTTGAACAGGTTGTCTCGGCAGCCTGTGTTCAGCAATGATATATTAAGAGTATCTTCTAGATCTTAACGTAAAGCTGGACTTCACTTGTGTCTAGCCTTGCAGAAGGTCAGGAGGTCTCAGCCAGCCGCCATTAAAACCTTTGTGGGGCCAAGCACCAAGAGTCTGTGAAAGGAAAGGAAACAAAACAGACGGAAATAATATAGGGCAAAGAGGAAGTTAGGTTTGAATCGCTTCAATCTCAAGCACACAACTATATTAAGGAAAACATTCTCCAGCAAGGTGTCCTGGATTGGTAGCCAAATATAGCCAACCATTGTAAATGGGTGCCCTCAATCCAAGGGATTTAAAAACCCCAAGTGTTTAAATTTAAACACATCCAAATGAGTCAAACACCCTCTAGTCTCATAAAATAGTAACACTCACAAATGCAAATCAAAGTGCTTTAGTTACTAGGTGTGGATGGATGCAGGAGTAAAATTTAAGCCATTTTGATGGACATTTTTTGCCTTAAAATTCAGCATCTGTGTGTAAGCTCATAATGCCATGTAGTTATTGCCTCCTGCAGGGCAGGCTGTTTGCTACTGCCCCTTGCACGGAGTGCTCTGAGCATATCAAAACCTGCTCCTTGGTGGCAAGTGGGACATTTTCATCCCTCTAAGGATGTTGGAAACTGTGGCTTTCCTGACGTGTTTCCTGCTTTGTGCTGCTGTGTGCAGCTGCTTCCAAAGTTGCTGCAGTATGCAGAGAGGGGTGAGGTGCTGAGACCTGAGCTCACACTGGTGCTTGTGACCTCTGTGCACTTCTGCAACCCAGCCTGCACCATCCCAAGGATCTGGACGTGTGCCCAGTGAACGGAGAGTGAAAGGGGATCAAAGGAGGAGGAGAAGGAAGGAGTAGGAGCTTGGGCTTTGGGCTTATGTTTGAACAGCTTCATACGCTTTTTACTGTGATCCTGCTGGGAGATAGGTGGTAACTCTGTTTGGGAGTGCTCAGGAATCTAATCTGAGGATACAAAACTGGGTTGTGCTTGTATTAGTGCAGGGAGGGTTGTGACCAACCTAGGGATTCCATGTTACACCGAAATGTGTTGTCCGCATTATTCTACTTTTGTAATGACCAGTCTGAGAACAGAAACAAACTCTCCACTGCCTTTTTACTTCGCTTATTTGCAGATTCCAGTTTTTCCCTCACACGGTTGAACTGTGCTACCAGAACTCCTTGTTGCAGACCAGTGAAGAGTTGGCCATGGTCGTGGTGGGACCCCTAACCTTGAATGCAGGGCTGCTGCTTTTGGTTCTGATCAGATGGGGCTGTCAGCAGCTGTTTGACTCATTCCCTTCCTTCTTGTCAAAGTTTATCATGGCTATGGGACTCTGGACAGTGCTAGACCCCTTGGCAGTGTTTGTAGTGGATTCATTCCTGGGGGTAAGTCACTTAAAATAACTTGGACATGAGTC
Source organism: Crypturellus tataupa (assembly GCA_034781795.1). Taxonomy (NCBI): domain Eukaryota; kingdom Metazoa; phylum Chordata; class Aves; order Tinamiformes; family Tinamidae; genus Crypturellus; species Crypturellus tataupa. The sequence continues at coordinate 1,162,217 of JAWLRI010000050.1, read as the reverse complement.
CTTGACGTAGAAGTTTGTTTTATTCAGTGAATCAGTGAAAGATATGAAATTCAACCCCTGGCAATGGAACATGAAAGTTAAAAAGAAATTAAATAATAATGTTATGCATTACCTTTTTATTAACAAAATTCCCATCTAATGGAGTCACGGAGTTTCTGCGTAAAATTAAGAGCACTGTACAAGCCACATATGGAGATAAGAAAGTAAATCCAACCCTGGAATGATAGCTGCTGCTTTGAAAAGGATTACTGCAATTTTCAATATTAATGGGGATGGGTTCATGAGTGGTGCTTATTTTTAACCTTTCAGATTTTTCCAAGCGCTGAAACAGAGAAACTAAAAAAATTTCAAAACGAAAGGTCTTCTGACATGCAAGGTAGTTAGTACTCTTTGTTGGTACCTAGAAAACACTTGCAAGATGGTAACACGAGTTCCCTACAGTGACAGCCTCATAGCATTTAAAATCATGAGGGTGAAGCACTGACTTTGGCACTGCCTATACACCTGTGCCTTGGTGGCACGAGAGCTTTCATCACATAAAACGTAGTGTCCAGCCTCACAGAACTTGCCTTTCAGATCTGGGCCTCTCTGTGCCTTTGACACAGGGTCCTTTTAATGGGTAGCAGGAGCTTTTGTGGGGGGGTCAACTGGGTTGAGCCTGCCTTGGAGTGATGCGTAAGGATAACTCATTTTCCCACAGAGGATCAGCGGTCTGTGCTGTGGGTCAGGTTTTCTCATGTCTCCTGATTCCTTGTCCTCTAACCTGTGCTCCGCTTTTCAAAAGTCTTTAAAAATGTGCTTTTCCTTTGTCTTTATGCTACTTCCCATTGCAATGCTTTTCAAAATTAAAATTTGGATGTTCAAGGAGTTTAATTTGTACTCTCTCTGGAGATAATTGTCATATTCTAAGTATATGGCAATACATTGTAATTTCCACTTGAAGTGCCTGCCTATTTATTTATTTGTTAGTGGTGTAAACTATGCACAAAATTGAAATTTAATTGAAATTATTTTGCTGAAGAAATATTTTCTTAGAAGAAAAAAGAATATTTCCCCAAAATACATGCTGGAAAAAAATAAATTTTTTAAAGGTTTTTAAAACTGAAGAAAAATCATTTTTTTATAAGCTACGTTTTTTATTGAGAAAATTCTTCCTATTGTTTTCAGCAGAATTGTACTTGGTTGTAGCTATACTGAATTCATTATCATTATCAAATAGGACTTCTGTGGTTGGTCAGAGAGACATATAAGATATGAATAAAGTAGCTAAGATTTTCATTACAGTATCATTTATACCGAAAATCTGGCAGTTTTACCCACCAAGATTATACTTAGTAGAAACTCATTTGTTCTACTATTATACTATACACTGTGTGTATTCTTTCCAAAGTGAAACTGTATCTCTTACATGTGTTTCTGGTATTGCATTTGCAGACTTTTTCTCCTGACATTTTATTCAGCAGTTATTTCAGATTTACTTGCCAATCTATTTTAGATCAAGCATTTTTAAAATATTGTCTTGTGATAATAGGAGTTATTTCAGTGTTTCAATATGTTTTAGTATCCCAAATGGACTTAATACTTATTAAAGATGACAGATAGTCCTGGAGACATAGTTTTATTTGTTTACTAGGTAATTTTATTATTATTAAAGGAAGACCAGAGAACAGGTGAATGTCTGGGGAGACGGTGTTCAACTCAAAGTTTAAGATACTATATCAAAAGTGTGATTCCAGGTTTGATTTACTGCTAGTCTATAGGAGAATCACTCTAGGGTTAGGAAACTTGCCTACGGTTTTGAATTCAGTTCAAGCTCCACTCTACTGGAGTTTTTCTGGTACCAGCAATTTAGTCTATCTGTGGTTTCTTCCTTCCCTTATAAAATGCAGAAAATATCACTTCTTTATTCATGTGAGTATGTTTCACCATAAAAAAAGTTAGAAATTGCCAAGTGCTTACATCACCATCGTCATGTAAGTAACCAGGACAGATATTGATACATATATTTTAAATAATTTAATAATAAGACACCTTTCTTGTGTCTTTGAAAAACATTGAAGGATTGATATAATCTTTTTGTTAGAAAAATTGGATAGAATTTTTTTTTTCCCTTGCAGAAAAAAAAAATGCTTGGATAATAGAGAAATTTATTCTTCTTTGCCATTCAGTCTTCTACCTCTCTGGAGGGATGTTAGAATGTGATTACTCCACAGAAGTTTTTCTTTGTCAGACAGTTTCTTCTGTAAGACGAGGTAGGAGGCACCCAACTTCTATGTAAGCAGAGAAGATATAACAAGAAGTCAGAACAGAAGCAAAAGATTTTTTTTCTTTTTTTTTTTTTCTTTTTTTTTATTTTTAAGAATACTGACAAATCTGGATTAGTGACTAGTCTTTATATGCCATTACCAATCTCCTGGGAACTGTAATTTCTATTACAGAAACCTCAAAGTGGAGAGAGAACAGAAAATATACTCAAGAATTTAATTCTTTGCAGCACTCATCATTGGACTTGTAAATGTCTTTCCTTGAGTGAGCTTCTTACTATGTGTGTCACTAGAAGGGTAGTCAAAAATAGGGAGAAAGTATTGACTGTCGTGGGGATTAGCCCAGACAAGTTGTTCCAGAAGATGCAGGTTTATTGAATCCTAATGGTCACAAACTTTCTTTTTTTTTTTTTTTTGGAAGAAGAATAGTGGATGTTTTAGTGGTGCTATTTCCTCACAAAATGTGCTAATATCATTTAGTCTGGATACTGCTGTCACTGTGTCGCATAAAAAAAAAGGTGGAGAGATGAATTAATTTTAGCTCGGAGCAGAAGACCCATGACATGTAGCTGAATTCTTCTAAATTGATCCAGCAGAGGGCAATAATATGTCAAAACAGTAGCTAGTTCTTAAGAACTACATATGGAAAAGTAAAAAGAGTAAAACCATGGCATTTTGATGAAATTTCTTTCTCATTTTATTGGAATTATAATGAAACACAGAGTGCTACAAAAAAAATCGTGATTCTTTGTGAATTGTTTCAGAAATACACAAACTACCTCATTCCCCACAAAATCACTATTTTAATCTATCAATATAAATTTTGTGCAAATATTTAGTATGCAAAAGATTTATGTCACCTTTAGCAGAATGGTTATTCATGTTTACTTTTAAAAATGAAAAAATTCATGTTTACTTTTTAAAAGAGCAGTTAAAATGAGTTATTGACCACCTACCTATGTAGGATATGTATAAAAGTCATGTACTTTTGGAGAAGCTATTAGTGACACAACTTACAGTTAAGAGGCGTTTTTAATTCCACCACAGCAATGGAAGCCATATAAAGTACAGTCAAATCTGTCCAGTAGTATTGGTCTCATTGTGTCTCAATTTCTTCTCGAGAGAAAAAGAAATTAAGTAAGAGGGCTGTATCTTAAAACATTGCACATGTTTGTTGCTTCTCTGGTATTACAGGGCTTTTTTGTGGCTTTCCAAATTGGACTGGACACTACAATGGGTTGCAAGAGGAATGTTTCATTTTCTGACTCAAAACATTCCAGACAGACATGATAATACATGTGCATAAATTAAAATACTGCTTCATAAGGGGGAACTTGTCTCTTTTGCACTGAAAGAAGGTCAACCCCTTTGGGCAAAACTTAACGCAACCCTGCTGGTGTCCCCTGTTGATCTACTTGTAGTTGCTTTATCCATTTTTCTCACCTCATTGGGTCTCAGTGAAGCTGTGTGAATCACTACCTTCTTTGACTGATGCTATTTTTTGCAGGGCTAGTGAGAAAGCTCTGCTAGGTGACAGCTAGCAACACACACACACATCCCGATACTTCTACTTGATCTTTCAGAGAACATTATTATTGCTTTAGTTTTCCAGTGGTAGCATCAAGTCTTGACTTGATTTGAAATTGGGAATTGGTGCATATACACTCTCCAAAGTACATATATGATGTATAGGTGATTTTCTGTGTTTGGTATATACTAGTGTTTTTCTTGTGACAAGTCATATTGCGACTAGCTTATCTGAAATTATGCACTAGCAGAAGGGTTTTCTGCTCCTTTAGCACTCTTAAAAACAGAAACTTAAACCATTCAATAGTATGCCTCTCTCGTTATTGAAATAAGGCAAACTGTAGCCTTACTCTTCCTTTTTTTTTACTCCTGAATATGTTATTGAGACTCAGGGTGAGTACTTTAAATGAGATATGATTTTTATTCCCTGAGCAAATAGGGAATATCTGTAAGGTAGATTTTAATGGCATGAAAATAAGCAAGAAGGCAGTCCATGTAGGTTTCACATCTTATGGTTACTTTTAAGGTCTATGTAGCAGACTTCTGATTCTGAGGCTGTGTGCCATACAAACGACAGTTAAAATCTCCTTTATAAAGAAACTCAGATCTTTTGTGGCTATATATGAACATGCTCATCAAGTTTGGCCTTTCCTTATTTTGATTGTTTTCCTCTCCCTACAGCGACTTGCAAACAGTGTAGAGAAACCCATTGCTGATGCTGCAAAGCTCTACTGGGTCTTTCTAAGAGCGGAGGAATCAGGGATTCCTGGTGCGCTAATCACTGTGATGCTTTATGCAATTCTGTTCCTCATTTCATCAGCAATATTGTGCTTTTACTTCCTCAGGTATGTCTTCCTTATTACTGATTTATGAACTTAGGCTCAAATCTGTGCTCCTCCTCCTGCAGGGTAAAATAGCATGATATCAGAAAAGATATATTGACATATCAGTATGTCATATATCCACAGCACAGATTTTCAGACCATCAAGAATTAATTCCTGTGTAACTTTCAATATGTTTGTACTTGGTGGGCACTTCAGAGGGAGCTACTCATTTCCTTAACAGGAATACAGTAGATTTCTTGCTCTCTCATCTTGTCTAGGAGCTTCTGTTCCACTGGCTTTTAAGAATGGTGCCTACTTTAAGGGTCTAAGGTCTAAGGTGTGTATATATTTTATTTATTTACTTTGGAATATTTTGTCTTTGGACTTCCAAGTTGAGTTTTTGTACAGTCTCTATTTCATACTGCAATAGACCATAGCATGACACCTAAGACACGTAATAGACACCTAAGGTGACACCATTTTAGACTTGATACAACTGAGTGTTTCATCTAGTGCATGATAAGATATACTCAAAAAAAAATTCTCATTACTTTGGCCTATTATAAATATTAATAAATTCAACTTCATCATGAAATCACACCAGCTACATTGCTTGCCAGCTTTCTAGCAGACACCATTAGCTATACAGACACCAGGCAAAAGCATGGGAAAAAAAAGCAAATGAAATAGGTTGTCTAATGTATTGGCTGAAGAAGTGTATTTGCCTTTTTCTGAGAAACTCATTTATAATGCAGTATGATTTTTTACTGGCCCTTCATCACTCAGTGATGAACATTGGATGGTGGCAAGTAACCATAAAAAACGGTATGCAAAGGCAAAATCCAAGCAGTTCTAAGAATAGAAATCTCAGTATATTGCTTCCCTCTGACAGAATCATCCCTAGGTTGTCTTCTTTCCTCAAACTCCATTACAGCAGGCAGAAAAAGATAAATGGCAAACTAAATTTCTGCAAAGTATTTCAAAACTCCTGTATTCCTGGAAGCTGTACACAACTCCAATGTACTGGTAGTCTAGTTAATTAGTTTTTGAGATGTTAATGCCTTCTTAATCATTGACTTAATAGTTTTGAATAGCTTCATAAGTTTTAGCTGCTGTCGTTTATTACTCAGGAAAATTAATTTAAATTAAAACATTTGTAAGGCAGGTTTTTATGAGAATATTACCAACATCTTCATTGTCTGGGGAACAGGTGCAAGATCATCAAAGGTTCCTTTCCTTCTGGATCAATTTTCCCATAATGTTTTCCAATAAAGGGGTGGGGGGAGAATGTTACTGGGGGAAAAAAGTTGTCTTAGTACAACACATTTTAAAAATGATTCATAGCAAAATACAAAAGCAAAGGGAAGATAACAAAATCTGTTACAGTGCATTAGGTCTTTGAAGCTCTTTGCTTGATAGCGAAAAAAAAAAAAAGGAAAAAAGAATGCTGGAGTCTGTGCAGGATAAAATTATACAGTGAGTTCTTCAGATAGGATCAGTTTTCTCTTTAACTCATGTCCATAGCCCAGCCCAGTGGAATGTGGTCCCTGACAAAGACTCTTGAGCATCATACTGTCCCAATCCACTAATGATGCCAGTAAAATATTTTCAAATGCCTTTAAGGAAAACATCCCTGTAGCTCACAACTTTAACTTGGTTTCCCAAACATATATATAATGGTATTTGTTTCCAAAAGAAAATAATATTTTTAAAAAAGGAAGTAATAAAGCTAACTACCTCTTCCTGTGAGTCCCCAGGTACTATATCCCAAGGACCTTAAATGTAAGGTCACTGGACTCAGTAAGCATATATTTTCACACAGACATCCACCATGTCCATCACTCATAAGGTAAACCTATATAAATGTTGTCTCCTAATACAGCAGTCCCTAGGGAACTGTTCTTAGACAGTGCAGTTGGTGACATTAGTTGGAATTACTCAGCAATTTGCCATTTAACAGAGTATAGAATAGAGGATGAGAACAATGGATCCATCAGTGCACCAAAGAGGAAGGCAGGGAAGGGGTTTGTTTCTGCTAGAAGCTTCATGGCAGCATTGACCAACAACTGTGAAGCTAACCAAATCATGAGCAGGGGATAAACAGCAGTAGGTATCTATTTGTGTCTATAAAAACCAACATACTTCAATAAGTCTGGACTCCCTTTGAGTGTCTGTAGTATATCTAGCATGAAGAGATATTCTAATTACTTTTTAGAAAAATGAAGTGGCACTGTTTGCAATTCCTTCATTTTAATTCAAGCAGATGTTAGAAAGAGTGAGGAATTCATTGGTGAAATGCCTTCTGCAGTGTAAGGAAAATCCAGCTCATCCCAACTAAAACTGTCTGGAAAGGGTGTACATCCAAATTTCTTGTCATTGAATTATTTTGCGAGAAAATCTACAAAATCCTACATTCTTCAGTGTTAACAGCAAAATGATTTTTATTGTTTTGTTTTTACAGTTGCTTTGCAAAAAAGTATTAGGTTCAAAATAAGACATAATAAATTGAAATGTTTTAAACCACTCTATTATTTAAATTTTAGTTTGTGTTTTCAAGATGTATATATTTTTAAATCTGACTCTGGATAAGAAATAATTTCAAGAATTTCTATTCTTCTTTTAAATTGTAAATTTAAAAGATAAATTAATGAAATTGTAAGATATTATATTATGTCTCATTGATGTAGGAAATAGCTCTGAGTTCTATATTGCACTGACAATGGATCTTATTACTATCATATTTACAGAAACTGTGTTAAAATACAGGAAGAAGTATTTCATTAGTTTTTATGACAAAGAAAGAAATTAAAGCAGGTAGTAGGATCAGACTGAGTACTTTTTTGCAAAAAGAACAAAGCTGGAAGACAGAGGCTTCATGATTCCTAATTAATTCAAAGTTAATTATATTGTTTATAGCCCTGTGCTTAAAATGTTCATATAGAAAATGTTTATGGCAGCAAATAGACAGTAATTTAGCTGCATTATATTTTACTTCATTTTAAAGAGTAATTTTACATTAAGTGAGCTTAAATAAATAGCAAGGTCTTGCTCTTGTTTAGCAAGATAAGTGGCAAGTCATTAAAACTGCTGACCTGAAATTTCAAAGAACAACGTGCAATGTTATTGTTTCAAGACAAGTTTAAGATCAGAAAGCAAGCCGCTTGATTACTACTTTTCCAACTAAGCACAAAATGATATAAAGTCAATCACTGTAAAAAGATATCTGTTATTGTCAATAGAACATCCAGTGTTGGTCCAGAGATTGAGACACAAACTTTCCTTTGAAAACTGAAAATTTTTGAAATTTGGAAAAACATTTCCTCAAAGAGAACTGACTATTCTTAATAAATCTTCTCCCCTGTAATATTTTTAAAGATAGCTTAATAACCTATTATGCATTAGCAGTAACTGGAATTTCATGGTTTGGAACTTTTTCTATTATTTATTGAAAGCCAGTTTATTTATTTTCCCAGGACTAATTGAATCTCTTAGGTTATATTCCAGTCAGTCTCCTGGTTTGATTAAGAGAATTCCAAAAATAACACCTTGAAAACTGCAGAGAAAATATGCCTGTAACTTCAAAAAACAACTTTTCAAAAAAGGAGGGTGACAAAAAATGCAGAAATAGACTTTGCAGCAAAGCAGGAGATGAAAGGTCCTAATCTGATGTTCAGCCAAGCTGCCAAATTTCAGTAGGTCAATAACTACTTCATCACTGAATCTGGTGGATATGGAACTTGATGCATATTCCCCTTTGAAGAGACAGGTAATGCTCTTCCTGGTATCAAGTTGAAAAACTGTCTGTTGGTCCATCTCCTTATTTGTGTTCCATGCTCAATCTCACAGATATGCACAAAATTCTATTAAACACCTTATTGAGTTTGCTTCTCTGCAATTACTGTGTGCACCGTAAGGTGAGATGTAGAGTTATTTAAATCTGAACTTCATTCTGATTTGGTTCTAATTTCTGCTGGCTTTCACACTCTCTTTGCCCTTATGCTTATCAAAGATGTGCCAATATAACACCCAAGAATAAGGATCAGTCACAAACACTGCTTCTAGTGCTTCTGTTCATGAGAAGGATGAGAGTCCAGAAGGTAAAAGAAGACAGTTATCCCGTGCTCTTCCTCCCTCCTGCCAATAACCAAGGGACCTTTACAGCCCCATAGATATCTGAACTTCTTGTTGCTTGTAGAACAACTACCAACGCAGTCTCTGGAAAAGACAGAAAAGCTGAGGTTGGCAATGAGCAGCAGATGATTTCTAATAAAGTGTTCCTTGGAAGAGAGTATAAAATCAAAGGCCTCAATTCGATATCCAAGATTAAGATTCCAGATTTTCTGACCTTTTTTTTCTGAGCTTTAGGTTTTGGAATAAATGTAGAATGAGTGAGAGAGGAATTTGAAGAGGTTCCATTTGAATTAAATAGACATGTTTTGAAGTTTCAAAGTTCATCTAAGGCTAAAAATGTGACATTAGGCTCTTCCAAAAGCCTCACAATATTTCATGGTTTCACCTACATTAAGAAATACCACACAGCATGTCTTTCTTGTGGTAGAGAATTTTATTTACTCAGTTCCCTACCACAGCACAGAAGCGTTACAGAAAAACAAAACCAACAGACAAAATGAAATTTTCTAACATCAAGAGAAGTTTAGATTGTATAGACTTTAGGTTTTGGATTAAGAGAAACAATGATTGTTACTTCTCCTATATGATGTGGTTTGCCTGTTGTTAAAACCCTGGCACAAAAAGACTTCCATTCACGCCTAACTTAACAGACTTCATGTAAGCACTGGGATGAATTACCCAGCACAAAAAGCAAAGAGCATAAATAAATGTCCACAGGATCAGGACTTCTTAAGATCTCTTCTTAAGATTATGTCATTTGTTTCAGGTATTGTAAAATTTCCAGAAAGTTGTGGGGGTTGCGTGTTGGAGGACATGAGGACATGAATCTTCTTATTCAGTAGTCAGTACAAACACGGAGAAAAGACAAGCTTTGTATGATAGAGTACTGTGAAAGGATAAAACTTTTTTTCATGAAAGTCTGTTCAAAGAAGAACTAAGTGTATTATTTCTATTCTTAGGCTACATAGTGAAGGTTGGCTGTTGGATGTATTTCGACGTATTCATGGTGAGGAAGCTATATTCTTTGTTCCCTTGGACTTAGAGATTTCTGGCCAAGAGCTGAGCTACATTATGAAAAAGGCTGAGCAATGGAGAGGAATCAATGGTGAACGACGAATGGTGAGTGGCAGAGTTTCCTGGAAGGATTTGAAATGCGCTGATACAAATCAGTGTTTTGCTTACATGGTTTATTACCCAAAAAGACATACAAGAAAATGATTCTTAGGGAGCTTCTTAGTTTTTTAGAACGTAAGAAACATATTCAGGAGGATTTTTTCTAGTGAGTTGTGTGTCTACTGCCTGAACATGAGGGTTACAGTCTGCTTAGAATTCAAAGGCTTAATGGCATCCCTGATGGCAAAAATGATCCGTGTCATTTGGTGATTACTGCTTGGGTCACACACATTTGCTACTTGATTAGATGGCAACAGCATTCCAGAATGTTCTCCACCAGCTCAGAAAACTAGACTCCTCCATGGACAAGTCAAATATGCCTCACACAAGGGGATGATGGGGCAGAGTGGCATGAGTTTGGTGAATTACAAGAGACGCTCTCCTACTCCTGGGCCCTTTCTTTCCAGAACGGCCTAGAGGGGTGGAATGAGTTGTAGGTATGCAGTGAAAGCTAGGAAAGGTCTGAAACTCATCTGTTCTACTTTGGTTACCAAGATAATTCCCTTTCCTTTTCCTTTAGCCTCTGGTCACATATATGCTCTATAAGCCATGGTGAACAGGAAACATATTAATGACTGTGCTTGCAAAATGTTTGGTCTTGGGGTTCCCATCCACAAATGAGAATTCTGGTCATATTCTCAATCAGAGAACTGAAAATAACAGCAGCAACAGGGTCTGTTACATATGAGAGACATTTTCTCCCCTGCTCTCTAACTTTCCAAAGACATTATTAACTTCCATTGTACTATATTACAAAACCACTTTTGGACAATTATTAAAGTGTTCATCAATTAAATTTATGCATTTATGACTTCCTCTGTGCACAAAGCTTTATGCAATAACTCTTCTGCTTTGGTGTGCAAATGAACAGATTCCATATAGGAAGGAAATGAGTCTGGTTAAGTATGTCCAAGTTGTTTATTTTGTTCTCTTTTCCAACACACTAGAACAAATGATTTGACATTAGGGTCTACAGGTTTTTCAAGTCTCTTTAACTACCTCTGAGAGATCAGCAGTTTATATAAATATATAGCCTCAGTTGTCACTGCTATAAACATCTGGTACACCTTTTTTATTGATGACAGTTTGGACCTTGGAAGGAAAAATAAAAAGGTGAATGTGCCAATTGAATGAAATAGCAGATACTCCATAAGCTTATTTTTTTCCCAAAATGCAGAGCACCCTGAGCTCTGGAAGTAAAAGAGTTTAACCTAGAGAACTGCCTAACACAGGCACCTGCATCAGACATTTCCCCTCCTTTTCTTTTAATGCACTTCTTTACTTTAAGCCAGAGAGAAAAATAACCTTTTGTGTGAGTGTTTTTGATTTAAAAACTTTCTACAGTAAGTCAAGTGCTTTGCCTTACAAAAGCATTGGTGGTTGGTTTCTATTTCCATTGTTACATATTAAGTAGAGTCGAACAAAGAATATACAGCAGACCTCCTGTTACATGCCAAGACAACTAATGCCATGTGGGAAAAGTGGCAGATAAGGAAACAGCAAACAGCTGCCGTTTCTGTTTCAAGTGCTGAATATATTTCTAGATATTAGCAGCATATTGCTTCCTGCAGTGGTGCAGAGAGGAGTGAATGGAAAAATGATAAAAGAGAAGAATGGGGTTAAGAGAAATCAACAAGAACAGACGGAAAAAGTGTCTACCCCTGAAATGAGCCACAGCAATATGGTTCACAGGACAGAGCACTGAAAAACATGATCCACAGGTACAGATATGCCCAATTTTATATAAATATGTGTGTAGGAGATAGGAGTGGTGGGAGAAGGATCATGTAATTTTGCATCTCTGACACAATTTGAGTTTCTACCATTTCCTTCAGTGGGCATAATGTCTGCTTTCATAGCGAGAAAAAATTGTTCTGAGGAATACTGTCCGAAACTCCCAAGCTATCTGTACAAAGCAGGAATGCTGCAGAAAAACTAAAAAAAAAAAAGAGGCTTTCAGAAACCTGACTTTTCTCCATTCATTTTTTTATATGTATTATTTTGAAGTTCTATATAAAATAGAACTGTCTCATCAAGTTTCATTAGCTGTTTGGAAAATCTAGCTTTGTAATAAAACTGTTCCATTCTGGAAATATGTTCTCCACATGGAGCATCAGCTTGCAGGACTAGGAAATATGTTTTCAGGTTTCTTTATGCTTCTTGGCATTGCAGATATTGAAAGATATCTGCACTGAAAATATTGAAAGATATTTTTCTGCCATGAATTTGCATAAGGTATTTATCTTGTCCCTTTCTCTTTGTATGTCTAATTGTACAAAGTAATCAGTATGGAAGACACATCACTAGGTCTTATTGCGTGCATTATTAATGTGCTAATTTTTAAATAAGATACCAAATTAACTGTGAGCATTTTTTAGAAAAGCAAGCATGAGACTGCCATATCTTATCTATTACTCTGTATAAAAAATACATTTTAAATGGAGTTCATTCAAGTAAATAGTCAGTCAAACCTTCTGGAAAAAATAAGTCTACATTTTTGCAGTATTTTCTTGCTATTAACCATGTGCTTCTCATTTTTATTCGCTGGATTAAAAATTGTCCCATAAACGGGTATTTTATAATATGCTTAATTTCCTTTTATTAAATTGATAAATGCAGAAGCAGAGGACACATTTACTGTATGATGGGAATTTAAGGTTATTGCATTTTATAATTTTTAGATTGTTCAGTGAGGTTATTTGTCATTTGTGGAATGACACCCATGCCATCATTTCTAACTATTTTTAGTCATTCTTTTGAAAGGAAAAAGGTCACTTTCTATAGACCACAAAGACATCACTCTATTAAACTAATTTGCCTACATGCAAATTTTGTCATTTTTACCTCATTAACTATTTATCATAGAGTAAAAAAATATATATATTCATGAAGGGGCAGCTAGCAGCCTGATGGAGCTGGAACTAATATTTTGCAACTCTAATGATTTTTTGCATCCTTAATTAGATAGCATAAGGTTGATATGATTAGGTCAGGATGTAGTGTTTTTCATTAAAATACATTTTAGAAGCTGTATTCATAATCTGCCCTTGCAATTAAATAATGAGCCTATGAGTTTAATATTATCGACCCAATTATTATCCCATGGAAAAGTATACCTTTAATAAATTTGTGCCGTAGGACCTTCATTAGCAACAAAACGAATTATATTTCCAGGTATACAGAATACATGGCACAATCACATTTATGTAGCGGTTTGGAAAGCACTGCGGGGAGAGAGCCACCAAAGCCCAGGTAGAACACAGAAACACACTGGATTTTTTAGGAAGAGATAATTTACAATTAATTTAATGAGGCAAGCAGCAAAGAAGTAAAAATACTACTTACAAGGGTGTCTGGGCACTTTCTGCGAGAAGGAATTCGGAACCCCAGTCCCTCACCCTGTTATAAATATGGAGGTGGACTTTTGCATTTATTGAGCTATTTACAGAGATGGTCTTATGTTGAGTATATGTCAAATCCTAGAATCAGAAATATTAGCACCAACTGAATGAAAGGAATACATTATCTCACACTGATAACAACAGGTTGGTGAAAGGGCAGGACTCTGGATTTTAGCCTAGCCCCCTTTTTGTTTTATTGGCAGATCTAACAAAAGTGACAATGTCTCGCTATCCTCACCAAGGAATCCATTTCCCAATGTTAAATGATAGTTCACAGCAAGGTGTCTGAGAGTTAGATGAGAGGAAATAGAATCTGAGCAAAGTACTAGTAAAGCATGTGCGGATTTGTTAAGTATGTGGTGGCCAGTGCCACACTTTTATCATGTTTAAAACCTTTTATCAGGTAAAATACTCTCAGCAAGGGGAAAAAATCTGGCCTTCAGTGAATTTTACAAGACCTATCCCTCAAGGTTTCACTGCTGTTTGCAGTGGGATGATTTTTAATAATAATACTAATCTATGTACAGTCATTAAGCTGAAGCAGCACCATTCTTATACCAAGCATGGACCCAAGACTTTTGCACGTAAAGAGGTTTTCAGGAAAAGTACAACCTCTATAGACAAAAAGATAATGCTAAACTTACACTTGAAATAAAAGCCTGATGCACTGCATTTTTTTTTTATTTTATTTTAATGAGACGAGGGCTAGTTTTCTAATTCTAAAATGATATTATAGCAAACCATAAAAAATTACCCGGCAGTAGTTTTTTGAAAGGAAAATATATTTGTAATTATCTTGAACACACAAGATTACTTGAGGGCCTATTATCGACACAATTTTTGGTACCACTTTACGCTAATTTGCATTTATTACTCTCAGGCCAACTATTAATATGTTAATAAATAAGTCATTAATACTTATTATTTAATTGCTATCTATTTATTCCTGTTCAATAATGCATTAATTACTTGTGAATAGTTAAGGGCAAAATCCTGCCCTTGCTAGTGGAATCTGCAGCGGCAGAGAGCAAAAGGTTGCTGCACAGGCCACTGTTAAGGGATCTGCTGAGCGAGCACAGAGCAAGTCACCTCATTAACATGAGGATGATGAATCTTCACCAGTCTTCAAATAGTCTGGTCTGCAACAAAGCCGCTTGACAACAGGTGGAGAATGTAATACCATAGTGAGGGAATCACCTGAGATCTTTATAGTAGTCTGCTACAAGGCTCCTTTCCTATATTTTGGGCTTGCTCCAGTGCTGGGATTTAAGCAGTGATTTGATTAAAAAAAGAAAAAAAAAAAAAAAAAAAAAAAGGAGAGAAATGAAGTTAGATACATTGCTTTCTTGCTTTCTTTAATGGGATATTGGAAATGGAGATGTCATAAAAACCCTTCAACAGAAAAAGGATACCTCTCCAGCACTCCAGTGCAAATTCTCAAATTCAAGTACTTGAGTTCTACTGGTGTAAATAGATTGTGGTGGAAATCACACAACAAGAACGTTGGCCTGACCCTGTGGATCAAATAGATCTGATTGATTGTCTTAAACTTGATCTCTCTGAAGCTGCAGGCTGAATTTATCCATGGAGACATAGAAATTTTGCTTTTCAGGAAGTTCATTTTCCGAATGCAGATGAGAAGTGGAGTGGGCTATGTTCAGTTAAAAAAGAAAAAAAAAGAAAAAGAAGAAAAGAGTAAATGAGAAGGAATGAGTAGTGCCATGGCTCATAATGGTGGGATGCTGAAGGAAAGGTCAGTAAAGAATGAGATGGTCACAAGAGATCTTGAAGAGAAACTGGTCAAAAAATTGTGCAGGAGTTAGAGTCATGGCAAAGAACACAGAAATGGGAAGGGAAAGGAATTGAAAAAGAAGGCAGGCAAGAGAAGCTGAAGGAAAAATAGCTGTTCATTCATGTTACTTTCAGTTCTTCTAAAACAATTCTCTTCACAAGTTTCTATTTTAGCTATCATGTTGAATGCACAAAAGTCACACCACAAAAGTTACACCTTATATATATATAAGTTCTACTTCATATACTCTGTATTTTCTCTTTAAAAACAACAAATGGTTGGGATCACTCAAGCTGTGACTGAAGAAATGGTCTTATTTTTTGTCATTGTTTGTGTTTCCAAACTAAGTCTCATGATCTTCTAGAATCCCAAACTTTTTCTGAGTACAATGTCAGGTTGGTTTTTCCTAATGGATAGCCCACATCATTGTAAAATTTCCTGGACCTCTCAGTACAGTGTCTTCAGCAATTTAGATTTTGCCAACACTTTACCAAAAATCAAAACGAAGTTTGACATACGAGTAACACGGGAGATTAGAAAGCAGAAACAAAGCTAACTCTGAACAATCCAGAAAAATAAGCGGTTATATAGAATCTAATACGTTTAGCCACTATGAATAAATCACTGTGTTAATCCAGGATAATGCAACAGTTATTTAACCGGTACAAGTAAATCGCCCTGCCAGTCCAGAACAATTCAGCTAAGTGTGCTGAGATGACAAGACTGGGCAATAAGAAACAATTACCTTTCTGCTACAGAAACTGCAGGAGGGAAAGCTTGACCCCTTTGCAGTCTATAGCAAAGCTTGCACTGACTTCATTAGGGCCAGAATTTCAATCTGTCTGTGTAAGCAAAGGAGGAGAGAGGAAATAGGGCCATGTCTCACTGAACTTTTATGTGATCTGTGTATATAAGGTCAGATTCTCGTCTGGGATAAATTATTGAAGTCAGAGCCTGTATTTTTTTAAAAGATTAAATAGAGATTGAAAGTCATGAGATGAGCAGAGGGAAGGCTTGGGCCAGTAATGGGATGTTAGAGAAAATAGAGCAAAATGTAAGGTCAGAAAAGAATGTAGCATTCTGTGGTCTTTCAGATTTAGAATAAAATTAATTCTGTATGAAACTATGAGGCCTTGAACTGTGTAGGTTCAAATTTGCCAGATGGTTGTGAAACACTTCAGTTGCTGTTCTTTCAGAATATTTAATCCACAGGGAGTGGTAGGTGAAAAGAGGAAAGGGGGGAAACGTGGTTGGGTGGAAGCATCTGGAATAGCCAACTATTCTGACTGTATGCAGGCATGTCATTAAACCCCACAACAGTTGATTAGTAATTCATCACAAAGTGTGTGTGTGCGAGCTGCGGAAAACAGGGTAACGCAGCCGAGGTACAGCGAAAGATTCTTTTGCCTGGGTGAATAGGTCTAAAAGTAGAACTACTTAAACAGATGTGCACACAAAAAGAGCCCCTTAAATAAGTTACAGGAATGATAGAATGGACATAATCAACCAGTAAACTAATGAAAACAGCATAAGAAATTAAGCCAGTAGAATAACATTGAACAGACCTTTCTTGATAGTATGTTATACCCCATCTTAAGGAAGAAAAGAAATGGATTAAAATGGAGATTGCTGTGTAAACTACTCTGAATCTGAAGCTTGTCTGATAATGTTAATAGAATAAAAACTTTAAAAAGAAAGACAAACTATGAAAAGGTAATGCTATTATGAGCTATTTACATCTCTTTTTTTTCTTGAATGTGATATGATAAGACTAAATGGAAAATGAAATGGTGCAGTTAGTTAAACACCATGGAATTTAGAGAGTTTGTAAACATGATCTTCATTTTAGAAAACAAGTATTTTATTCCCTGTTTTATTGAGTGATTTATTTTTCTACTTAAAATATTTGATATCTGCATTTCATGCATGGTGTGTGTTTTCAGAGGGAATGTTAACAAATTGCATTAATTCTGTAACCAATAAATGAATTATATAAAGGTGCTGGTGCAGATGGACCCAAATCAATTGTCTGCTGGCAGCCTTCTTGTTACTAAACTGGCAGAAAGGTGTTAATTTCTGTAATGCTTCAACAGATATGCAAACTATTTTGTCAGAGAGCCTGAGAGAGCCTGGACAGTGATGGAGGAGGAGTACACTTAACTGTAATTTTTGTAGTAATTCATGGGAAGCTTCATTGACATGTGCTAATGGCACTTGATTGCCCTCAAGATGTTTTCACAACAGAACTCTGCAAGTGCCACATCAAGGCTTGCTCAGGCAAATAGTTTTTTTCTCCTTGCAGCTAGATAATTTGTGACCACAGGCAAACTTTTGAGAATCCAAGTTGGTTTTCAACAATCTATTGGGGGAATCTGTCATGAGTTGGCTGGTATAGATTGGTGCACTAATGAAGAGCAAGCTCTTTGGTTTTTATTTTTTTGTCATTCCTGTGCAAGCAATCCCATTTCATTTCTCCTCAGTGGCAGGGCATGTTATACATCTCATCCCATATAATCTGACTTACACTATAATTTGATTCATACACATCCTTTTCACAGAGATTAATTAGCAGCAGATTTGAAGTTTGCAAGTGAAAATATGATAATTAGTTTTCTTGGAATATTAACATTTCAACACTTCAGGTTCTCTCCATCTTTGTCTTCAATGAAGCTGCAGTAAACGAGCACTATTTCTCTTCTAAATCAGACTCTTGTGAGGTTTGAAATACAGACATTTTCATCAAGCTGCGTAATTTCCATAGAAAAATTACTAGCTCATGAAATATTGCAGGAGTAATTCATGCAACGACTCTCTCCTACCCTTGGTACAATGAGGTATGATGTGAGCAGTTCTGAACCCTTCCCCAGGACAGTCACTTATTTAACGACAGTGATTCCTAATTTTTGTAACTAAAACCAGCTGACTCTTCATTTTTGTGCAAAATAGAATTTAGTCAATAGACCTCTTATGCAGTTGTTTGATAGTGCTGTAAACAAGGTTACATTAAGACCTTAACTCCCTGCACTCATGTGTTCTGTTGGAGGGTATAATACGAGTAATGTGCTGGTGCATAGAGTATCACTATGACCAATAACTAAACAGGATTCTGAAAAGAATTAGCCATTTATCTGAAAAATGAGAACATTCAAAGTTACAATAGTGAATAAAAATGTTACATGATATATCAACCTTGATGATTTAAAGACATAGTGTAATTGGTAACAGATTGGGTCTTAAAAAGAAACTCACGTTACGGAGAAGCTATTGTACTGTTGTCCATTATGGGTGGGTGTAGCTGATTAAAAGTTAATATTTGCTTAATTATTTGTGATTTATCTTCCTTGATCTTTCATTGATTTCTCTTTCACAAAGATACAAGTGAAAATAATCTCAATTTTCTCTAACTGCTGAGTCTGTCTTACCTTTCTCTGGCAGCTTCTGCATTTGTCATCCTGTAAGATTGACAGATGACTGCAGATGCCTATTAATCTAGTCAGGTAAGAGGTAATTCAGACATTTCCACCAACACTCTGGATATATCTAAATCAACATGTAGTTTTGAGTTTTCATATGTAACTTCATCAAGTGCATGTTTCAATTACATATGCAATTGTGGGCATATATTTGCAGCTCAGGCTGTGGACTTCTTCCTTAGGAGGAAATGGGTTCAGCAGTGGGGTCTGAATGTCTGAAAGGCTGTTATCAGAGGGCAAATTACTTTAGATATACATAATATTTAAAGAATATTTAATGTTGTATAATGAAAGTCTTAGTTAATTTTCTGTGTCCATCTACATGGTGAGTTTAGCAAAGATGTATATTTGTTCTCAAGCCTACACATATCCATCTTCTTTTCTATCTCAACACAAGTTCAAAAACCAAAATAAATGTTGTGCCTAAATGCAAGTCGAAGGTAGGCAAAGCTTCCAAGGTAAACCTTGGCTAAGCCAAACCTAACTGTGGACAGAAAGCATGTGCTCACAGGACTTAATGTGCTTACACACACTCTTCTTTCCTGGTGTGGATATACCAACAACAATTGTCTCAGAATGGGCTGCAAACTCCAACTCTGACACAAGGTTTAAAATAGTTGCCTTGTGAAGTTGTATAGAAATGTGTGTTGAGTTTGATCTCCTGTACTGATACCTGCCAGCTCTATCTGGGGCTCATTTACATGAGTATTCTGAAAGTCATAGATTTCAGCTGATACATTTTGTCAGGACAAAAATGCACTTTAATTTCACCATGTTTCCAATCTATCTACTTTTTTTTTTTCCCCTGCCATAGTGATTAGCAAGGCTTCTAAAATAATAGGAATTTTCGAGGTATATTTGCTATCTGGCACAAGTGTCTCTGAGGCCAGTCAACGAGACCTTGATATTGCGTATAGTCTTGTTTTCCTATGAGCGGCAAAGAGGGAGAGGAAGCTACGCCCTAGGGAGGTGAGGTTATAAGGAATTCCTGCCAACAACAGAAAAGAGAAGGAGGCAAATTGACTGTTTTATTAGGAACATGATCTGTAGTGTTTTTCATCTGGAGAGGGGATGGTTGCATGCTGATGAATATGGGTATCGAATCACAAGAGTGCTAAAATGCCCCTGAGCAAGTATGTTCCTTCAGCAACCCCTGCTATCCCAACCACTGACCTGTGAAATGTGGTCACATCCCATGGATTTTTCCTGTATTTTGAAAGCTGTTCTTTTCATCCTGCAAAATATTACCCTAAACAGTTAAATGGGAGTTACATGTGCAAAGCTATGTGCATTAATATTAATGGAAAACTCTGACAGATCAGGTGGTCAGAATGGGATAATCATGCCCTTGAGGTGACGTCAAAGTACAGCACGATTTCTGGATTGGCTTTTACAAAACCTTTTTCTGTTCAGTCCAAACCAGAAAGAAGTCATTTCTGAAATAAAATCCTGAAATTCTGGGGGCAAAGGTGCTTAGCAAAATGATGAAGATGAAAGCAAATCAGCTACTACCTTTGGCATGCTCTGTATAAAGACAGAGGCCAAACCTGAAGCCTCATAACATTTTGGGATCACCTTGACAATCTCTTGAGGTATTCATCTCCCTCCATTGACTTGGTGCAAGGACGTGTTTACACATCAGGCTCTCTGAATATGACCCCAAATGTATATTATTTCTCCAGCTGCACTAGCATCAGCATGTTGATAAAGATCACATTATTTTTCCAGTTGCACTAGCATCAGTATGTTGATGAAGACCATCCAGATGATGGAGTCAGGCACTCCATCTCTAGGCACTAGCACTGCACGAAAGTTGTGAAGAGATGGGCTGTCACATACCACCAAGTCCTTGCCAGGCTGCAACAGCAGCCTGTTGAGTTTTCCAGGGTGATTCTTTGGCCAATAAACACTGAAAGATCATTTTAAAATATGAAAACTGAATCTGTTCACCTAGGCCCTCTTGCTGTTAAAGAAAAGTTTATAGACTAATTTCTTATTGCTTTATAAATGGTATTGTTCAAAGCAGTGTATACTGCAATTTGACTAACCACATGGAGAATGTTAGCTGATTCGCTGTTTGAGAAGTGATGCCTTTCAGATGCCATTTGGAGGCTTCAGCAGTGTTTAGTATTGAGACAGTTAGGAGATATTTTTCAGCAGGTTAGCCTACCTCACATGTACCTCTGGGCAGCATCCACTGGGTGTATGCTGTGAATTCTTCAGTGCAACAAATACACATAAAAATGTACCTGCCTAAGTTTTGGGGAGGTTGGCAAAATTCGTGAGGTTCTTCAAGAGGATAAGAGAGCTGGAATCTACCTGAACAACCCATAAATGCAGCCAAGAGCATGCAGCAGACCCTGTGCCTCTGTGTGTGTGTCTGTTCCCCTTGAACAACCATGCCAACGCCGGAGCAGCATGTGCATATACATGCTGTGTTGTTACAGCATAAAGGCTTGCCTTCCTCTAAGGAGTGATCTTGAACTTCCTGGTTTTGTCAATGATGTTGGGCTGTCGCATTTCAGATATTGCGAGTCTGTGGTGTCAGCAAAATCGAATGCTAGTTGCAGTGACAGAGATCTCTTGCAATGGGAAAAGGTCCAGTAGCTTGACTAAATTATCTCCCCAAAAGCATTTTTTTTTCTGTATTTCCTTCCATTCTGGTCTTCTTCCAAAGCAAATCTGATAAATGTTCCTGAGAAATTGTGAGGAGTTCTTCTGGCCTGGTTCTCCTTTCTTGGCATGACAGTTTCCTTGCATCTGCTTGGCTGTTTCTGCTGTCTTTTGCCCCTAGCTATGTGAGGAGCAGATAGTCTTTTGTTCTCTGCTCCAACAGATGTGTCCTGATCCATGCTATGCAGCCAGATGAATGCAGCCAGGGCTCTGAGGAGGGGAAATCAGGGTCTTCATTTAAGAAAACGTCTTCAGAGGAACTAGATCTGGAATCAAATAACTGAAGTGCTATTTGCATCCACTGTGACCCGGGAAGGCAGTAGTGCTCTTAAGAAAAATGCTCTAAGTGTGATCAAGTGTTTTCTTCACTAGTCAACTCTGTGTGTCTGAGAGAGAAGGCAGGAAAGCCCGAATGTGTTGAAAACTTGACAGCAGGTTGAAATGGCCATTTCTTATCCTGCGGCCAAGCAGGCCCTTGCCGCTGCTGGGGCAGAGGGCAGCAGGCCAAGGAGTCCCAGCTCTGCGTGGGGCATCCTTCTTGGCACAGGGAACTCCATGCCAGGGAAGCTGCTGCGAAGCAGCTTGAAGCACACACTTCGCTGTCCTGGAAGCAGACTAAAAGCAAAGGGGGCCCTGGAATAGCAAAGTATTCAAAATATTTTCTTGTTCAGTTTTTACAAGTAAAAGCATAAACACATGTGTGTGAGCGAGAAAGATATGACTGTGGATTATGACTGTTTTGGAGTCTTTACCCTCAATTTCCTCTTGCCACATTTACACTCTGAAATGTGTGTTTGTGGACTAGAGTTCTTTTCACTCATGTATATAGCCTGCCTAAGGAAACTATATTCAGCATGCAAATATCACAGGAGCAATTTTTGCATTGATTGCACTGTCTCACTAATCTATTTGTACGTGATGTTAAATACATGAAATCAACCCTTCACATAGTTCTCAAATGTATATAAAATGTATATAAATATAACCTTCTTTTGCAGTGTTCACAGTTGAAAGACTGGAACGCTGGAAAGGTTAAACAATCAGAAGCAAGGCAAAGCTCACTTCCACATCATTTATACTAATTTGTTCTATTTCGTTTAGTTGTCCTGGCTGGCTAAATGTAAAATACTTTGTTAATATGTAAGCCAATTTTATAAAAATCTCTTTACTTTTGCATTGGTGACGGTGCAAGTAACTGGCTGCTTTAAAAATTTGGGTTCTGATTCTCATTTATACTATTCTGGCAGCTTGACAAAAGCATGGGTGTAATGATGTGCCAGAGCTGTGTGGATAGGCTTGAGAGTACATTGAGAAAGGAATTTATGATTTTTTAAACCTGACAGTGTCCTGGAAGCTAACTCTGAAGAAACACTGCTTGTTCTTCAGTGTTCTTCATCTCAGACCACTAAGGGCTACTATTGTCATTCACTGAATGTGTAATAGGATTTAGAAATGGATTAAGCTAAATGTTTTGGCTTTGAAAGTTTTGTTTTGTTTTCTTTGCTTTACTTTCATGGAACAAGCCTCCTTCTCTGCCTATACAAAGAAGGTTGTGCAGTTTAAACAAAACCTAATGGAAATTCCTGAATGAGGCAAGGATACTGCAATTCAAATATATTCATTCTGTTTTCTCGGTGATGTGGCATCATCATGACTGAAATTGTTTTTTTCTTTTTCTGGTTGCTGTGTAGCCAGACAAAGACTCTGACTTAGAAACTTTGGATTCACACTCCCAGCCTAGGCTTTTTTGAGAGTCATTATCACTACAGTTGGACAAGGAGAGGCTTTATGGAACAAATAAATGAGCAAAAAAAAAGAGAAAGCTGGCAATAATTTTTTAGCTTTTTCAACCTCATGATATTCTGATTTTCATATTTATGTTAAGCAAGTGGGGTTGAAAGTTAGCAGAGGTCATAGCTTTTGTCTTTTTCCTGGAGGACTCTTATATTCTATTTTCTCTTTTTCATAAGGGAGCAAAAGTTAGCACTTGAAACACTTGGTATACAAACAATCTGACAAACAAAGTATGGGCTGAATTTTGCTTGCTTGGTATGTGCATGGTTTCATGGTGGACAGATAAAGAGAGAAGAGGGGGACACCTTTTGTTATTAAAGATCAAATTCACATGAAATTTGCTCATACTCAGGAGCTGAACATATTGTTTTGAGAGATCCTGCTGCCCCGTGTTTCCCACTGCACGTTTTCTGATCCTTTCAGTGTGAGAATATCAGGAAACACACTCAGCAGGTATTTTTGTGCCCTGACTGGCACGGTACTGTAACCTCTCTGTGCCACATGGTTTGTCAGATTCAACATGATTCCCCTGTCTGTGCTGTCACCTCTGGAAGGCATTTGCATCTCACACGCAATCGAGGCAGTTGTTGCATTTCAACTGAAACGATCATGGAAAATCCAAACCAGAACCATATCGCTGCACTGCATTATTCAAATGAGAGGTCAGGTTACCCCCACTGATGTAAGTAAGGTTGCCAAGGTCTAAATGAGGACACAACTTGGCCAAAGGTCTGTTTTTAATGTGAGGTTTGAGGACTGGTAGGTCTTGCATCTAATGTTGAACAGCTGCAATACAGTACCAGTTCCACTGGAAAACACATGCACGTTTCTAACAAAAAAAAATCTCCCAAAACAAAAACATAAAACCCAACAATTTTAATATATTATTTAAACCGTGCCAGGATAAAGCTGAAAGCATAATTGTTCGTTGTTGTCTACTATTTTAGTTTGAGTTCTCTGTATAAGATTAGTTGCATTAAAGCATTTAAAAATATTTCTGTGTAATGGTGATGTTGTTCCCTCCAACTGGACCCCTCCAGGACCTTTAAAAAAACTGAGGGCTTGGTTCTCATATCATTTGCACCCATCTAGGCCTGTTGCAGTTTCTCTCCAGTTGCATTTGTAAACACAAAGCAAGCTCAAGGTAGTGTTTGTTGTATTGTTAGCAAAATAGAGCTTATCAGTCCTCGTGGCTTCATCTTGCAGTGCAGCTTATGGTGTCCTAAAACTGTATGAGAAGACAATTTTATAACTATAATCATTCAGGAATTCAACTACAGACATATATAATGAATATGAACACATTCCTCCAAAATTGCTAATGGTCAGAGAAGTATTCTTTTTTTGAATTCAAGTTTCAAAACTGCGTGTGTCATCACACACTGTACATTAAGTGTTGGTCATGTAACTTAGATCTGCCCTGTGGGTATTTTAAATTGCAAACATAACTTTTTGGAAGCTGTATTGTAATTTTTTTTTATTGGCTTTGTTTTTAAATCACCATAGTTTGTTGTATTGGCTGAATAGTTTTTTCTTATTCTTTGCCTCTTCTCAATGCTTCATCTGAACAAGAACAAAAGAACAAGTGATTTGTTAGTTAGCTGAGCATCTAACATTGTATAAACTCTCTGTGAAATCTGTAGTAAAGCTGTTGTATGTATTGTATGTTCAGATGTAACCAGTGCAGGAGCTGAATTTAACACAGACTGTTAATTAGTCGTGGAGGAAACCTGAATTTCTTCCATCAGTTATGACCAGTATCTGGGGTCATGTATCTTCATTCTGCTGTGCAGTTGTGGTTTTGTACTTCAGCTGTACCCTTTCACTTTAAAATGTAGCTGTGAGTTTGTACAGTGTCCCTGATATGACACCTCTATGGTGCCAACCCATTGCAAGCTTTCCCTTCTGCCAGAAACTGCTTAACTCTGCTGTCTTTTAATCATGCTCATTGTCTCTTTCTGATTCTCTTTTATTCCCAGATAGTGAGAGAATCTACCAGCAGCCACTCTCCAAATTCCCAAATTGCCAAAGGGGATGTAAAGATGCTAGACAGCATGGTACACTAGAACTTAATCAGATTGCTTCTCTTGAGTACATTGCCTGCTCAGGGACTTTTACAAACATTTTTCTTGCGTCACCTGTCTGGGTATTAGAAACAGAAGATTTTGGTGCACAGGGGAAAGCTATAAATGTAAATAGATACAATTATCTTTGAAAGTTACAGATAGATATGTGGGTCAGTTGAGAGTCATGTATTACATGCAGAATAAATTCCTGATGTACAAACAAGCTGTGAAGAACATACAAGTATGGAAAGCTGATTTTCTAAAAAAGAGAATTGCAATATTTCAAAGCAGAGAACATTAAAATAATACTTCCAGCAATTCTATTTCAATGAATTATTGTATGCATAAATCCAGTTGTGCTGGAAGTTGCAGAGGCCATTTGTTTCATGAATACTGTTATCCCAAGGTAATGAAAACAACATTGTGGAAAGGGCTATTAAACATCACACTCTTATGTTTCAAGATAGCTTCTGTTCCCAGGGACTAAGACATGATATAACTCTGGGAGGCAAATTTCAATACTATTGAAAAGCTGTCAGATAGGGCACCAGAGCAGACTACTTTAGATCTGGTACAACAAATCCTGGTGTCATCGACTATGTCCACAGCAGGTCAAAGTCAAGCTTTTTGAGCAGCCTGGGTTAAATGGGAAGGTGTTATCACTGGAATGGGGTCCAGCTTTGGTAGCTCCTGCTGCCGCAGGATCTTTGTTACAGTTCTGGTGGGGACGACGAAGCTACCTCTGCTCCTACAAAACTCATTTTGATCTCCCAGGCTTTGATCTATCTGTTTTTCTTGTGTTTAGCCCTGGTCACGCTTCAAGAAGGCAAATAATTTGGGTAGGAAGAGCAGTGCTTTTAATTGGCCATCATTTGCTAATATAGCCTCATCTTTTATTTCAAATTTTAACTAGTGATGCAAGCCAGTTGGAAACTGATTAAATGAAAGGAGGAGATAAACAAAGTTGTTGATCCTCATGTAAGGACACAAAATTAAACCTCAATATGAATGTACAGTGAATTCAGTCACTTCCCTACTTTTATCCCCATCAGGAATCCCAAAATACCTTTTCTCAAAATATATTTTAACTTGAGAAAGAAAATGAAGTATTCCCATTCACAGTGTCTTAAGACTTTAATTCTACAGCCCTTTGGTGATATTTTTCTAAATGTGGTAAAGCATCTTCAGAACCAAACCATTAAAACTCACTTGAAATTGCAGATGTGCTGGGAGTTTTCTGATCTTGGAATTGGTTCACCTGTCCCCATAAGATATGTAACAAGAAAAGAAACTAGCAAAGTGCTGAGAAATGAAATAGAGTGTTCTGACTGGGAACTAGTACAGCTACATGTATCAAAAAGCTATCTGTCAGCTGAATCAATCTCAGACAATCACTATGCAGAAACCATCTTTTTTTCTTTAGTGCTTCTGATCCTTGAAAAGTATCAGCTGGGCATTTGGTAGCTCTGCCAACTTAACCAGACATTTCATTATTCTTGTGCACCTTTGCTCAATTTCTTCATAAACATTGAAGCTGTTTGATGATTTTTTATGCTTAGCATTCTGTTGATTGATACTTTATTCTACTAAGTTGGGGAAATGTTCTGGTTTCTTTTTAAAAACGCTAAATATGTGGATCTGATTCATTTCTATGCCGCTTTGACTCACTCTAATTTCAAATTAGTGTAGGTTCATCAAAGAAGTTAAACCAGCACGAAAGCAATAAAGCTACAGTGAATCAGACACACATGGAAAGGAAAAAACATAGTAGCTTTTAATGAGATATGGAATTGCTTTGATGCATTATCTAAACTACTATCCAGTGTTCATTTTTAATAGAAATTAAAGATTTATATAGCATGATACAAATCTCATTGTAAGAAGCATAACATTTACCTAGAACAAATGTTGAAAAGATATTAGATCTGTATTTATAAAGCTGTATTTCAGGTGTTTGTTGATTTTACTAATCAGTCCCTCAGTTTGCCCTTTTAAAATGGAAAGCCTTGGTTATAGGTGCTAGTTTTTATGTTCTTCCATTTAGTATAACCTGAATCATCTTTCGTGCGCTTGGGCCAACATAATTTTCAGTGTTCAGCTTTTCTGCGATATCTTTGCTACATAACAAAAATTGAGTGTAAACCATAGGACCTCTCATTAGTTCGGTGAGTAGAAATCTGTCACCTATTAAGCTATAAAAATTGAAACAAAGTCATTAGGGAACAAACAGTTATCTCCCTCTTCAGTATCTCCTATTGCTGTATCGTCGATAATGCTGCCTGCATTCCTTGCATGGCTTGTGACAGGTATCAGCGTTTAAGAGGAGCAAAAAAAGAGACAATGATACAAAAGTTCACTAAAATTTAGACTTTGAGTTGTGTTTGTTTTGCCATCCTGCAGTTGTGTAGTCTGCTATATAAATTGAACTGCCTTTTAATAGGTTAATTTAAAAGAAGCAAAGTAATTTACTTGGGCTTTTTCTCATGCTTTACCATCCGTAGCCTGTGATGTTCTTGGACAATATATGAGTGATCTACAAGGTGCTGTCGTACAAGGAGATGGAAATACTCGCCCCGTGAGTCTCTGAATGACCCCCCTAATAGAGGATTGTCATGGAAGCAGTGTGCAGGCAACAGCCAGCTTAGCTCAGCTCTTTTTCCATTGCCAGTTGCTCATAGGTTTTCCTGCACACTGGTACTGTGGAGAGTATCTGCAGGAGTGCAGTGCATCCGTGTTGCAGATCTCACATTGCTTGTTCTCAGGCTAACCGGACAGATGTGAGCAGCAGGCCCTCCACTTCCTCAAACAGGACCTCTGCCTTTGCATGAGGTCCATAGAATCAATGACGTGGTCCAAGAGGGAGCACAGTGTGTATAGCCCTTTGCTGAGAGTGGGAAAAGGGGCATTGAACTTCTACCAGGAGAACATGTCACAAAGTTAGAGATAATGGGGGAATAGCAGAGCAGTGATTTCTTCTGAAGCTCATTGAGATGCTAAGTTCAGAGAAGACACATTTTATTCTAAGTTGACCTGATTATGAGCAGTATTTCCTAATTAACCGTGGAGATACATGACCTTGGAGACTGAAATATCAAGTATAGCAAATGCCCTAGGTCTGATTTTATTCAGATTTATGTTGTTACAAATTTCTTGCTTTTGCAAAAAGTTTTAGATCGCTAGTGTTAAGAGTGATCTGAATGAGAGTACCAAGATCTGAAGATACTTATGTAGTATCTCTGGGAACTGTATGTATGTGTCTTATGAAAGAATTGTCCCCATATTATGAAATAGACATAGGAATGGTCAATGATCTCATTATTCCTATTTTCTGTAAATCTCTTCAAAGTCTTTCTAAGCTCATAAGAGATTGTCCTGCCAGGCCATACAGACCCTGGAGAGCCACGAATCTGGGAACTGAACTTGCACAGAAATGAGCATATATATGTAATAATGAAAACCTTTAGTGCTTAAAGTCTTTTAAGACTCTCCCTGATAGAAAATACTTTCTTTTTCTCTTGTGTGGAGCAGGCCAGGCTTTTTACTGTGCAGAACACCCTTCCTGCAGTGAAGAACTGGGGAGCTGTCAGAGCACGCTTTGACTTATCAAAGTAGCAGGAATAACTGTAGACAAGCACAGGGGAAAGCTGTCTGTTAGTATAGATGAAAATATTAAGGAGAGGAAAAGAAATTGGAGCGTGGCTACCAAATTTACTTACGGTCATACCAGGGCTATGCGTCAATGGACATCAAAGTTCATCACAGGACACATGTGATCCACCTTAAGCAGGATGTAAAGGAGTATGTGACTACAGTCTATGTTTTAACATATTTCTTATTTCTCTTATTCATATTTCTTGCATATCTGTGTAAATAATACTGTTACATCTGAGAAATGCATTTTTTTTTGATTAATCTATAACCAAGGATATATTCATTATTTGTGCAAAATAGAGGGTGTCTAACTTAAATGCAACTACTCTACTTGAAAACTTTTAAAAATTGTGCTGGAGTTTTTCAGTACTAAAATTAAAATCTGTTGCTGACTGCTGATATTCCAAGGATAATAATTAAACAAGATTTTTTAATATATATTAACAATAATGTGTGTATATGTTCATGTAGATGTGTATACTGCATTCACACAGACAAAAATTGATTCTGAAGTGACGAGGTGACGAGGAAAACTGATGACTTGCAACATTCCCAGTAAAACTATCTCTGAATTAACAGGATGCTGTTGGCAAGTGTCTGGCAAGATCGGGTCCTGTTTGCACTTAAACTGTGGCACAGACTTGTCTTTTGTTGTGCACCTGAGTTCTCACTGCACCTTGCACAAGACAGGCCTTGGCCCACAGCCATCACCTCGAAGCACCACAGCAACACAAACATTAAAAACAGTATTAATTTCAGGATTCCTTACTACTGTGTGCCCCATACAACAACTCTCACAGCTGAGAAGAAAGTAAAGTATGGTACGGAAGCCTTGACTGGTAGAGATGTCCTATATCCTTATATGCCTGTAAGGGCAAATGACAGAAGGTTGTCATCTCCTTGCTCTCCGTTAAAATGGGGCAAGTTTTCTCTCTTACTTGTGTTTGGTGCTGAAATAGAGAGCCAGGTACGCTTTTGTGGTTCCGTTTTGGATTTGGTGGTTGTGCCAGCAGTCAAAGTCTATATGTTAATATGGCTGTGCCAATGCACCGGGGTTCTGAGGAGCTCTGTGTAGTTGGCACCTGCTGAGCCCAAGATTTGAGATGAATAGCACCCATATTGATTTGCCTGTAATGGAGTGGAAAAGAAAAATGTCCAGGTTTTGTTGCAGGTATTTTCATGGGGTATTAAATTGGTGGATTAGTTGCAAACAGCAGTACTGATAAAGTCTCCTGTCCATCTTGATGGTTGGGCCTTTCTATTAAAATGACACATAAATAACCTATTATGTCCCCCACCCATGGAAATTCAAATGCACCTGTCAACTTGATAAAGCACTTGCCTGGAGGGAAGCATTGTTTACATTTTCACTCCATTCTTCAGAAAAAGTGAGATTCTAATTATTTTTCCCACTGTAAATTAATGCTGACTATGACGGTTAGCATATCTTTGTATTGTTATATCTATGCAAAAGTTAAATAATAGAACTGATCCATCATGTATTATGCAATGTGCATTTTTATGACAAGCTTCTCTCTGATCTTATTATGCCTTTCTTCATAAATACTTACTTTTTTTTTTTCCCCAGCAGCTGGGGGAATCTTTGTTGACTGCTGGTTCAGAAGTTGATATCTGTCCTGTGTGAAAAGGAAAATGCAATTTGCATGTTTATCGGATGCTGAACTCCGCTATCTTCTGAGGAGGAAAAAATAAGGATGTAAAAGTACACTCCATTAATAATAAGCTTCATTTTAACAGACAATTGGTCACAGTACACTAAACCATTTTTCCCCAAACTAAGCACACCAAATTCAATAATAGAATGCAATTGTTTCTGGATATGTTAGACAGTAACTTCTCATTCAGAATAGGCAAAACCAGTTGAGAATCTCTCTTCCGGACTTGACATCATACCACACTTTTACCCCACTTAACCATAAACTGTTTGTCAAGGGTTGATTTTTTTGTAGCAATCATCTCTTATTTTTGTGCACTTCATGGTTCTTCCTGTAACTGAAGGCAGAACTGCTGAAATACCAGATACCACAAAGGGCGTTGTTTTTCCCCCTGTGCTACAATGGGGAAATATTATTGTCAGAAGAATTTTTGCTATCTGATTTCTTAACTAAAGTAGGGAAGAAGACATTGCTTGAAGGCTCTTGGTATGCTCTACAAACTCCAGGAGGCAGCCTGTTCTTGCAAGCTCTTTTGACAATTTTTGCAGACCCAATTGGTCTGCATACCCTGTTGAAGGCTTATGCAAACTGCCCTGAAACTTTGACCTTTTGTCTGCTTGCTACAATGGATTTCTACTTTTAGATTTCCAGAAAAGCCTCTGTGCTAGGAATGGATAAAAGGTTTGCAAGAGTCACAACCGAAAACCCTAATCCTGAAAAAAAGAAGAAAGCAGCTCACAACACCAGCTTTTCAGTCAAGGCCGTTCAGAATTCAAGGGAGGTTCAAGTGAGCTTGCAGATGAGATCATGGACTGTACAGAGCCAAGAAAAGGCTTCCACGAAGGAAGAACAGGAGTGGGAATGGAAGTCTTAAACACAAAAGAAGCCCAAGTTACTTCCTGGTATCTGAGCTCACTTCTTCACTGTCTTCCTTTCTTTTCTACCAATGAAACCAACTTTGTTTTACTGCTTCTGCCCATCAAATTGTCACACAAATACACCGTCCCACATTCACCTGTACAGTCCCTCCACCATGGAAGGTTTTCCTTCTGTATTCCCTCAATGACTTTTAACTCTGCAGCAACGTCTGCAAGGAAGCAAATAGTGGCAATTGCACGGAAAAATAGATAATTTAAACACAGTTAAAGCAAATAGTCACATACATGTACCAATATGCTAATGCTCTGAACTTCCCATAGGTAGTTAACTCTGTTCTGCTGGGAACCCATTTGTGCCACAGCTGGAACAATGTGGCCATAGTGTGCATGAGTTTCTAAATACCTTTATGTAAATCTGTTCAATAATTAATATCCATGGTGGTGTTATTTAGTAAGGTCATTATAATCACTGAACAAAAAAAAAAAGAAAGAAAAAAAAGAGAAAATGACAATATTTCTAAAGGAACGGCAATTACCTTCCATGAATTCTCACATATGTTTTATTGAAAAAGTTCAAGCGTGCTTTTCCCTTTCACATTCTTTTCTTTTTCCTTCTGTCTGCAAAAAGATATGACTCAGAGCAAGCAAAATATGGAAGTTATTCAGATTCTCAGAAAAAGCTCATAGTAAGATTGATATTGTTTGAAGACTATCAAAAATAATTAAAAAAATTAAACTTGGTCAAGAATCCAACAAAATGTACCCTGCACATGAGCACATTTGATGACCTGTATTCTACTCCCGTTGGCATAAGAAGGGACAATTTTTCTGTCTTCATCAAAGGAAATCTCCTGAAGCTGGAGAAGATGCAACCAGAAACCACCCAATGTATTTAAGATTAAGGTTTCAGATGTTTTACGGCCAAGGAAGTGACGCAGATTTGAAAATCCTCTTTAGCTGCCAGGAACAAATCTGTCTTTCTGACATAATTCACAGGTGTTTAAAAGTGTGTTCACACCCAAACAGACACCAACTTCTTTCTTTTAACTCTCTTACCTCTCTGTATAATCTGTTCCAAGCACTATGAGCCTAACATAAAATGTTCATTGCAAATAGGTAATTGACAAACTTTGTTTCCAGTTTAAAGATTCTTTTTGAAACACACTGTTTTCTTTTTCTACAAATCTGTCTGTTACTTTTTTGTTGTTGTTTTTCCAAATTTGAGTGCCTTGTGTGGGCAAATTGTATCCCATAAGATGAACTGCTCAGTCAAACTATTTACTATTTGTTGTTTCTAGTGTATGTTTGGTCAGCAAAGTCATATAGTATTATTTCTACTTTCCAACTGCATTAGATTTGTAAACAGATGAGTAATGAATAACAAATGTTGATGAGAAGTTAATGAATAGCAGACATTCTTATTTACACAGATATGCCCTTGTATGCATTAAACCCCTGACTTCCATAGGGAAAAGAGCTTTTCCTAAACAATTGCATATATAAAATTATGTCTGTCTGAAGTTACTGAAGATGCTTTCTTAAGTAACTAATTTCAGCATCCCTTATAAATCTGGGAAACAAGGTGCGGAGAGAGATTTCTCTTAGCCATCTGAACCAAACACATTCTCGGTTTGGAGTTCAGCAGGATTCCCTGGAATAGAAAGAGAATGCATTTTATCTCCTTTCCTTAGGGCAAATCACTGGACAAAGGCACTGCTGTGTGCAAGGAAATGCAAGAAAGCTGCAGCCTTTAATTTTCACTTACTCTTGGTTAAGAAAAAGTTTTGCTGATCTGAATATCATCTTTCCTTGACATTGCATATTTCTATTTTTTTATTGTTTTAAAGAGTCTGTCTACATTTTTATATTATTTATCATTATTATTTATGGATTACTCAAGCGTAGGGACTTAAAACCATTTAGATTTAGATCTGAAATAATGGTAGACTATGCTAGCAATGGGTGCACTGTGGCTAAGAAATATGTAAGAGTACTTTGCAATATCTAAAAACAGGAGACCAAAATCATCCTCTAGAAAGGATCTGCATCATAGTTCATTTGGACATACTCATACGCATGATGCTATCACAATTAGAACAAAACAAAGCAAAACAAAAAAACTCTGCAGTTTCCTAATGTTACAATGCTAAGCAGCTTGCCATAAATCTATTCTGGGCTTTCTCCTCAGTCATTTCCAAAGACTCTCTATATGGCTATTTTCATCATTCAGTCTGTCCATGTCAGTTTATTAAATAAATCAGGGAAGACTGTAACAGCGATGCTTCAGGCATTCATAATTTGACTGAAATAAACAATTTCCAGATACTGTTGCTCCATTATATTGGTCCATTATGCTCATAAATAGAACAATTTAGAGACAAGTTATCTATCTGTAGAGTTGCTACAGACAGTTGAAGGTGGGGATATCACACTGATTTAGCCACATCTCGATGGGATTTTGAAAGCAGTCGCTAAAGAGGAGACTCTGTGGACCTAGGAGTAAGAGAAGGGTTGTGAAGAGATGTACACGTGCCTGGCAGAGATCCTTCACCAGCACAGGCCTTTACTCACCCAACACATCCATATTCTTTGTTATTTTTTCAGACAACAGAGCGCACGCTGTTGCGTCAAAACATGCTATATATGTGCAAGTACATGTATACACATGCACACATATCTCTAAAGGATTAAATATGGAGGAAGTTGGTGTAACAGGTCATGATTTTTTTGCATGATGATATGCCTTTTGACAGTAATAATAGCTCCTTTTGTTTATGCTTTTGCTTCCCATTTCTCCACTTTCGCAGTTTATTCGTAGTGAGTTCATTTTCACTTCTTATAAATGCCCCATCCTTCCTAAGGTATCTTGAAAATGTTTTCCCCTGTCAGACCTGGTTCTGTGTTGAGGTTCAGTGGTAGCCTGACCTGGATCTGGATACAGCCAAGATGCTGGTGACCCAGGCAGTGGGGGTGTTTAAGGCATGGCCATGTAAATGTGCATGCATGAAGTAATTGCTCCTTTCTTGGAGTTGCTGGCAAGGTTTTTAGCAGCAGCGTGTCAGAGATGGGACTTGAAATACTTAAGGAGTGCTGAGCTTCCCTTGAAGGTTAATACTAGCCCGCTTTTGTTTTTTTTTAATTGTAGAGCTACAGTGGTTTAACAAAGATTGCCTCCAGGATAGCAATTCCCATATTTACAGCTGTTGCCACAGAAAATGCACTTACCATGTTTATGAAAGTTATTTGAAGTAAACACAACACCCTCGACTTTTGATGTCTTTTTCCTATAATTTCATCACTTTTGCCCTTTTGCCTAAAGTTAACAGCTTGTAACTTTTGCTAATTATTTGTCATGACCAGCTTGCAGTTCTTCCCATTCTCAGTTCATTGGTTTGGTTTGTGTTGCTCGTTTTATGTATTTTATTTGAATGGTGATACTGCTTTCAAACATTTTTCTTACATTTTGCGATGCATGAAGTTGCATTCGATTCACATGATATGGCTAATAGTGATGCTGGCAGGCAGTTAAGAGTAGGTGCTACTCAGTCTGAGCACAAAGTCGTGTGGCCCTTCCTTCCTTCCTTTCTTCCTTCCTTCCTTCCTTCCTTCCTTCCTTCCTTCCTTCCTTCCTTCCTTCCTTCCTTCCTTCCTTCCTAAAAATATTAAAAGTCTATCTTCTTCAAATTCCCCCTTTAGTCCTGAAACTTTGAGGATTTTTTTTCCTTCTTTTTCTTTACAAAAACTGCCAGACAGTAGAAAATCTTGTTGTAACCTTTGTTGCACTAATATAGCTTTTCCTATACTATAAGGTATTAATATTAATTGGCATTGCATCAAGTATTACAAGTATCCATTGCATCAGAATATATTTATGAATATATATTTAGTAATATATTTTTATTTAGGATGTTACTGAGTCCTACCTCAATAACATATATTTCTATATGCTTAATATGTGTGTGACATAGATATACACCAAAATGTATACACCAGATCTTTTTATACTTAAAATATATTTTTGACTTTTGTTCTAGTTGCATACGGCAACGTCCAGTGGGTCATATAATTTACCTTCCTTTGTACAAGAAGCATGTTCCATTTCTTTAGATGTCTGTGTATTTTTACGTCACATTGCACGTTAAAGGAGCAGTGATTGAAATCATTGTTGTCAAGAAAGAATGTATTAAAATTATTAATAAGACTTAAAACCACAAGAGACTTACTAAATCATCTGATCTGACCTAAATTTATGACCCTTTCTCCCAGTTCTTTTCTTTGCATACTTGCACAAAGACAAAACGATCTAAAGCAAAAAAAATACAACCATATTAAAGAACAGTGAAAAATGTGTATTTACATTAAATCTATGTAGTGTTGTGTGATTATAATAATTGGAACAAACAAACTGTAAGGATATTCACATCAGACCTCATTTCAAGCTGAACTATTATAAAACGATTAACAGCCTCATACTCCTGCTTTAATTAAGTTATGTTGTGAAATATTCAGCATTTGAACCTGTTGTGGCCTGCCTCTTTTATCATTGAATTACCATCCTTAATGTGTTTTTCTGCTGAAAGATGAATTTCATTTAAGGATTACTGTACACTGCTCTGGCATTTTGTGGTTTCTTGTCAGCCCTGGTGAATCTAGATCATAGCTAACTTCAGTTCCTCTGACATGTCCTATATGCACAGACTCTTGACTAGCCTGTCTCGGTGGATTTATTGACTCATATTGTATTCCTGTAGAAATGAATGGACATTTCTGATTAACTTAATGATAGAAATTTCAGATGACAGTAGAGTTTACTTTTGGAGCTAACTTCAGGTTATGTAGGCCACCACAGCTCTCTAGTGACCTATCACTTAACAGAAATGCGTTTTGAAAGTTTCAAGGCAGTGGACATCAGCCTGCAAACACTTCACAGCAGTGCAAGCGAGGCCGGAACTGAGCAGCCTGTGAGATCTGGGGTGTCTAAACTCAGAACCAACCCCTGCCTCTGCGCTGTCCTTTGTCTGGGTGGACTTTCAGAAAGGGCCCATGGATATTGCACTAGTTGTGATGGATACTGGCATCAGGCATCCATTTTTCCTCCTTTCTCATTATCCCTGGACTGGACATGGGTGGCACAACTCAGCACGGCACCATGAGGTTTGGTGGTGCTTTGCATCCCCGGCTGTCTGCTGATCAGTCTGTGTTTGAGGAAGAGGAGGTCATGCCCATCTTGTACTTTTCATGTGTACTTTTCACATTCTCACGGCTAATCATTTAAATGTCCAGAGAGGGAGAAAATACAAAAGAAGGGCAAGCAGAGTGAAAAAAAAGTGGGCAAAGAGTGATGCCAAGATGCCTTGCTGCTTTCGTTGCCTTAATTCTTGCAGAGCAATTGTGTGAAATACATTTGTGTCTTAGGCAGAAAGCAATGTGGGGCTTGTCCTCACCAAGGCTATTTCCTGCAGCTGCTGTGTGTTTCTCACCAGTTGTTCTGAAGGAAAGCCTTTTAACCCCCGAGACTCTGATTTTGGAAATTCAGACCGTGTGTTTTACCTTCATTTTTAATGAACTCTCCTCATTTTAAAAGGTACAAAATTGTTCAGGACTGATGCAAATGAAAGCTGACACTGAAATGAAGCTTCCCATTTATCTGTCATTCTTGGGAAGGAGTTAGAGATACTTTGCCTGTTTTCTTAACTCACCTGGAAACAGACCTCTCCTAAGGCAGTTGCTTGAAATAGCAGCAAATGTGGCAAGCTCATGACGTCGGCGCACTGCTAGTTACAGTTTCCCCTAACGTGTAAGAATAGCTGAGTAAATGTGAACTGGAACACAAGCAAACTGAGCTAACCTTAACTTACACATGCTGGAAAAAGAACTTGTATCTTGTGATTTGGGATCTGATCTACTAAATCGGGCTTTTTCCTTCATCAGAAAGAAAAAAAAAAAAGCAAAGCTACACAAAAATATTTGTGTGTGTGTGTGTGCTTACCTTAAATTTGAAATTTCTGTGGCGACATTAATTGGTGAAGAGTCATTTCAGACATTACAGAGTTGGCTAAAGGAAATGGCAGGCACTATACTGGTGAAAAGAGTTATGCAAATGTTATCTGTTTTAAGCGGAAGTATTTAGGAAGAGTGTGCTGCTACTTTATAAGAATATAACCATATCACCAATCCCTTCCTACTGCAAACAGTATTGCTACCTCATGGGAAAAACCTAGTTACACAAAGGTCTTGCAAAAGGGAAAGGTTAAGAAGCTCATATTTGAGTGGGAATATAAAAATAATACTTATCATCAGTTCTAGTTAAAGGTAAGAGCCGCTTTAACTGTGCGTTATGTGGCAGCTTACGTTGTGAATTCTGTTCAGCTTGTTTTAAGAATGAGCATGAAAATGGTTAAATGGAAATTCTGTCTGGGAAAAAAATAGTACAACAAAATAGGAAAGTAGGTAACTGTGTCAATAAACCAGCTTTAAACAACATACAGAGATACACCTTATTTACTCTGCCTCATCTACAATTCAGTTAGCAGCACAAGGTTATTTTAATACTAGACAGATCAGAGACTAAGAAGTGCTTGTGGGTAAAGGAGCAAAGGCTTCTCAAAAGAGAGAAATACAAATACTCGTTCACAAAATTCTCAGTAAGCATTTTTCTTTTAATCATCGGCATTGCCATTTTATTGTTTAACCTACCCGCCTTGATCTCCCTACTTTTGGTTAATACGGCAGTCAATTACAGCTTCATCTGTGCAGAATTAACTTTACAGAATATACACTGGGGATTTCTCTATCTTCTCCGCTTAGATCTATGTCATAAAAAAAAAAATATGCAGTAGAGCTGTGTGCAAGCGCTGCATATGGTACGGGCTCTGCAGATTTATTGTGAAATCATTTTGAATCGGCCGAGCTCTTGCCAGACGTTAATTAAACGTGTTCCTTTGGCGGGGGCTCCGTGTGCGTGTCTGGTGTGTGCACACGTGTGCGTGTGCGTGTGCCTGCGGGGGGGCCCGTCTCACTAGGTGGCAGTGTGCGATTACATCTGGGAGGACCACGCCGCC
Organism: Crypturellus tataupa; assembly: GCA_034781795.1. Taxonomy (NCBI): domain Eukaryota; kingdom Metazoa; phylum Chordata; class Aves; order Tinamiformes; family Tinamidae; genus Crypturellus; species Crypturellus tataupa. The sequence continues at coordinate 1,123,832 of JAWLRI010000050.1, read as the reverse complement.
CGGCCTGGTGGCTCCAGCGGTGACCTCCAGCGCCAGGGCGAGACCCGCGACGCCGCCGCCGCCTCAGGAGACACCACCGTCCACGTGGCCGTGTACACCGTCCACCTCAGCGGCGTCCAGGAGCTGCACCGGCATTTCCTCCGGCTGCCCGATGGCGCGATCGTGGAGGTAGGTCCACGCAGCTTCCTGGCGTGCGGATTTTAAGCGTAAAGATGTGCGCTTCGTACACGGGTCCGTGACAGGAGGACAGGCTCGTCTCTCCCTTCACAGAGTGCGTTCTGAGATCTTACACGTAATTTAAGACCTCCCTCTTAAATAGCAAAGTGTAAAATCAATGAGTTAATGCATTTATAGTGCAATGTAACAGTTTATTAGTGTTTAAAGACCTATTTAAATGCAATTATGTGAATAAAATATTCAATGGAACTACACATTTAAATTATTTCATAAATATGATTTATTAAGAAATGCATATGTTCACTCTGCACAGGAATTATTATATATAAATATACAATGTAACTGTTTTGCCCATTTATTTTACAGCCAGGACTATGGGTATGGTCGTCCGCTTGGCTTCTCTACAGACACACAGAGATGATGCACAGTTATTAAATAACTTACTGGCATCTTGCAAGTTTTAGTTTGAATCCCTGCTGTTGTCACATTTCTAGGCAAACTAAGTAGCTTGTTTACTAAAACCCAGTGCAGAAAAGTGTTTAAAAACACTCTCCTCCATAACCTGTTTCATAACCTGCTTTTAGTTCTCTGTCAGTTTGTGCTATATACTTACAGAGGGCACATTTCCTTGTTGCTTTTGGTCTTGTGTTGAGAGACCTTAAAATGGTATCTGAGATGAAGAAAAATGAAAGAATATTACTTTATCTATGCGTATAAGAAGCAGGAGCATTCCTGCTGTTTAGTGTGGAAAACCAAAAGATGATGAAGTACAAAGTTTTGAGCTGCTCACTTCTAAGGTGAAGGTTTGAGTATGTCCTTTCGCAATGAGCAAAATACTGCTCCTGCTCCCTTAGTTAGTTTTTGAAGGTGGTTTTCTGTATTAGAATATTATTACAATATTTAATTCTTAATGTCTTTGCCCTACTTGGCTTTTTAAAGAAAATTTAATTTAAGGGAAACTGTCCTCAAGGAATCCAAACATATTCTCTGCCCCAGGAATTCCTGATTCACCAAAGTGAAGACACCAGAGTCTTATGGCCAGCCAAAGAAAACAGGAGAAGACGTGTGACCTACATGAAGTATAACTTCATAATTAAAACACAGAAACCTGCAAATCCAGACCCATTACTGAGTCTGTCAAAAAGCTCGCTTTCCAGATCATTAGCTAGATTTTTGCTAGAATGCTTTTTCAGGCCAATTCAGCCTCATTCCTACTATGTCTTTCATTACAAAGAATATTTCTATGGAGAATGGTTTTGCCCAGTTATTTATTTATTTATTTCAATTTTTTGGCCTTTCAGTCATGAGATTTCATTCAGTTCCCACAAGGATGTGGAAGCAAAGGTTTTGAACATGTGAGACAACGTGAGACAATCTTACTTTTCTGTCCTGATCTAAGTCCACTAATCCTTTTCCCATTTCTTAAACTTAGGAAATGTAGTCCCATACAATGTAAATTGGCCTTTCCAGTTGAGTTATGCAAACACCACTCTTAACTAAGGAGACCAAGGAATGTAGCAGATATACCCACTTCTTTCAGCTGCTAAACTGATGCTGAGCAGCATTCAGAAAGTGAGTGCTACCCGCTCTAGCAAGACGACTCTAGATAATGACTTTTACACGGTTTCTCACACCAGATCCCAACATAGTCCATTGCTAAAATCTATATGATAGAGTCTTATGTCATCATCTCAGAAGTCACATCTCTAATTTAGGAAGTTGATAGATGCTTTACAGCATTGGAGCTTGTTAGATCAAAATACAATTATGTATAACAAATGTACGTAATTTTAGTAGAATACACATTCAGATCTTACAACTAGGTGATAAAAGCTGTAGTTATACATTTGTGTGTTTTACAGGTTGAAACTTTCTATTTCACTGCCAAGTTAGGAATATTCTGTAAGTTAGTGAATTTTAAAAACATATGCTAACTAACAAGAAGTTAGCTACCATTTGAATGTTGAAAGGACATTCAACGCTATCTCCCATTTTCCCTTTCCTGCTTCAAAACCTTTATGGGCAACCCCTGTTGTGGGTCTGCCCTGGTGCAAATTCACCTGAGCTGTGCTACTTACTGCTTTTGGTTCCCCTCAGGAACAGGTTGGTTTTTTTTTCTTCTTTTTTTTTTTCCTCTCCTATGACAAGACAAGTGGTTGTGCTTGAGTGGGTTAGAGAATGTATTGGGAACTAAAATGTTGCACTGCAACTCCACCTTTAACTTTTAAGAGTGTATGAATAGAAGACCTAATGATGGGCTTTCTGGGATATTGAGTCTAGTCTGCTGGTTTTGTAGACAACTACATCATGTATAAAAACCTCAATACATTTTTTCAGTCTGAAATGTTTCAGCAAGATAGATATTTTGTCCCCCCAATCCTGTGGAAAGATTTTTACAGATCCTTGCTTTCTATTTGGTCAGAAGTGTCTTCCTTCTCTCCAGATTCAATTTATTCATGGATTTTTTATATGTATTTATTTGCATCATTCTTTAGTGTAAACAAGACTTCTGCCTTCCAGGAGTTTACCTACTTAATCTATTTACAGAACATAATCTTATCCATTTTCTGCCAGAGTGGATGCTACCGTTTGCCAGAAGGAAAAAAGAACAAGCTCTCCTCTTGTATGTGCGGGCTTTTTATTCTCCTCCACCCTATCAGCAGTGATGGAGAAGGGAGGGCTCTTCTTCCACCACAATGAGGACGCAGCTTGTCATTTCTTCTCCTTGCCATCCTGTCTGTCTTATAAGTGACAAATATCATCTCTCTTTCTTCCTAATGAGCAAGTATTTTTCTCCCTGTTAGAGACAATATCGACAGCAGAAGCATTATTCTAGTACCTGCAAAGTATTTCCTTATTGGGTAGCCCAGGACCAGCTGATTTTTCCTATTACAATTCCATTCCTATCAGTATCCATGCTACATGCAGTAGGTCTTGGAATTAACATCTGACTGACATACCACATATCTCACATCTCTCAAAAGTTGTTCTTCCAGGCTACCCCCTTCTCAGCAGAGGTTGCATTCACAGTTCTAGTTGGATTACTCTTTTGAGCATTTCTCTACCATACTGTAGGTTAGATTATTGTCATATTTTTACAAATTCCCATCTTGTGACTGTAGGAACATGGCCTGGGGGAACAGATATGATCCGTGGTAACTGTGACTTGATCTGCCCTTGCATATATATCTACTTGCTTTACAGAGCCCACAGATTCAAAGACCAAGCTACATTCATTTCTTCTACCTCTTGTTTGGGTGGGCTAGAGCTGTTGTGCAATGTCAAGTATAAATGTTTATTCTACATCATCCAGGAACTGGAGATTGCATGCACATTCTTATGGGAAACAGGCATGCTTTTTTTTTTTTTCTTTTTTTTTTTTTCCTCTACAGCGAGCCACTGAGGATGAAAATGTGCTTGTTTCAGTGTAACTTTAATGTTGTCCATGATGGCTGCTGGTGTTGTAGGTATTCTTCAGAAATAATAGTAATGTGTAAAACGAGCACTTTGAAGGAAACCAACACAGAAATGATAATAACTTTAAAGAGCATGTGCAAATAAATTTCTATTATTGGGCAGACACTGCCAACGTGATCTGGAGATTATTACTATTCAACAAACTGAGATGTGAAGCCTAGCAAGCTCTGGGATGTTGTGTTGATAGCACATCTGTCATCAAACACACTGATAATTAATATAAGCACAGTACCATAAACCTTCCTCAGACTCACTTGTTCAGCTCATAATGAATATCTGAAGATATTCCTTAATTGTCTTGAAAGCATTTTGTGTCATATTACTGTAAAGTTTTGACCATGTATATTAATACCTAAACTCACTCTTCTGAACTTCAGTTAAAGCAGTGTTGCTTTGTAGCCCCAGTGCAGGAATGCACTTTAGTGTGAACTTCACTTAAGGAGTTAAGACTTACTTCTGAATTTTTTACTTTCTCATTTTCAGTTTTTAAAAGTGAGACATAAGCCTAGGTTTTGAATCAGGAGTACATCTGCCAGGAATAAGTGTTTCTCTATGTAGTAAGTCTTTTACAGTATTGATATTCTTCCAGGTAGGGTATTCGTATTAAAAGACCAGCATACGTGCAAATTTTATGTCTAATATGTCTATATGTCTAACATAAAAAGTAGTTTTACAGGTTTCATAAGCACAAGGCAAAAATAACTATTTTAAATGGAACATTAAGGACAAGGTGACATGTATAAATTGCCTCACAAATGTTAAATTAAAAAAAGATTTTTAAAAAAATGTTCAGCATAAAAATTATAGGGGTTAACCTTGCAAGTTCAGTCCTTTTATCAGAAACACTGTAAAACTCTAAGAATTCACATGCAATAAAAAACATTTTCCTTTTTATCTATAATATATTTCCCCTTTATAGTGTTCGATTTAGGTATTGCCTAGTCAGGAAATGACCTTCTCAAAATAAATCACTTATCATGCTTTCCCTCATTCATTAAACTTATGTTGTTGTAATGTAGAGGAAATTATCGAGTTTTAGCAGTGTATTTGAAATCCGCGCACAAAAAAGCTAATGATAGTGATAAGTGTTTGCAGTCTATGCTGTGATAACACCAACTCAGTGATTTTATCTCGACTTTTGCTGACTGGAGTTCATTTCTTATTAAAAGGCCAAAGGTAAGCCGCTCTAGCTCAGCAAAAAGAAACAGTTTCTTATTATAGGCCTAGTAAGCCTCAGCATTGTAGAGAAACTTTTTTATAGCATGATTTTATCTATCAAATAAACCTACACAAATGTCAAGGATTCATCCAATTTAAATTTACTGGATAAAAGAGATTTGTTTTCCCTAATTACTTGAAATGTACCTAGTAGTAATAGGATAAGACAGTGTAGGTGACTACCCAATTACTTACTTTAAGCTATTTACATCAATCCATATGCTATAAATTATGTCTCAACTCTTCTGCACCTCTGGAAAAGTGAATAAAATCATATAAGTTTATTTTGAATACAAGATCAGATATGGTATGCTGAGTGACACTTAAAAAGAATGAAACAGTAACTGCAGCTTATTTTCTGAAGCAATCTTGACACTAATGCTAAATTACAGCTTGGAAACATCTAGCATTTTTACCTTTATGAGAAAAGGCTTTTTACATATTTAACATAATTCTAGGGAAAATATACTGGAATTATGTATAAAGATATGTACACTGTAACCAAAGGGCATGTATATTCCCCAGTAGAATACTTACAACAATTTTATTGCCATTTGGTGTCATTTTCTAACAGATATAAAATACAGCCAGTAAACAAACTAGACTTTAGATTTGAGCTGACAGCTGTTCCTTCTGAAGCAATATTCAGATATTTAATCTTAAGAATACTGAATATTTTACAATTGTTTGAGCAAACTCTACTTTTAGCATGTGAAGGGCTATGCGCTTTTATATACAGTTCTTGGATGTGATAATGACATTAAAAAACAGCCTTAGAATAATCTACACATTTGTCGTTCCCATATATTCCCTGGGCAAATCTACAAATTGCCTCATGTTTTATTCCTAATTCCACAAATTCTTTTTATATATGTAATGTTGCTATGAATATTGGGCCCTATTTTTTTTCCATGTGTGCATAAACCATACCGTAGACTCCACTGGAGTTTATGCCTGTAACTGAAGGCAGATCTTTCTGGCTATAACTCTGTTAAGAGAATAATCTGGCCAAGTTTATCCCCAAAGTCCCACACAGTGTTTTCATAAGGCTGGGCAGGAATCACCGTGTGCTGCCTGGCTACATCTAAGATCTAATCCAGTTCTGCTGAAACTAATTTATATTATGCAACTGGGTTCAGCGGAAGGACGATCTTTGTTTCATATCAACATTCATTGAGATTCAATTGGGAATCGTATGGGATAAAAGTCAGATAAGGGATACTCCCATCGGCATAAGTGATCAGTTTAGTACAGACTGCAAGTTTATAGCCTGTTAGTTGATGGACATAACAGTATTCCTAGTTCTCTGCAAATAAACAGTAAACTAAACTGTTTTAAGTTTTCTTTACCACTCTACATTTCTACATTTTAATGACATAATTGAATTAAAGATAATCAGTTTAAGAAAAAAAAAAATAGTTGTCCGGGCAGTTTTCCCCTCTACTTGAAAGAACAATGAAATAGGCATTTCCTTGCGAAATCTTGCAAATCCAGCAAGATTACAAATCTTGCATTAATCCAGCTCATCTTGAGTGTGATGAATGTGATATGTCAACCCTGTCCTGAAATGTACCCAACCTGTGGCTCCCCAGCCTTCGTGATGGTTAGCTAACCCATTTGCTAGGTGTTTGCTAGGGACTAGGAGGATGCGCACACTGCCTCTGATCTGAGAGGTTATATCTGAGTAAATACTGCTTGGATTATTTACTCTTTTCAAGGTGTTTAAGTATCACACTGTGTCCTTATTTTCTTTTTTTTTCCCCATTAAATTGAAACAGATTCTTAAGTGATATGTTATCAACTACTACTACCATGGTTAGGCTGCTGCATGTGGCACGCTTGACATGCAAGAGGGAGTGCTGCAGCATGTGGCCCTTTCTCCTCTCCCTAGCTTTCTCCAAATCCCCGCTTCTATGTGCTCCCCATGGCAGAAACCCACAAAGCTGCAGGGAAAAAGACACATTTCCATCAAGGTGGCACATCCTGGCTATCTGTGGAAAGGGCTGTGGTCCAACAGAACGAGCGGCACAGTGATGAGACTGGTTCAGCCCCAGGCTCCCAGCGTGATATGCAGACTTCTAAAACACCAGCAAATGACAGGAAAACCTACACTGCAGCGTTGCAGCCTGGTTCTACATATGAACCCACAAATTTGCAGTCATGCTGGCTTCTTTATTATTGACAGAGCACACACGGGGAGGGGGAAGGGTTGCATACCTAGCCATTGCACACATGGATATTTTATGGGCATGGATATTTACATTTATTTTTCCATGAGGGTCCGAGGAGTTAGAGCTATTACATTCCAGCATTCGCAGGGAGGATGGGAGCAAGTTCTGCCACGGCACATCCGTTCAATCTGAGCAAACACTCCAGGGATAAATGTTGTCACATCAGTGTAGTTGTGCTGAATAATAAACTTTAGAGCTGATAATTAAAGACCTTTAGAAGTGCTATTTTGTATTGAAATTTCAGTTCAAATAGATTTTAAACTCACAGATCAGCTGTATTTTCTGAAAGAGTTTATGACGTGAGTGTATAGCCACTGATGGCTGAAAAAAATGTATTTTGGTCTCTTAAATAGGTAAAGACCTTATTCCTCTATCACATACTTTTACCTGAATCAGCACTAAGAACTGTGAAGTCAAAGGATAATTGCCAAAACAGCATTAACTCATTTTACCTGAATAAAAAAAAATAACCTTTGAGAAAGTACCTTGCAGCTACACAGATTGACAAAATACATCAATTATATTTTTGCTCACTTTATAATTACACTGCAGTGAACTTTACTACATGGTTGATTAACTGTAAGGTTACTGCTATTAAGTAACTTTCAGAAAAAACAACTTGGACTTTAATTTAATAACAGTAGGCTACACAACATCTGATCGAGTCTAAAAGCCTGACATATTCATACAAGCTTCAATTTGAAGTACATAAGTAAACGATAAAAACTGTTTCTGTGGCTTCGGCCAGCATGCTACATGGTATGTGCATGATCAGATTTAAAAGACCGTTTGGTATTTGTTAATCACCACCAACAAAAAGATTTTTTGTTTGTTAACTCTAGGTATCCCCTATGTCCACTTTTTTGTACAGAAACATATAAATTAAAGTGTCCTAGAAAATAGAATAAAATCTCCAAATACACCCAGATAGCATTTACGTGATATTTTCTCAGATTATTGTGACATAAAAAAGTACTACAGTTTCTCTCAGCTCACTCACGGCACAGTTGTGTTTTTGTTCTTTCGTCTTTGTGCGTTGTAGAAGTGTTGCGGTGGAGCCCTGCCATAATGTGATCTCCCTATCTGACCTGCCCTGAAGAGAGTTTGTGCTATGAGAGAAACAGATTAAGACAATCTAAAATAAAACAACAAAAAAAAGTAAAATGGCAGGTATTCATGTAAATGGTGCTTAGCTAGGAAGAAAGAGCAGTGTGGCGTGAGAAAACTTGCCCAGAACTCAGGAGGCCTCAGATCGCTTCAGAGTTTAATGACAGTTTCTTATGTGAGCTTGGGAAAATTCCTTATGCTGTCTCTACTACTCCATTACAGAGGTAAGAGGACTTCTCAGCCTCTCAGGGTATAAAAACTAAAAGCACATCAAAGATTTTAAGATGCTTCATCAACAGGGTTATACTTGTATATAAAAATGCAATTTTTAGTAGAGATTACTCACACTGTATAACTTATTAAAACAGTCAGTCTGAGAATAGTTTAAAACACTACCACATTAGTAAAGCAATCTGTTTTTTTTTTTTTTTTTTTTTTTTTTTTTTGCTATTATATTATTTAAAAAAAAACAGCTAGACAGAGCTGAGGATCCATTGCTTCTCAGGGACTGAAATTTGATTTCTGCTGACATTTATCTGAGCAAAACTTTTCTAGCATGGGCACTCCAGAAGCAGAAGCAGAGCCAGGGCACTCTCGTACAAAATGCCACCCACATTACACAAGCAGAGGATCTGACATGTGATGTGGTAAATGCTTATGAGCTGAGCTGGATTTGATGCAGTGTCTTGGCTTTATAACTAATTTCCAGTTCTATAACACATCATCCCCTCTTCATGCCCATGATTTTCTTCTTTGAAGGTCTATTCTTTATTCCCTCAAATCTTCTCCATGTGTCAAGAACATCATAAGAAGAAATTATTAAAAGCAATGAGAGTAAAAACCCCTATTCTACTGTTTTACTTAAGTATTTAGAGTCTGAGAAAAATTAGGCGAATTCACATTTCACATGTGTTTAAATTGCTAATCTCACTGCTGTATCTGTGTTAGTGAATACATTTACAGTAACTTTTACTCTATAATATTTTGGCAGAACTGTTATAAAAATTGTTATAAGGCCTAGGAGTGGAACTGAACCATGAAAGCTAAATTGTAAGCTGCTGTAAAGCTGGGTTATTAGTATGACAGAATAAAATTTCACACGCACAAAAGCTTCTAAGCTGCAACATTTTGAAAGCAAGAAGAGAGGGGTGGGGAAGTGTTATCAAACTCATGTATGTTTGCTCTGATATTTCACTTAATGCTGCCATAATAATGTGTTGGTTTTGTCCATTCTGTTCTTCAGGCATTTGGTGATATTAGTGGAATAAGCCTTTTGTGTAGTGAAATGAGCACAGCCAAGGAGCGTGTAAGTGAAACAGACAGCGGGCTGCATACATCTTCACGGATCAAGCTGAGGAAAAGGAAAAAGAGCAGCAGCAAGGTGGAAAGGTATTAGTTTGCAGTCTCTGTACCTAGCTTAAAGACAAAGCCCCTATGTAAGCATAAAACTGTGAGGTGCACTGTAAAAGGAAACAGATAGTTTCAAACCATAATTTCTCTCAGAAAGAATAGAATGTGATGAAATTGCACAACTGAGCTTTCAGTGGGTCGTTATCCTGGGGAGGTATCGTAAGTCTATTGCAAGAGTCCTGAAGGCTGAGGAGCTGTTATTCTTCACCCAAACTCTGTTACACTTTCCATTCTGAAACTCAGTACATCAGTGATGCAAGTCAGAGCAATCTCTCTTGAGTAAGTGCCAGCATTTAAAGTATGTTGAAGGCAGGCATAAATCAGCTGCTTTATTTATAATTAGGTAAATATCCACACATATTGGTGTGAGTGTGAAAGTCAGAATGCATTATGCTGCCATGTCCCCAATCACTCAGACTTACGCTGTGTTTTCCACAGTGTGCTGAGAGCCATTGAACCGTTTCCAATGAATGAAGAGGAGCATGTGCAGATTAGAACCTGTCCACACATCTCGGCTGTAAGTGAAGTTGCTGCTGATCAAAGATAATATCAAAGTGCTCAGTAAGAGAGAATTATGGAACTCGCTGAGTCCTTAGACTTCATTGTTATTGCAAGGCATCGGTTTACTTTTGTTCCTTGTCCAAGGCTTCAGTATGAGACCTGGCTCAGCTGCATCCCTGCACATAACTGAGACTGATCGCTGTCAAGGAGGCACCCCACACACAGAGATCTTTGGCAGGAGGCAGGTTTTAATGCCTTCTCATGGACAAAGACGGGTAAAGCATCTGGTGTTATTGTGAAATCCACGATCATCTCATCTACTGATGGAGAAAACTTGGAAAGTTCACAGGAGCGTGGAAGACAGATTTTCTTCAGAGGAAAACACAAATTTGGTGTATGGGCTCTTACTCATACCTCTCTTGCTGGGGGAAAAGGGTCACTGGCATGTTAAGTGTCACCCATTTAATTATATTTTTATCTATATTTTTCCTTTTTTTTCCCCTATTTTTTCAGGAAATCCCCTTATCTCCAACAAGAGCTAATTTCAAGAGGAATGAGTAATTCACAGATTTGTTTGCATTCTAGTTCGCATCTGTAGTATGATTATTGTTTGTCAGGATTTACAGTTCTGGTGTTCACTTCTCTGTGTGGAGCGTTGTGGACCCATTGTCTTGCAAATGCTTCCTACATAGCTCTTTTCTGGCTTCAACAAACATTTTAGTGTGGAGTCCTTGCAGGATTGGATCATAGGTTGGATCAGGCAAATATAACTATTTCATCTGATTTTCTTTATTCTTTCAAATAGTGGGACAGTCCTAGATTTATTAGATTTGTTCGTACCTGCTTTCTACTGTGCTCATGGTGAAGACATCATTGATTTGCCTTTCAGGTTTCATAAATAAAACATTGCGAGTATTTTCAGTAACTGTTCAAAGCACAACACAACACTGTTGTAATTACTAGGTTGCAAAGATGCCCAGAAAAGGAACAATAATGGCTTCATGCCATGAAATGCCACCAGTTCTGTAGCCAAGTCCCAATAGGCTGCAAAATTTACAAGGTCCCAGAGGAGATCATTTTGCAGGGGTTTTACTATTGGTCAGATGTACTTTCCTGGGAGCTATAGCAGCTTAAAGTAAGAAATAGGTTATCTTTATGCCTTCTTATTAGTATTAAAATATTATTTATAAGTTCCAAAGTCAATGACTCTTCTTTTTGGTATGATGCAAATACATAAAATGTATTACATGCCTTAAAGGGATATCAGCTAGAAGAGACAGCAGAAGGATGGGTGGGAAGGGGAACAAAGACGTGGAAAGGCTGCCTTGTCCAAGGCTGCATAGGTCAATGACAGAGTCAGAAGTAGAGGTCAGACCTCCTGGGTCCCAGGTCAGTGCTGTACCTCTTGGTCCTACCTGCATTTGGATCTTTTCTATCCTAAAAATGTAGCAGGAATAGGGACTAGCCTTACCTCCATGCTATTTTGAATCATTCCTGTACAAAACTTTTCATCAATTAACATAGCTGTCAGTAACATTTTTTTAACAAGTACACTTTCCTTGGATCAATTTTTTTTCATATCTGGCATAGCAGAACCAGATGCATTTATCTTTGCAAGATCTCTCACAATGTTTTGCATGTTGTTGATTAATTTTAATAGTTAATCTTAGAATAATCATTAAATGACATAAAACAACAAGCTAGAGTTTTAAATGTCTGTCCCGAAGACAGTTGTTCTTTGGGTTTACAAAGCAACAATCTGTTTTTCCTTTTTTTTTTCCCTGCTCTTTTAGTTGATTGGTGTGTGTGGGCATACATGTGTTTTTGTACATTATATCTAGACAGAAATGGTGTTAAAAATTCTTGTTGATATTTATACGCAGTGATGTAATTCTGGGGGGGTTCTACTGCATTATCTGTCATTTGGATGACTTCTGTATGTCATAATAGGAATAAAATAGCCTTTTTAATCTTTGTTTTGTCTGTTGACACTTTATATATAATTTTGAGAAAGAAATAAGCCAAAGGGAACATTCCTGTCCCTGTCCTCTCCTCTTCTGCCTCATTTTGGAAGCTGTCCATCTGAGCTGAAGAGTGCTTTTCACCTTTTGCTTTGCCATCGGCTAACAAGTGAATCATGCAAATAATGCAACAGATGTCAATTGGATTAGTTGTACATGTGGTTGTTCTCTACTATGTGGTATGGTGGTGATCCATAACCTACTGCCTAAGGGCAGCAATTCCAAGAAGGCAGCATGCTGCAGGCAGCATCATATTTTGCTCATCTTCTTGGCCTTGGTTTTGTCTTTGAACATAACAAAATGTAAATGGTAAAAGTCCCTCTGGGCAGTAATATAGCTTAGGTTGTCCACCACTGAGTTAAGATGTCCCAGTCTCGGTCTATGAAATTTTGACTTCAGTGAAAATATCATGCCAGTATTTAGTCTGATAGCAAGACTGGCATTATGTACGGAGGTGGAGGGCACACCTTAGTTCTCACGAAACTATGCTTATTTTTAACAAATGTGGATCTGGTGTTGCATTCTTATTCGGCATGAAGGACCTGATCAACCACTCTTACACCTTCATTTATGCTGGCACATTTCCACTGACTTTCATCAGAGTTGGGATTTACAATTCTGTGAAGGTAGATGTTCTTGAAAGTTGAATTTAAAGTATACCTAAATATTAAGTAAATTTACTTTTTTTTCTGTAAATGTAGCATCTGATTCATACTGATTGCTCACATCCTGTGAATTCCCATGGATGCTGGTCAGTATACAGAGGGTGACATTTGGGTTTCAAATTGTAATCACGATTTTCTAAAGTGCCCTTATCAGCAATGTCATCCCTAACGCTCAGTTATAGTTGGGTACTAATTACCTGCCTATGTAGTGTTCCTTTACAACAGTTTTCTCCCGTGTAGCTATATATATGTAGTCATTACTGAAAAGTGTAAATAAAGAATCCTTTTAGTGGTGTAGTTTCCCTAGGTACCTACTGTGCTCTTATTATCTAAAACATACTCCCCATCTGTAGTTCTGTTCTATTAAAGGATAAAGACATAAGTATGAATTAAAAATTAAAATGCTTGTTGTAGATTAGAGAGCAAGGTCTATTAGAATATATCTAGTGCTAGGCTCACAGTACAGTAGATAGATTACACTGAACACCAGTTAAGCAAGGGGATGAAAAATGAGTGATTTTCATCATTCAGTTAAATATAGTGCTAAGTGGTATGTGCTAGCATTAAAAGCAAATTACTTAGCACTTCACCAATCACAGCATGAAAGTATTCCATTGGAAGCAGTATTTCCAGTGATGCTCAGTCCTCAGTTTTATTAAATAAATCAACTGTTAATGCTGAAGGAAGTAGTCAAAGACTTATTGCTATGATAATAAAAAAGATTGAAAATGTAAAAATAAAGAGAAGCAGTACCTCATTTAAATTAAATGTCCTAAGAAAACCTCTCACTCTATCAACAACAAATTTCCAAAGCACTAGTGGATCTGAAAGAATTTGCATCTTCTGTACCTTCTTCAGGGTTTTGCTTCTGACTAATGAACATGACCTTTTTTTTTGTCTGTATAATGACATCTTTTTCTCATAAATCTACTGCGATGTCACTGAACATTTTGATGAGCTTTTCTGGTACCCTCTTATATCTCCTTGATAGGAAATTATTATCCAGTAATCGAGATGAGGGCTCTGATCTTCATTGCAGGTACTTTGTGGCTCTTCAGTTAAAGTCAGTGGAGATCTGTGATTTTACGTAAGGAAAGTTTTTGGCATTGAGACTTTCCTTTATATTTCACAGCAGTATTTCCTCCACAGCAATGGACACTGGGAGACATCAGCTGCTTTGGGGAACTGGTTCTTGCAATGTAGGTGTTGTCAGAACATGCAGAAGTTCTGAGAAGTCATAAAACCTTTCCGAATTTCAGACCATCCCTTGATGTTGCAGTCTCTACAGCCAATCTGTAGAGAGAAATCTTTTCCCTCCTCCTGATGAGTGGTATGGCAGGAGCACCACACAGCAAATGTGTTGGGAATGACACATGGACGAGATGACCCCAGGCCTGAGACATAGCTGAATCAATCATTAACAGGAGAGAAAATTCCATTTCAGATATCAAAATAGCAGGATTAGTGAAACTGTATAAAATGGTCTTGAGTTCTCCATTTTCCCCTTGATGTCATTCCTTGGAGATTGTATTTTAAATTTCTTTCTTAGCTATGCTAAAAAAGCAAAAAGTTTTCTGTATGAACAGCAGGAGTAGGAAGCAGAATAGAAGAAAAAGGAAACCTGAGGATCTCATGTAGTCATGGACTTGTAAGAACTCTTCTGTGGACTAAATGCCATCCCTCCTGGGATTCATGGTAAAAAAGACCAGTGATTGTTTTCTCTGCTCGGGAGAGAAAAGATACGGAGCAATCAGCTTAAATTTTGTTGCAAATCTTTTTTTTTTTTTTCTTTTTTGAGACAAAATAAATAACCGTGTCTAGGAGATGAGCTGGATAGACTTTGTCCATTTTCAGTGCAAAGGTTGTCTGATGATGTCTTGACATTTCTTCTGGCCCTACATTTCTGACCCAGACAAGAACCCTTTTCATTTGCGGAGAACTTTAGTGAAATCTATACTGCTTTATACAGCAAATGTCTTTCCACCAATAATCACTGTAGAATAATGATGTCGGACTTGAAAGAACTATTCTGTTCAAATTTTTATTTGTTTCAAAATGTTTCCTCATGGAAAAAAACGCATTTTACAACAGATGTTCTAAAAGTATGGTATGTAAGCAAAGCTTCTTTCCCTTGACATAAGAAATTTTCATTCTCATTTCACTGTCTTTTACTACAGAGTTATGCATTCAGATTTTTTTTTTCTTGATTTACAACATCTTTATTCAAAGTACCTCCTAATGTGCAACTCTTAACAAAATACATATTCTTTTTGGTAGCCATATTTAAGTACATTGATGATATTTAACCTCGTTTTCAAAATGTAGAATTCCTTTTTCATTTTCTTTGCTGACATGTAATAGTTCTGATGCATCTTTTCTGGGTATGCCAATCCTGTCATATACACTAATATGAAATAATGACACAAGGTTGATTTAACTGGACTTAATAGGGCATATTTCTAAAGCATTCTGTATGGGAGGTATGTGCACAGATCTTGCTACTTGTTAATGAAATTGGTGAGGTTTCTTATCAGCACCATATATATTTTTAAGAGCCTCTTATTCCAAAAGCACGGGATCCTTACGTAATAAATAATACAAGTACTAATGAAAGACCTCTGTGTTATGTTGTTTCAGAAAAATCTTAGGAATTTGAAATGCAGTGGAAAATATAGCATCACAGAATTTGAATGAAGAACTATTTTTGCAATTAGACCAGTGGGTGAGTGTGTCTGTATGTGTGTGTTTTTCTGTGTCTAGGATGACAGCAGGATGTTTTCCTGTGGTGAAGCTCTGTAATTTAAACCTTTTTAAAGCTTTGTCTGTTATCCATGCTGTTTAAATCTTAATTTTCTGATTTTTGAAATAAAAATTGCTTTGAACACGTTCATCTTTTTTTTACGGATATTGTATGTGAATATACTAGAGAAGCCATTAACCATCTGAGAACAGACAGTCTTTCGTAGACTCTTTCAAATAAACGATGGAAAATGCTACTGTTTTTAATTGTCCAATCACATTCTATTTTGTTTCTCATGTCATGGATAGAACTAGCTTACAAACACATATACTTGTTTTGTTTTGTTTTCTATTTAAATCTTTTAAAATCATTTTAAGTCTCTCATATTTTGGGTCCTCTTTAAACTATGTGTCATTTGGTTGTTATACATAATGAAAAAAAAGATTGTGGGCAGCTGATGCTAGAAGAGTCATCAAAAAGGCTACCACGTTATGTTGACTTGCTGATGATTCTTAAATGCTTACCTTATCCCTATGAATCAACAGCATGCCCATGAACACAGCTTACCAGGAAGACAGTGTTTTCCTCAAGTCTACTATATGTAAGTAGTGAGCTTCTTTGTGCTCCTCCAGCAGCCAGAGGGATTTTATGGAGAATTTCAAAAGAGCAGACTTGGTCAGGTCAGAAAATAGTGAGATTATATTAAAAACTTTTACATTAAGGCTTCTGGTTTTTAGATTTCCTCTTCTACACTTTCTATTCCCATGGACAGAAGTTCTCTGACTGCAGCTGTGCCACCTGAATCTGCCGCATCTGCAGCTGTTTTTTTTTTTGTTTTCCCCTGGGAAGTCTCCCTCGCCTGTTTCAGGATGAGTAAGTACCTCGTGTTCAGGCCACTTGAGTTTTGCAGGGCCATTTTGAATGAAACTGGTGACAGAGCATTCACATGAGCAACTCCACCGGGAATTATGAGAGTGCAGTCTTATTTGAGAGAAATGAGGTGAGGATAGGCAGGAGCTAACTTCAAGTAGTTATTCTCTCAGCCAGCACAGCTGTTGCTGGAATGGATTTCTCCCGTGTGTTTTTGTGTGTCTGTGTTTCAAAGGTTTCTTAGGAAGGCCTGTGCTTTTTGTCTGACTGCTAATGTTGTGAAGAGTCAGACAAGATCTTTGTGGTGAGGTCGTCAAAGATAATTAAATGATTGTGGATGACACATAGACTTCAATGTACATTTTAGACAGAAGAAGAAACATTTAAGAAGTCTATTACATGAGAATGTGCCGGGAAGCAAAAGTAAAAGACTACATCTACATTAGCAGTAGTACAGTACTGTAGGGACAGATCTGTAGAACAAGAATTGCTGTTGAAGACCTGACATTTGTAGTGTGCATGTTCTGAGTGCTTCAGAATATTTTTAATCTAAGCTTCTGAATTTAATACCCATTAGGGGATTGGAGTATGCTGGACTTGCTTCTGGAGCCACCTTCCAGCTTAGTTTTAACTGAAGCAACTCAGTGTATGCATCCCAAGACTGCTCCACAATGTGAACCACAGCACAGTAAGTAGGGACAGTTTGCCCTCAAAGATTCCTTATCCAGATGCATTTAAGACACTAATGTTTGAACCTCCTGTTTGAACCTGTTCGAACCCAGGTTACTTGGCTTGGGAGTAGACATGACTCACAATATCCATCTAAAACAGCAAAGCTGCTGGCTGTCTACTAAGGGGACTTACTGAGGTGGATAGAGGCTTACACTCCCAGCACTCCTGAGGTTGTCGCCAAAGACATTAAGTGGTTATGTATTTTAGAACAACTAAGTAGGCCTACTAAAGTATTGGTTATCTTTCTGGTATCGCCGTATCACTGTGCTCTGTCAGTTTTGTCAGAATATATGGGGAAAGCAAAGGGAGAGTTAGCTCTATTTAGTCCAAGAATTCATTCACTCTGGTATGTGACAATTGTATGCTAGATAAGACCATGTAATTTTTTTTTCTCTTTTAACCACAGAAATACATTTTTAAAAATAAAACTCTTGCAGTCATATACTCTGCTGCTGTTATTTTTACATAGTTCCTTTTTTCTGCTCTTACAGTGAAATTCAACCCATGTTCAGTCTACAGCTCGAGTAGAGCGCATTGGACAAGGAATGGCACTGAAATGGGGTTTGGTTGGAGGAGGATCAGGCCTAACAATACTGAATAAAGAAAGGTGCCTTTGCCTAGAATATATATGCTCTCTGTGAACTTAGTGGACCTTACTCTGAAAAAGCCTATAGGCTATTTGACATGTTTTTGGCTTTCTCTAGTGCTTTCCAGGCTGCTTTATGTGAAGTGGCCCAGTTGTGGGCAGTGAATGGAGAGGCCCATTCACTCTGCAGGCCGCAGCCATCTGCTGCCCACTGAACTGGGTCATTCAGGCTCCTCCGCATTGTGGTTTTAAATATTATATCCCTAGCTTAGTTGAAAGAAAAGGGTGCTGTGAATGATATTACTTCAAGTGAAATCTTGACACAAGGACTTCTCAAGGTTTTTGATAAGATGGGGCGAGAATGGGAAAGTGGCTTCACACAATTCAGAGCTTCGTAAGAGTCAGGGGAGGTTACAGTGATTTTACTGGCTTTCTGATGCTTCTGAAAGAGGAGTGACTTGCCTAGGTAAATAGGTCAGAATTGCAATAGTTTTCCTTTCTTTTATCCTTGTTATGTGGATAACTCAGATTTATTTTTCCTTCTTCATAGACTCAGCAGTACAATTTCAAAATTGACATGGTGCTTATCAGAAGTTAGTAATTGGATAGTGCAACCCATTTGTTTGATAACGCTGAACTGTTCATTTTTGGATTCTAAAAGCTAATAGGCATTGTTCCTTCTCTGACATTTGATTTTAATGGCTCTAATGTTGCTCCTGTCTCAACAGCTATATGTCTGGGTGTTTTCCTTGACTCCACGCCTTCTCTGCATGCTGCAGGAGATTGTTTTTAACTCCTTAGCTTCCTGCTGTTGAGGTAGTTTCGTTATTCATCCAAATGCTTCTGTGTCCCATGGAGTGTCAAAGACAAAGTGCTGGGATTCAGTGGTGCATGCAGGTTGAAGGTAGAGGTGCAGTTTGTTCCTAATGTGCATTTCTCAGAAACAGTGAAACTGTTCATAAAGAGTGTGACTGTAAAAAACAACTTCATCGTGGGTTTTGTTTGTTTGTTTGTTTGTTTGGGGGTTTTTCTTCTTTTCTTTTCTTTTCTTTTCTTTTCTTTTCTTTTCTTTTCTTTTCTTTTCTTTTCTTTTCTTTTCTTTT
>JAWLRI010000050.1:1091693-1104894 GCA_034781795.1 Crypturellus tataupa | reverse complement strand
TTTTCTTTTCTTTTCTTTTCTTTTCTTTTCTTTTCTTTTCTTTTCTTTTCTTTTCTTTTCTTTTCTTTTCTTTCTCTTTTCTTTCTCTTTTCTTTCTCTTTTCTTTCTCTTTTCTTTCTCTTTTCTTTCTCTTTTCTTTTCTCTTTTTTTTGGATCCAGCGTAAGCCTGTGAAACTGCTAAAGTGGTGCAAAACTTCAATAAAAAATGTGAAAAACTCATCTAAGTAACATCTACTAAAGATGGAGTTCCCCTACATACTACTTTTGTTACTATAAGAGTGCATTATTGCAGTTCCTTTTTCTCTGGCCTTCAAGCAAAATCAATTCATGAACTATGCAGCACTGCTTTAAGGCTCTTTTATGAGACAAGCCTAATCTACATATGGCGTTGTCCCTACTTTACAGTCTTTTAATTGGCTACAAGCAGCTTAACATATTGATTGAAAAATTCTTCTTGTTACATTTAGAGCTATAGCTAATTATGATCTTTCTCCTCTCCTTGTCTTCTTGATTTGTAGTCCTAATCCCTTTCTTAGGAGCTCCCTCCTTCCCTTTCCAGCCCCAAGTCTCTTGTAATGCAACATATTCCCACCCTGTCTCCGTAAAACCTCATGTTGAACACACAGCTATTAGCAAGACACGGAATAAGATGGTCGGTATGATAAATTCTGCTTTCCAAATGTACTGAGAAGCTCTTTAAAATATTATTAGATTAATGTAAGCTTGGATGTTCAGAAGATGTTTCAGTAGGGAAATAGAAAACATAACTTTAAAAAATAAAGCCTGAGGAGATTCGTGTCCTTTTATAGGAAGTGCAGAGAAGTTAGATAGAAATGTTCAGTGAGTAAATAAAATATGTATTTTGTTATATTAAAGTACGGTAGGGTCTGTACTAGTAGGATTATTAAAGGCAATAATTGTCACTCTTGATAACTATAAATGTGTAGGAAGCTTAATTCTTTAATGAATTATTATAGAAAGAATATGAGAATAAAATGTTATGATGATGTATTATTTTCCAAAAATTTGAAAATAGTAATTCCTCTGAGATGAGATCCAGTGAGTTACAAACTTCTAAATTCTGCAAAAAATATATGTTAGATATGCCAAAATTTCCATTTTATTTTAAGGACTGGAGCTTCTATTCTTGCTGTACAATCCTCCACCCTGGTGCAATCAATGAGAAATCTGTCTAAGTGAAAGTCTGTCAATGTGAAAGTGTATGCCACATTGTCATGTATAAAGCTGATGAATGAAAAATTCTACTTGGCACCCAGTGTCAGAAATCGAGGGCCTAAATTTTAGTATAAACCAGGGACTTAAATGAAAGTTATCCAAAAATTCAGAAAAATTGTCATCAATGTCTTCAGAGTAAAATGTGTTAATTATTTTTACTATTCCATGCTTTTTAAATCCACATTTCCCTCTTTTATGTGTTTAACTCAAACAAGAGTAAATGCACTCTTGCTGAATGTCATATATATTCTATATAATAGAACTATGATTAACTATGTGAATAATTACCGGTTGCAACTAAACAATTCAGATGGATAGTTTCATTAAGAAAACAACATGGGGTCATTACAAGGTTCTGGTCGCTACCCCCATCTTAGAAAAAATATAGTTCTCAGAACCACCGATCTGAACTGATGATAAAATATCCTGAGTAGGCTCACATTAAGCTGGATAATATGCAGCCTGCTTGATTTGTATTGAATATGTGTCTGGTGGCTGGAACCCACTGTAATGAACTAGCCCACAAATCACAGCTTAATGGGAATCTACTTATACATATTGCTTAATTAAAAGTTGTGAGCTTATTAACATGTGTCTTTGGTACTGAGCTTTGGGGATGTAATCTCTGTGCAAATAAGACTAGGTTGTAAAAGTTTTATAGATTGACAATGATATTAAATTCCATACCTTAATAACCCATCATTTTCCCAAAGAATGATTCCTATTCTATATTTATACATTGCTCTAGCAAATTATTTGTTTGCAAACGTTTACAATGTAGAACTTCTTGTACTTGTTTTGACTGAGAAAGCTGATGCCACTGATGTATCATCTGCTTCTCTCTCCTCTTTGGGTGTCACTAGCTGTTCTGTCTGGCATACAGACTCAGAGACTCTTTTTTTTATTACAGAAGCATCCAGTAGCACAGCACCATTAGTTAGGCTTGTGCCAATGTTTCCATTATAAACCTCTGTTTTCATCACTTTATAACTCTACTGTAA
Source organism: Crypturellus tataupa (assembly GCA_034781795.1). Lineage (NCBI taxonomy): Eukaryota > Metazoa > Chordata > Aves > Tinamiformes > Tinamidae > Crypturellus > Crypturellus tataupa. The sequence continues at coordinate 1,102,657 of JAWLRI010000050.1, read as the reverse complement.
AAATTTGCTTCAGGCTCAAACTTGGATTAGAAGGTCTGAGAGAGGGAGAGAACATTTCTGAACAATTAGAACAAAAATCTACAGTATGTTACTTTTTCTTTAGTTACATGACTTTTTCTTTATAACTAGTTTCAGAAAAAAACTTTATTGTTTTAAGTGTTTTTTTTTTTGTTTTGTTTTGTTTTGGTTTGTTTTGATTTGGTTTGGTTTGGTTTTTTTAAGACAAGGCTTTTTATGACATCCTACCTGGGCTGTTTCTCTTCATCTTCTCATCTAATGCCACTTAGGTTAATTATTGCTTTCATTTCAATTACAAAAAATAATCAGAAGAAAAGAAATCTCTTATAAGCCTTTAAAACCTTGACTTTTGAGTAATGCACCTCCTTTTTCTTAATGGAAATAGGACATGGCTCTGCTTAAAGGACTTGAACGTGGCAGGTGAGATCAGTCTGAGGAGGAACAGCAAAAGCAGCCTACTATTTTCAAGAGATCTACATATTACTCCTACTGTTTAGGAGATAAGGGGATGCATGCTTAAGAAATTCTTCTTAAGAAAACCTTTTTCTCTGTGTTTTATTGTCATGCTATCCCTGGAAAATATAATTATGAGGACAAATGAGGATGACTGTCTAAATAAACCGAAAGATGTTCAGGCTTCTGGTAGGGCAGATTTGACATATCTGAGATTTGAGAGTCTGAGATTTGCATGGCAGAGGTCTACCTAAAGTTTTGCACTGCAGCATAAATGCTACCTGGCAGTGCAGCATCTCTTCTCTGGTGTGCTCTTGCCAAGCAGGGATGTTACCCATGCCTGGAGGTCAGCACTCTGGGCAGAGGAGCCCTGCAGGAAGGCACCTTTGAGCTTGTGTCCAGCTACAGTCCACCATGATGCCCAAATACCATTGTGCTCCTCAAAGTTTGGACTGAAAGCTTTTGAATTAGACCAAAGCAGGAACTTATTTCTAAGACAGGTTTCAGCTGCAGAAAAAGAAAAGAAGAATCTGTCTCTACAGAGGGTTGCTGAAGGAGCTGAATTTACTTTTAAAACCAGTCCTTTATGCCACACTGAATGCACCAAAAGATTGTGTCAGAACAAATTGAAGTCCAGCAGAGAGCAGACCTGAACCAGATTGTAATATTTCATAATTCTGACCTGTTAAGAGCCTGATACAAGAGTTTGTGCATGCCTTTTTATGATAAATATTATGCAATAATGAAGTATCAACCTCAAATGATTACCAACTAGAATAAGATGCAGATAAATATGTATTAGTTTAAGAAATAAGCATTGTTATAAATATATATGCTAAAATAAACTATAAATTATTCTGTATTCACAATAGTTAATGTAACTGCATATGACAATTGTATAAGCTGTTACAATAAAATGTCCATAAACAATTTCCTTCATGGGCTGCTTTTATTCCAGTTGTGTTTTTTTCTTTTTTCTTTTTTCTTTTTTTCTTTTTCTTTTTCTTTTCTTTTTTTTTTTTTTTTTGTGGTGGGGTGGGGATTTTTGTTGCATTTAGTATAAATTCTGAAAGCCATTATTTCACAATGGCACACAATTCCATTTTTTTGATCGGTTGATTAAAAAAATCCTTTCAGATGTGGTTTCGTTTTCACATTTCATGATTGTATAATGAAAAGGAATTTTGAAACAAATATTGTTTCGACATGAATTGTCAAGTGTTTAGTTAAAAACTGTAGGCACTGACCAAGCTGAAAATTCTTGAAGGAAATTATTCTGACAAAAACTTCAGCAACACTTCCATAATTTTATAAATCTATTTAATGTCAAATTTCTATCTAATAAAATTTTTACCTGTTTTAATCCCAAGGTCACACTCTTAGGACCTTACTCAGGAGAGCAATTTAGTATCATTAAAAGCTATGAGATTTGAGAGTGCATTTACGGCCTGAACATGTTAAGTTCTTGGCCTGATTCTTTCTAAGCCTCATTCTTTAGAAATCTACTCCTTAATTAGTTTGATTAAGTAGTGTTTTGTCTAAGACAGCCTCTATTGTAAAGAAAAGGAAAGTAAGAAGAGCTAGTTGGCAGTTAGACTAATGAGAGAATGATAATTTCTCCAATGCCCTGACACGGTCCAGTAAAATACTATTCGCATTAAAATAAAAGTTAGATTTCCCTAATGTGTGAATTTTTTTTTCAAAAAAAAAATATTCACATCATTCACATTGATATTCACATCAAAGACTTATTACTGTCCCAAGCCTCAACACATTTATTCTAAGAGGTACATTTGATTTCTAGGGTAAAAAAATTGCAAATCTGTCCTACAGAAATGATGAACATGCCTTTGTATCCCTTCTCTTTTTTTTTTTTACCTTTTATATAAAAATGAACTTATATATATATTTTTTGAACAGCTCAATTCATTAGGTAGTCAAATGTTGCAGTGGGAGGAGTTTGTTATTTTACTTGGTTAAAAAAAACAGAGATTATAACCCAGGCCCTCACCATGTTTTTCAGACAGCAGAGGCGATTAATCCACTGTATTCCTCGCCTAGCTGCACTTCTCATGCATGTGTCGACTGTCAGGTAGCCTCTTGAAGAACATCTAAAGAGACAGTCAGATTGATCCTGGGATGGTCTAGGAGACAGCAGCACAGCAAACAGCTCCAGTAGCACCAAGGTTGCTGAACATATAAGGTGTTCATGTGGAGCCTCAGTCCTATGACTGGGCCTCGAATGGTCCTGCGCTGGGCTGATAAAAGTTCAAATGACATTTGGGGAATTTGTTAGGCAGCCAAGCATACATCTCCCCAGCTCTGAATCCAGACAAACCTCAGCGCCCAGCCCTACCAGTGGTTTACTGATGTATTGAAGGAACATGCGCTGGTTCTCCAAATGTGGTAGTCTAAATCTGTAGCAGCTAGGTACAGAATATATATTCTGGGGGTACAATAAGCCCCAAATATGCAAGACCTTAGAAGAAGCGCAATATCAGTACGGCTGACTTGGGCAACTGATTTTCTTCTGCTACTGCTTCTGTGCTTCAGTGGTTGAGCACAAAGTGGCATACCAAGACCAGAATTAAATCCAAAGCTAAGTAGGTATCACAGATAGTTCTTAGCTTTACATAGATCACATCTAGATAAATAAAGACAAGCCAAAGCCATAATGCCAAACCTTTATGGTTCACAGAATCACAGAATGGTTGAGGTTGGATCTCAACCATTCTGTGAGATCATCTAGACCAACCATGCTAGAGATCATCTAGCCAACCTCCCTGTTCAAGCAGGGACCTCTAGAGCACCTGGAACAGGGTCACATCCAGGTGGGTTGTGAAGATCTCAAAAGAAGGAGATTTACAGCCTCTCTGGGCAGGTTCTCTTTGGATATTATTTAGACTTCTCCCCGTACAGTAAATGAGCATAATTTTTAAAGCTCTGAATGACATTCAGACAGAACTTTTTTTGTATTAATGGAATTCACAGTTAGTCTTCAGGGAAAAAAAATCATTTTTATGTGAAATTTGGTGTTTATTGCTAAATCAAGGCTTTTCCATTTAAATTTACTCACAATAAGTATTCATGCTAGCTCTCTTTTGAAAGTCTCTTTGTTTCAGTTATAGCTAACTGTCTAGGAAAAAACAATGAGGATGCTTATGGCATAGTACAATAAGTATTTCTGTCAAAATGTTTTACTTGTTTTCAGAGAAGTTCTCAAATTTCCTAGATTTGAACTTCTTCCATACTATAGATGTTTTATGAAACCAGTTATATTTTATCAGCCACCCTGGAAGGTCATTGAGCGGAATTCCATTTTCCACAGAAAAAGTTCAGTGTGGGCATATTCTGTGATCAGAGTTCACATCTTGTGCAAATCCGAGTACTTTGCAGAAAAATGAGCCAACTCCTTCCTTTATCAGCATCATAGCAACTTTCTGTTCAGACACAGGACTGAACATAATGAATGATATTCATCTGGACTATAGCATTAATAAGTAGGTAGAACAAGAATAATACTGAAAGATATGAGACCTAGAGAGAAGATGTTTACAGTAGCCTCTATGTACCCATTGCATCCATGTTTCAGATCTTCCTTTCTGCTGGCTCACAGAATCTCTCTAATTATCTCTCTAATTGAATGTGTTAAGAGGTATATCTAGAAGTATGCTAAACACACAGACACGCACAGAAAAGGGGGTACCAGATCAAAGCAGTCTGGCTGAAATGAGAAAAGGTCTTTATGTTGACCTCAATGTTCTGCAATATAATGCAAAGTTGGCTTTTAGTAGGGTGAAATTTGCAGATGGAAAAGAACAGGAACAAGTTTGTTTGTTTGTTTGTTTGTTTCCCCAAAATATGGGGTAACAAATGTAGTTACACAACATCTATCGTAATTATGTGCGAGTTTCCCTATACTTTCTGAATGAAACCCTCCTCCTTTCTAAGCCAACTGGAACTTTGCCCTGTGGAGTTGGTAATAATGCTGCAACTACATCTTCAAAAGACAACCAAAGTGTGTGTGACAATATTGCAAGATCTGATCCTTTTAACCTTGCTCAGGCAAATAATCAGTAATTATTCATGCAAAAAAGGCACAGTTAAACTTGTCACCTAATTAAGGCAAACAAGATAGAGTTGCTGGTCTAGCACTCTGAGGTAGGACTATTGTGTTAACAGTACTCAAGCAAGAAAAGACAGAAGCTAATGATGCTCTGGGCATCTAGATACTTGGATACCCTCAGTTCTGCTTGTGAGTGGAGGAATAAAAGGTACATTTTCATTTATTTACTCAGAGTCTCAGAAGAAGTCAATGCAGTAAAGGGATGAATTTTAATATTCTATAATTATTTTAAAATAAAATTTAAAAAATAGTTCTGGAGTTAGACTGCTTTTTTTAAGAAAAAAATCAGGGTATCTAGTATGAAAACAAGTTAAGCATACACATCTGGGCATACATAGAATACTTGATGAAGAATTTATATTATAATATTGTTGATTTTCTTTGTGCTTTTTGGTCTCCAGTGAATATATGAGAAAAAAAAAAGAATTTTTTTTTTATGCATTGCAAAAGTATAGCAGAAGTACAACAATACAGTCTTTTCTTCATTGTCCTCTTAGTCCATGGATGGTGGGTTACTTTTTCTTTCTCTCTGTGCTTCAGCGCCCTAGACCATAATACAGAATGGAGGAGAATTGTATATCCTATTTATGAGGAATGAGACAAAAATCCTAGAATTTTGTACTGGCCGCTGGATAATCATCCAGCAGTAAAAGCACCTAGAAGCCGAATTTAGGTTCTATAGAATACAAAATAAATATTTTGGTTAGCTTCAGCTAGGCTTTTAGTGTTCTTGGGCTACATTTTTGCAACTGAAAATCACAGAAGAGGTATCTATGCTCTGATAGGTCAGTTTGACTTCTGAAACAATTATCAAAAATTAACTTTTCTGTACATACTTGAAAAAATTATCTGAATCACTATATTATGGAATAATGTTTGCTATGTTCAAAATCAACCCAAAATACAGCATGCCGTATTTAGAAATTTGGAAATCAGGTTCCCCAGCTGACCTTTGAGGTGTTCTGTTTAAAGTACTAAAAGTGATGAAAATCCAAGGCAACCAGACTCATTACCGCCTTTTGAAAATCTAGTACTTGTTAGAAAACACTTGAAAGAAGTCATAACCTGCACTTAACTGAAATTATTTAACCTCATGAAAAAGTTAAGATTTGTTTCTTTCATTATTCCTTTTTTTCAGAGTAGGTTGAAAATAGCAGGAATCATTTTGCCATCTTGTTAGATTAAGGATTGTAAACAAACCTCAGAAATGCTTACAATTAAATTATTCCAAATTAACCTTTCTAAAAGCAAATACATATACTTGGCTCTGCAATTTGTTCTTTACAAGCTTAAATTGCCAAGGTGCAAGAGAAAAGATCTTTTTTGTTTGTTATTTGAGCTCATCTGAGAGACAGAAATCTTGGTGTTCTTGCATCCAATTTTCATGAGATTTCCTGTCTAATTGTGTACACTCAGAAGGTTTGAATAAGCATCCTAGCATCTGAAATCTGCTAATTGCTAGCTATAATGAGCACCTTATGGTCTAAGATAATACTATTCCTTTTCACTATTCCCTTGCGAAGGTACATTTTGTTGTTTTCTCATGCTAAATGGAAGACAAAGAGTGACAGTGGGTGCCAGAAGAAATAAAATCAAGACAACTCCCAATAACTTGAGAGTCAATACGTGTCATTGCTTTAGCTCCCTTTGCTCTTGACATCATTTAAGGAGTTCTGCACAAACCCATCTGGGAACAAGAGACAGACAGCAATGAAGAGAGTTGTTCTTGAAGAAGCAACTGCAAATCTGATAGAGAAGGAGTTAATTTACTCCTTTGATTCTTCAGATCTTCACAAAACCATTGTGATTATACCAAGATAGATATGTGAATATGGCCACTATGAGCTCCTTTTCTGGGAATAATTTCTTATTGCACATAAACAGTAAATGAAACTACCTTGGGAACACAAGATATTAGGGAGTTTAGTCCTTATCAGCTCAAAAGTTAATAAAATAACACTTTATGATAAGAACTTTTATTTAGGTAATGAGCTCACTCGGTGCTGCCAGCTTTGCATTTCCATCTCGCTCTGAACGGAGTACTTTTAAAAAGGTTTTTTGAACTGTCTCTTCACAGATATTTTAGTTTCAACACTAGGGATAAAAAGCATTTGAAAGCGTAGAATGGACATTACTGTGTATTGTTCATTTCTACCTATTTAAGCTAAGTTAAGATTATTGACAGGAGCTGCTTGAACAATTTTCAGTACTTCCTTTAGGTTTACCCACTACCTTCTGTATGCCATGCGTTCAACCCATGTGCACAGTGGAATTCATCACAAATTTATTAGTAGTGTCACAATTTTTGAAAAAATTAATTCATTTGTAATGGTTTTTAGATAAAGTAGAGCATGTTCAAGTAGCAGTTATGTTAGTGAATTTCTGGGAGAGAAGAAAAGATAGGCTTGTAAATTCGGTGTAATAACTACTCCTGATCTTATAAATCCAATATTATTAAAAGTAAAATACTGCCAATAAAATAAAAAAATCTGATTTCTTCCTTTCTCTGAAATCCAAGCAAAACTAATGATAAACAGTTTCTTCTCTCAGGTCCTCCTTTTTCTGGTTCTTTTGACTCTAGATCTAATTATTCAATATCTCTATACATGCTCTAATCCTTGATCACCTCTTTACTGTTTGTTTCTGAGTATTGCCACATACATGGCAGAACTCAGCCCAATGCATATGCCCAAACTCAGCTCCTCTTGCTCTGTTTCTGCCTACTGCAAGTTCCCTGATTGCTCTGAAATACCAGCTCTCCTCTCTCTGCCATCTCTGATGTGTCTCAAATCCCCTCCAAGGATTAATTTGAACTCTTCATGTCTCCAGTGGGCCTCATCATTTTCCCAGTTCACATTCCCCCTTTTCTGCCTCCTATCATCACTGTGTGGCCTTCAGGTAGCACAAGTGATTCTGTTAACTTCTAGACACTATCTCCATCTCTTTCCTTTGTGCTTTTTTCTCATCTCTCACTCAAGGCATTAATTCCCATTTCTAATCAGGATTTTGAAGTGTTCATGTGCTCCATTTCTTCTCTTAGAATTCTTTTACAATTCTACTTCACGATTCTCCTTTCAGTTCGTTCATATAAATCCTGTCTACTGTGCTGCAAAAAAAGCTTTACTGTGCAATAGTGCTCAGTAAGAGTCTGACATGAATTTACTGTCGTACTGCCCAAAAGTGTTACTTTATTATCTCTCTATACTCTTCTGTGTGTCCACCTGCCTAACTCTCCCTTGGATCTTCTGGTTACATTTAGATGATAAGCTCTTTGCAGCAGGGGCTGTATTATTTTTTTCTGTATATGTATCATCTACCAGAAATGCTGCCTGGTTCTGGGAAATGCTGAGCCAGCAGCAGAATTTGGTTCAGCTGGAAGCCTAGTCCCAAACTTTGGAGGTCTCTGCTGTTCTCCTGGTATGGCATGTCTTGGGGAGTCTGGGGTTTATGGTGTTTTTTGTTTGTTTGTTTGTTTGTTTCATTTACATTGTTTTCTTTTATATTTGACTTTATCCCTGTGGGTAAGAATGACTTTGAACAGAAGTGCTGAATCTTACTCTAAGTTTAGATAGCTGTTTGTCTGTAGATAGGTTAATGGAAGAGATGAGAGCAGAGTGCAACATAACATAGTTAGTTCTAATGCTGACGTCACTGAGTGCCCGTTAGCTGTCTTCTTAATATCTTAAGAAGACAGCTTAATATCTTAAGAAATCTTAATAAAAGCAAAACAAAACAATATAATATTTAAATATACATCAGGGTATATATTTAGAAAAAATATATTTGATGACATTGAAGACTCTTCTTTTCTTCTCTTTCTTTTTTTTTCTTTTCCAAATAGGTCCTTTGGGGCTAGCAGCTGGATTGATTTTAAGATAGGAGCTTCTTTATCCAGGCAGATGTAGCTCTCATCAGAAGTTAATTTGCAGGGATATTCACATATGCAAATCAAGTCACAGTGCTGAAATGCAACTACGTAATGACTGGAAAATGTTATAGCCATAAATCACACTACCACGATCATCAAAATTTCCACTCAGCCAGGACAAATGCAACAGCATTTATGTCTTTCCAGCTTTTAGCCCATAAAAATTCTGTTTTTGGAGAGTGTGTTACATTGGTGATCTTAAAACTCCCGAGTCTGGTATAATGAGTCCTCAAGTGCGTTATAACTTACCAGTAATTACATTTCAACATTCTTGCTTTCAGCAGTTAGTGTTTTATTCATAAACATTTAAACACTGAATTAGGCATAAAATAAGAATGTTGGCAACAACCCGGCTTAATTTCATTAACTATTAGGTAAACGTAGTATAGCTTCTTCAAATAATCCTTGGTTTGAATGCTAAAGATTTAATGAACTTCATGGTTCATAGCATCTGACATTGCTTAATTAATGGGTGCATTTATAGTACATAGGCCTCGGTAATTGATTTATATGCATGATTTGCACATACAGCTGTTAGTTCCTTTAGGAAAGTCATAATTCAAATGTGTGCATATTTTCTAGATATGGAGAAAGGGGGGGGAAAAACACCTCTCAAACTTGTCAAAATTCCAAAAAACATGATAGCAAATAAATAACACAGGAAAAAAACTACCAGAAGACACATTAATGTCACAGGTTTGAGTTACCACAGCTCACACATTTCAAACGGAAAACATGACAAAATGCTTTTCAACATTTTTTCCTCTTTACAGTACATGTGGTTAAGTCTATAGGCCCACACACCTTTGTGAGTCTCTTCATATTGCAGCACATTCAGGGTGAATGGAGTCCACATTTTTCCATTCCTGATTGAATTTATCTCTCTCTCTCTCTCTCTCTCTCACACACACACACACACACACACATACAAGGTGTACATAATTTAGATTTAGGAGCAAGTGCAATAAAGCTAAGAAAAGGTTATGTTTAATGTTACACATGTTTAGTCTTGGGGCAAATCTTCTCCTAACTGAAGCCAAACATTGGAAACTAGGGAATTCAGCACAGGTTTCCTCTCCTGTCCAACAGATTACTTGTGAAAGCCAAAGTGGTGTGTTGAGAAGTCAATGCTGAAGAATAACTGAGCTCTGAGTGGAAAGAGGTCTCCTGTGGCAGTTTAAAGAAGGCTGAGGAAGAGAAACAGCTGTTTCTGGATTATCCATTACCTTAGAGCTAAGACTGCATCCTTCCTGGTCCTTTTCTTACTGCTTGCTGTTTTCCCAGCAACAGTCCCGTGCGTCAAAGCAAAATCCTAATTCTTGTACACACAATTTCAGTTCCCTCATCCTTTTCCTTCGCACTGACTACTACCGTATTCCTTAACAGTAAAACTTATTTCAAGGGATCTGCAGGAAACACTTGCCATTTTAGGGCTTTTGGTTTTAGTTATCAAAGCATTTCATTGCACATTAAGGAATGCATAGCGCAGGCAGCTTGATGGCTTTCACAATCCTGGCTCCATTTCCTGGTGCTCTAAGGCAACACTTAGCTTTTCACTTTCGAGGCCCTTATATACTCTACATCTGCTATTCTAATGCCTGCATTCATCAGTAGACTGGCAATAATAAATTTTCTTTTTTCCTTTTCCTTTCTTTCCAAAGGCCTCCACTGCTCACCCGTTTATCATTTCTTCACTGTTGGCTGCTGATTGGGCAAAACTCTATGAACAATAATTCTATTATAATGTAAGCCAGGGGCATGGTTGGCTTTATGATTTGACTGGAGGCAGGTGAAAGGGTGGAAAGGAGATTATTTTAAACTCTTAATCATCACTCATCTTTTTTCAGTATTCATTGACAAGCTGTAGTGGAAAGTGTATTTCTCCTGATGAACCTGGGCACTCTTCCAGGCCCTCATTCTTCAGCATTAGCCCAATGCTTTCCTTCTCTGGGCCTCTCTCAGCTTTCTGACTACAAAACATTCCCGCAGTATTAGTGACTACATCCACATGCTCCACCAAGACCTTGTATTCAAACAAGGAGGCTGATGTGCCTTGTTTAAAAATGTCATTCACATCACCCTGTCCAAAAGGTGTGAAGAACTATGGGGGAGGACCTGAACCACAAGTCAGGTCTGTGCACAGTACAAACCAGTTCATGCCTTGTGGAGGGCAAGACGAGTATTTAAGATACCGCCTGGCAAATGCTGAATGATTTTGTTTGATTCAGAACATCAATAGGTTAGTTAAAAATATGGATGGCAGTGTAATATTGCCTGCATTATTTTTTTCCAGTTGTAAATGCTTCCATAAAATTATAGTAGCATATTATCTTCATAGAATCATACAATTATAGAATCGTTAAGGCTGGAAGGGACCTCTAGAGGTCACCTAGTCCAACCCCCCTGCACACGCAGGGCCACCTAGAGCACATGGCACAG
>JAWLRI010000050.1:988396-1082885 GCA_034781795.1 Crypturellus tataupa | reverse complement strand
TGGCTCTCCCACAGGAGGCATCTCCTGGGCTTCTTTAGGTTGAGTAAAGGTGCTTCTCATCCAGGGTAAGCAAAGCTCTCCATCCTTGACTGGCACTGATGGCTGTGCACAGAGAGAGATGGAGAAGTCTGGTGTTCTTGGAGATCTCAGCTCTTTCCAGAGAAAGGGAATTCCAGTTACTCTTTAACTTCTTTATCTACTTTACCCTTTACAGCTTCTCAGTGAGAGTGTCCTTCTTGGGCTTCTCTGCAGTGGCTAGAGCAGGTCAGGAAGATTGGAAGTTGCATAGATGTTTTTATTTAAATTTAACTAGCACATGCTTAATATACCTTTCCTGTAGTGCTATTTCGGGTTAGGTGTTAAACAGCAAGCAAAGAGACGAAGAAGCGCCTCTTGTACCTCTCAGGCTGCTGTTCAAACTTCATAATGTTTTAACAAATCTGTATGAACTATTCTGTCTTATCCTTCAAGTGGTCTTGGAAATCAAGTATCAGTACATCAGTTCACCTTCTTTGTGTACTTGACCATTCTCTGCTGTCCTGATGCAAAACTAATGGCACTTGTCCCAGCTCTTTGGGGATGGCAGAGTACTTTTGTGAGAGTGCGTAGAATTTCTCAAGAGTGTTTAAAATATTATTGGGGTTGAAACTCTATGTCTCTGCACCCAGGTCTGGAGCTCGTAAGCCAAGAACTAATACTGTGTGCGTCTTTACAACTGGCCAGTACAACTGGCCTGTAACTTTTGTGGCATGGACATAGTGACTACAAGTATCTGAATGAAGTTGACCTTTTACATACTAATGTTCCATTGCAGCTAATAATAAAAAGCATTTTTTTCAGAGATGGGAGTAGAAGGAAATATTACTAGTGCCTTTAGTAAGATGTATGCATTCTAGCTGCAATGAAATGAGAAAGGTCAAATTTTCTCTCATCTTTTTTTTTTTTGTATTGTCTAACTTCTCACCCATCTTTGTTGTACTAATGAAATTAAGATATCCTTCATGATATAACTGTGAGCTAGGGGGATCTAAATTACCTTCATCTGGCATCATTCCAGTATACTATAAATGAGGTAATTGTCCTTGACTATAAAATTTGCATTTTCAAGACTTAATTGCTATCATTACATCTTTTTGTAATTCTATTAATTTAACTGAATGGAGCATTTGGTTTTATGGTAAAAATTTGCATTAAGACATTGTACATCTAAATAGAATTTTAATATTTGCGTCAAAAGCTCAGTACAGTTTTCCCATAGGACCAAAATAATTTCACAAGAAGAAAATAGGATGCAGTCACACTTTAGGTCAACAAACAGGTTTTCCTTTAGTGAATATTAATAGAACTTGCTTTAACATGCACTGTGCACTGGAAATCAGCCTTGTTTGTAAAAACATTATTCTAATGTCTGTGTGATTTCCGTATCATAATTGTTAACAGGAAATACATTTGCCTAGCTACAGTGGAGGTAGGATATTTGTTTATTTGTTTTGACTCAGAGGATGTGCACCAAAGAGCTTTGTCTTTTTTTTTAGGAATTACGTCTTCTCCCCTCTAATTCCTTCTACTGCTCTTAGGTTACTTTGCTATCGCCTGAGAAAGCACTGAATATGCAGCACTTTCTCAACAGTCTAACATGCAAGTGGTCGTGTAGCTAAGACCCACTGCACTATGAAATGAATTCATTGGTTGGTATGTTAGTAGCTGTTGGAAATATTTCCATCTTACACACTGAAGCCCTCTCGGCCATTTTACAAACATGTTATCATTTTGCTAATGGACTGTTATTTGAATGCGGAACCTTTCTGGAAGACTAACCAAAATCTAGTTACACAGCATAAAGCTTATCCTGCATAACTCTTCACTGAACAGTGTCATAACCTCTTAGACCTTCTTTTATGTATGTATTTATTTATTTATTTATTTATCTTTATTTCTTCCTTTCTGGCAAAATAAGAGTACTCTTACACACAAACTATAGACAGGGTTAAAGCAGTGTGAAGAATCTGAACTGATATATTGCAAATTGTAATGATGCCACAGGAATTTTTTTAAATCCATGGAGCCAGTTGCAAACTGAGTCACAATCTGAAACTGAGTCCATCTCTTTACAGTGAATTTATAAATTACCTAGTGGAACGGGGCCTCATTTCAAGGCTTTGGAGATATTTAGGCCACTAGGTCTCATGGGAAGAAAAGCTATTGTGGATTCGGAGTCCCAGTCTTGGCTAGCTGCTGCAGGTAACAGCTGACAAATGGATGAGCTGACATGTTGGTAGGAAAAGTCTGTACTGTTCTCCCTACCATGTTAATAAATATCATTGAGCTGTATAAGGTATTAGTTGTGGAGGTAATCAAGCTGGATTGGCTTTATGTTGAATGCATCTGAACTGTTCTTTTGAAAACAAATTTTCTTCTGCAACATGTGAGTAATATTTCACAAGAGATAGTCTGCTAGTGACAGAAATCTCATTAACTACTCTTAATATATGTTGTATTTACTGGACTTCATAATCTTTGTGTAATTAAGCTTCACAACTGGCTTGTGAAGCAGAAAAGATGAAGGATGTCTCCATTAGGAAGATTTATGGGATGGGGAAATTAAGGACAGATTTCTGAAACTGTATAGGTACCACCTCTCATTGATTTCAGTGCTTAAATATCTCTGAGGGAGGGTATGAAGTGAGGCTTGCAAAGCTGCATAGGGAGCAACTGGTACAGAGCCAGGCCCCAAAAGAGTAAGAACAGCCTATGGATGAGACCATGCCTTTTGGGCAATATGTGATAGGTTAGTACTGCGTGCTGAAAATGCGATAAAGAAGTGATCAGTACGAGAGCAGATAGTCCTCCCTGTTTCTTCTATGGACATCTGTATATGAGTTATTTTTATATGAGTCTGTGCTTCCAGTGGAAAATATTTGGAGCCCCACAAATGTGGGGGAAGAGGGCTGCTGAGAGCTGCTGCTCAGTATGAATATTGCTAGGCTGCCGAACATCTGCTCGACCCCACAGTTGCGCGCAACCAGAGCTGCCTGTTTCTTTCTGGATATGCACACAGAGAAAGGGGGCGCACAGGGTATCTGCTACAGACTGCATTTTTTCCACTTCAGGGAGGACCCAGTATATGTTCTTTCTTAACCGGTGAATTTCATTTGATGTGAACATTATGCTAAGGCTGAATTTCTAGGCAGTTTATATGAGACAAAACAAAAGAAAATGCATATTCTTTAGAAAAATCCAGGTCTGGCTGTTAGCCTCAATTATTTCAAACACCTCCTGACTTTCCTGGCACATCTATCTTGTTTAATCTTGGAAGTGATTTTATGTGCTTTAAGCATTTGATCACATAATCAGCTTCTGCAAAGCAACGCAAAGGATCTTGTGCATTGTCCTGGCGGATAGTCACGTCAAACCTGACACAGAAACAAACATAAGGGAACAATTGTTGTTAAAACACATTGCATCACTCTGCATGCTAAAGCATTTGCTCTGGTAATCCACCATGCTGACGTGTCTCTGTGCTGATGCCATCTGAGCAGGGACTACATCCTTAAAGTCGACATGTGCATCACATTACAGCAGTGATTTTGTTATGTGTCATCGGCATAATGGATATTCAGAAGAGATTCATAATCTTGAAAGGTGGCTTGAATCCACATCGCTCATCCATGTTCTGGTAACTCTGAGCATTTTGGAAACTCATTTTATAGCATCTCACGCTGGCTTGGGCAAAGGCAAAGTAAACAGTTGCCTAAGGCAGCAGACTTGGGAGAGAGGCAGTCCAGGTTTCATTTCCTACTTTCTCTGTGCTGACAACGGCACAATCCCTTCAACCTGCCTCTCTGCCATCCCTCCCACTCCCCTTTCTCCAGTATTATTCTTGGGGGAATCCAGAAGTACCTCTTTCTGCCCTTTTCCAGACCCCCTTTCTCACTCACTTTCCTGGAAAAATTACTGTTGATTTCTCCTGACTTCTTTCCTTAGAAAGTCCACTGCTTCCTACTTCAGGAATTCCAGAGGAATAAGGGGATTCATGCTCACTCTTAGACTTTCATCTCTTCCTCCTCCTGCAGATTGAATAATTATTTACTCTTTTTTTGCCTTCTCTGATGAATAGAGTTCAACCAACTTTAGTTTTCTGGTATGTCTGACCTAAGGTAACAAACACACATTAAGTAACACACTTGCCCACTGATAGTTGTTGCTTTAAAATAGCTTTTTCATATTTGAGAAAAACACAGAAGTCTTTGCTATATTGTTCATGATTCATGAAATAAAACAAAAGAAGATGCCATCATCATGTTCCTGAATCCCTGGGAAGGTGTGGCCTGGCCTATTGGTAGTTCATGCAATTTAACACTAGATTGCTGAATACAGTATGATAGGATGTTACAGAAGCCCAAGGGCACAAGTGTCTTTCAATAAGAGATTAGGCAAATTCATCCAACAGTTTAAATACACACAGCTACCTAGAAGCAATATCAAGCCCAGCAAATCTCTAATACAGTACAGTTTCTGTTGCTTGGTATACCAAAGCAAGGATCAGCCTCCTGGAACTCTGTTCTTGTACGTGGTCTAGAGCACCTACTTTTGCTCACTCAGTTCCTGAGGTGGGGTTCTCAGCAGGATTAATTTTTGGTCTGATCTTTATGATAGGTCTCTCTCTCCTCCTGAGTGCCATGACTAATGAGACTAATAGCTAAATCTAATCCATTAAGTATTTATCCAAAGATTTAAAGCATATTACTGAGAGTTCTTGTTCTAGCAATGTGAAGACTGAGATTTCAGTTGCTGTCATGGACATGCTTCATGGATAAGGTGCATCACTATGGACTTTAGTCAGCTAAATATTAAGTCATCTAAAAATCAAGTTAAAGGAAGTCTGCTCCACAGGGCAGTTTGTCCTGCTTATGTTGAGAAGAACTTTAGAAGAAGTTACCTAGACTGAGTATCATGTACTTCTCTTATAACTGGTATTCTTTTCTCCAAAAAGCACTGCTTATAAACAGAGTAGAGTTCAGGAAGGATTGTTTGATCTTCTTAGAATGAAAATGATTCCTCAGATAAAACACATAGGTGATGTTCATATATGTTACATATATATTCTTATGTATGTAGTTTTTAAAGTTTTTCTCCTTATACTTCTCCTTCTCAAGGCTTTGACTTAGCTTAACTTGCTCTATTTGAGCAATTACATCTTGTTTTGACACATAGGAAATGCAACCATTCCTACAACCTGTACTGAAGGAAGCTGCAGAGATGTGCCACCCTTTTGGAATGACAAAACAGCAACTTTCACCTTACATTAATGCAACTCCTTTAATCAGTAAGCTGGCAGTATGAATTATATTCTACCTCAGTGATGACAGAAGTCTCTGGAAGGCTCTTCGCTCAGTAGGGTATGTACAACTACCCTACATTAGAAAACAGTGGATTTTTCACTCATTTGACTCCTGTTAGTTTTGCCTAAGGAACGGAGTTCACATATGTGTGCATTTATTTATTTATTTCATGCACTTACTGCTTCAAATCCCTACTGGCCATGGCTTTTATCAAGACAATCTTGTGAAGGGAGGCAGGGAACTGTGAATAATTTGCCAAGTGTGAGGTCAAACGTGATGTTTTTACTTACTGCTCTGGAAATCTTAATTAGTGCAATACCTTCACGAAGCGTTGGGATCTGTCTGCTAACACCAATAGTGCTTTAGCTTGGGCTTTAAAAGCGGTGGGGGGAAAATGTGCAAGGTGGCAAATAATACATTGATAACCTCTGTGTTCTTTTAATGTTCTTTGAGCATTATCAAGGCAGCTCTGCGAACATGACTGAGGCTAACGCTTCCAGGTAGAATTTGGGATTCTATCTCGGTTTGGGTAGAGGATTTGGGACTGCATGTATCTATCAGGTTCTAGCTGGACTTTTGGCTTGTGTTCAGGTAGGTTCAGGCAGGTTCACCATGGTTCGCAGGCAGAGCTGCAGGGACCATCAGTGGTAGAAGGTCCTAGCATCCAGGACCTAACTTTGCTCACTGTTTCTGGAAGCCCGCATTATTTCTTCAGGATGAGACTTCAGTGGGTTATTGAATTGTTTAGATTGTTTTCTTCTTTGGTGTACTTTACAGCATACATAGATTTTTAGGGTAGAAATATTAAGATCTCAAAGTCCACAGGCACTTAAAAGATTGTCACTAGTATTTAAGATTCTTCTTTCTTAGTCTGTCCTCTTTGTTCCATCAAATCAAAGGACTCCATATGTACTCTTTCCTTAAGATATAAGTATTAGTAAATGTACTTTTTGTCAAAACTTTTGCAGGTTTGCCTCTCACTAATTGTGCAAGATTAGAGAAGATTGAGAAGAGATCTGATCAACATGTACCAGTAGCTTATGGGTGAATGTAGGGAGAATGGGGTCAAACTCTTCTCTGTGGTGGCCAGTGACAGGACAAGGGGTAATGGGTGCAAGTAGAAACACAGGAAGTTCCACCTCCATGTGAGGAAGAACTTCTTACTGTGAGGGTGACAGAGCCCTGGCACAGGCTGCCCAGAGAGGCTGTGGAATCTCCTTCTCTGGAGATCTTCCAAACCCGCCTGGATGCCACCCTGTGCCACGTGCTCTGGGTGCCCCTGCTGGAGCAGGGGGTTGGACTAGATGACCTCTAGAAGACTCTTCCAACCTTGGCCATTCTGTGATAATACATTTTGTTACTTTCTGAAAACATTAACTATCAGAGAAGTAGGGTAACTGGTTGTATTTTTTTTTTAACTGGTAATAATTCTATAGGTAATGGATTGTACTTTGGTAGAGATTGGGTAAAGAGTGATCCTAAGAGTGATACTGCCAATGTGAAGGGATTATCTTTGCCTACACTAACCACTGGAAATGATGCAAAGCACTAGACTGTTGAACAATGCCTATACTGCAAGAGTAAGAACATACAGTAACCTCTTTGGTATTTAGTCTTATCCATCTCAGTTATGTGAAGAACAGCTTTAATGACATTAAGGATTGAGCAAACATGACTTTACCTTACCCCTAGTTGAGCTCAGCACAAATATTTGGCTCTGTGCAATCATGCAAATGATAGTACGTAAATCCGTACAAAAAGTACGAGTAAGGTTGGGTTTTCTTGGGTGCTACACAAGGTTTGATAAGTAGGCTCTACCACAGTAGGCCTAGCATGATAAATAGCATTAGCTATTTAATGACAAAATAGATTTTTCTTTTAGGGTGGTGTTTGTAGATGCAGCCTTTTCAGTTCTTGATATTTCCTGTAGAGTTCAGGTGCTGATGATTAAACTTAAGAAGGTTTGCAGAAATGATTAGGCTCCAGTAATAAGAATACATCCATTTTTTTATCCTTCAGCCACTTGCCTGTAACATTTTTATCAAAAATCTGGCTTAAGAACTAAGGCAGAAAATTTAAAGCCAAGTTGTATTTTTTTTTAAATGTATTCAGCTTCTGCAATGGTTCATAAGCACATTTTAAGCTGTGGAGCAACACTAAACAATTACCTTCTGTCCATTCATGGCTTAGTCCCATTTCCTGAAGTTTTTCTTCCACGGTTTTCTTTTCTCATCTCTCACAATAGTCTGTATATTATTCTTATAGCTTAGTTTTCTTCTTTCCTATCCATTAATTGTCAGTTAGGCTTGAGTGTCAAGCTGAAAACAAACATAAGCATCAATTATCAAAAATTATATAGTCTGTTTACATATTCCTTAACAGAGAAAGGATTTTTTCTCTCCACACACGCTGAATGTGAATTGTAATTGAACACGTATGTTGTCTACATACTTATGTTCACATCTGAACTATAACAGCTAAATTGGGTAATGCAGTATTTACTTGCTAGGCATGGAGCTCTTACAAAACATGAGCTATATTTCAAAAACTTTTAATACTGGGGATTATTTGAGTATATTTCAAGCACCATCTTTTCTGGGGGGAGCACTTTTTTAGTCTCTTGTACTTGAGAAGTCTGCAATACCATCTCAAGTTATACAATCTTACTTCAAATTCTTTTTTTCTCCCTCTGTTACATTCTTTTTTCTTGGACAAAATGTCGGACAACGAGCAAGATTAAGATAAAAGAGAAATGAAGAAAGAATGTCACACTGATAGGGTAAATTGGCTGTTCTCAAGACTCATGTCTTTTTGAAGTCAACAAAAAGACTTTCATTTAACCTCCTCTCAAAGTTCACAGATCATATGCTGCAGATGCTCGAGCATCTCTCTCCTATTTGTCCATTGTGAACCCTTCTCAACCTACTCTAGAACTGGGAAGAGTTTGTCCTACATTAAAATGAGAGAATGGATTTGGATATAGATCTGTGTCTCTGCTGATGAGAGAGTATTGCACATAGCCCCAACTATTTGTGCCTGGTCATTTCCTCTCAGGTCTCTGTGCAAAAGTTGACTGTTTATTGTGCTAAACGAAAGAGATATATGAGTTTACAAAATTTGCAAAATTCCTTTGTGACCATTTCAGTATAAAAAGAAAAAAAAAAGAAAAAAAAGGAAAAAAAAAAGGAAAAAGCAAAAATGGGTCTGTGCACTGGGTGTCAGGATTTAGGACTTAGCTTGTAAACTATTTTAGGCAATTATGCTGTTATTCTTTTTTAACTTAGTGGTGATTCACGTCACTATCATTCTAACCAATATTCTCCAGATAGAAAGAAGGGAAAAGAGCTGCTACCTCTGGAAGATCAACACTTTCCACTTTTCAAGTATCTTTATAAATAATTATATTTGTCATTTCATGTCCCTGGGAATATTCAAGGCCCAGTATTTAAACCCAAGAAGGGCTAGAAGTAGAGTTGCTGCTCAGTGAAAGTTGTCCTCAGCCCCTTTCTCGGTTCTAGTTGTTTCACCAGCTGCAGCCTTGAGATTCCCAAGGCTGTAAACTCAACTCTAGCTTGAATGCAGTCTAAACTACTCCATCTGAGATTTGCACCTCTGTTGAGATTGCCAACAAGCCTGCTATTTTTTGCAGGTCATGTCAGATTGTTTTAGAGTTTGGTTTGGTTTGGTTTTACTCTTATTGTAAAAATGATGTACTTGAATCCCTGGATTTTCTTGTCAGGAACTGCAGCAATATTCCCTGTTTGCAAAATCTTATATCCACTCTGCTTTTTGTTAAGAACTCCCATGTTATCTGCACGCATGATTGTATCTGCAATTGCAGCACGCAATATTCTTTTCCCAGGACCCAGAAAGCATATTCATTTCCCATCGTGCTTCCTCTCTCTGTCCCTGAACTATCAGGGGAATTTCATGATATCATCAGTGTGAAGCTGGGCACAGTTTCCTTTCTGCTAGTGTAATAGGATCACAGAAATGAGTAGATGTGAACTCAGGTGAAAGCAGGATTTGTCAAGCAATGGCAATTTCTGGCAGGTAAGTGGCCCCATGGGATACCATTACCAACCAGTGCAAAATTTGGAGTGACCTATAATAACTCCTGTATGTTTGGGGTATAGAGGCAGAAGAAAGGGAAGGCATGGCTTTTCTTCAATGATTTACTGCACTGTAAAAGGATTTTAAAGAATCTCTAGGGAAAAATTTAGGCTTCAGATGCAACACATGTGGATCCCATTGATTTCATAGGCAGCCATGCGAGTGTGCGTATTAACGGATAGAATATGGCTTTTGATCTTTAAGAGCAATTAGTGTAAAATATGGAATTACACTAGCGAGTAATAGGATATTATTTACTACTTAGTTAAAAGTATTCCCCAAACCCAAATATGAAACAACATAACTTCCTAGGCCCAGAATATTATAAAATATCTTTACCCATGTTTATTGTTTTCTGTTCGTAACTATATTTGGCTGTTACCCATTGAATTTCAATAAAATATTCGTACTTAATAAAGTCAAAGACCAATCACCTTCCTGTCCTCATATCTTTCTGAACTAGGGAATATTCACTAGGGAAGCAAAGTTCACTAGGGAAAGTTCACTAGGGAAAGGAGAAATAACTGTTATGGCCAAATGCAGTGATTTTTCCATGGCCATTTCTTTTACTGCTCTCTCATGACATGTTGAGATATAACTGAGAGGCTAAGGCCTGATTCCACAAACACGTAAGCGCAGAGCACTGAAGCACATGCTTATGGGCATGAACCTGTAGTTTACCAAGGACCATTAACCGGGATCGTTCTCTGAAATGGTTGGATGGCTTGAAACCCATAGACCTTGCAGGGGTTGGCATAGACCTTGCAGGGGTGTGCAAGACCTTGCAGGTGACTCTGCAAGGCTTATATGTTGAAATACAAATGCATGTGTCTACCTGTGAGTGGTTACTAATAAAACATGATGAACCTGAATTGAAGGTATTCTTGTTTTCATTTTTACCTACCTGAAATGCTTAGTACGTTGATCTAACAGAAGAAGCTTTTGTTTTTGGCAAAAATTTAGTCCCATAAATGTTTCCTGGAGTAACAAGTCCAGAAGTGGGGCGTTGAATAATTGCACTGCCTATATGACAAAAAATCTTGGTCAGAGCTGAAAAATTATTAAAAAAGCAAAATGTGTTTCTCCACCAGTAAAATGACATATTGCACTTTTCATTAAAAAAAGAGAAAAGAAAAAAAAAGTAATGTAAGGTCTTTTAAGGTCTCTTTATTAACCTATTGAATCACAAGTGATCTAAACTGTAGGAGACTTTTTGTCAAGGTATTAGTCATGAAGGGGAAGAAAAGGATTGTCATATCACCCCAGAACAAGAATTTACATGTTTCCACTTAAATAAAACTCATCTTATATTCCTCGCTCTTGAGTCTGCCAATTTTGCAAAAAAGTATTTCTCCTGAAATGTAACCCAGTTCCCAGTTTGTTTCTCAGTTTGTCCGAAATTTATTGAAATGTCTCCTGGTTTGTTCAAAAAAACCCAATGTTCATGCTGTCAATAAGAGGTAGCAAAAAAATGGTTTATGATAGGTCTCTGCCATCTGCATTCACTGATGTCTATTTTATTTCCTAATTACCACCAGAATGCTTTCATAAACCTATGATCTGACTCTAAATTATCTAGTCTACCATGGCCTGTTAAGAATATTAGAAAACAATTATTTTGTATATTGTCACTGCAGAAAAGTATTAATATAGGTTGAAACCATTACTACCTAATACCCATCCACTGTACTCTTTGTAGTTGGGAGATGTGCCTGCAGTGTTTTGGAGAGAAGGACAGCCAAAAATAAAAGACTAAATACATAATGCTGTATTTTAATGAACCATTTTAGTGTGTTGCATAGTAAAATCCCTGTTATCTGAATTCTATATTCTTCAATTACAGTAACTTGTGATTCAGATAAACGGAAATCACCAAGATATAAACTTGCAGAGGTTATTAACTCACTGGATATTAATCTCTTCCTAGTATTTATATAATCTGCAACATGATCTAGCACATAAACACAGCACATTCAGTTATTTTACCAGTTCAATGAATAATATGGGTTTTGTACCAAAAAAACATGCATTTGAATTAGACTTCAGGGTGCAAATCTGAATTTATGCTAACTGGAGTTCAGATGTTCAAGACTTGAGCTACATCCTGGTTAACAGATTCATCAGAAAGCAGAATAGATGTAGACGTGGATCTACCTTCATTCCTTTCAAGGTTTAGGGAGATTCTAGATAGTATTTGGATGAGTTCTTTCTTTTATTTATATTAGCAGAATGGAATAGAGAAAGTCTTGGGGCATATTAATTCCTGTGGCAAATGGACTTAAGTAGGTGCAGGGGGTTGGGCTGTGAATTTTGTTCCTGGCATTATAAGTGAGAGAGAAACCTGAAGGTAGATCTCTAACATCAGAAGTGCGGATAAAGTTCACTGTTCTGTGGCATACTTAAGTGCTGATATTCAATACTTGAGTGTAGAGCTTTTTCTTGAAGGTTAGAACAGCACAATTAAATATGGGTTTTTTTTAGCACCTAATTTTACAGCTTCTGCCTGTTTTTCTGCACAGAATCCAGTAGTGCTGAATGCTTGCTTCATTTTTGGATTTAGTTTGTTAATGCATGCAAATCCATATTTTCTTCAAAGGAATACGCATGTACACAGGAGCCCAGGATGCCAAGTTCTCTTTTAGGTGATGCACTTGCTCCTCCATAACTTACAGGGATGAGAAGGGCTGAATACATTGTCCCCCTTTAGCATGAGTGAATTGGTCATCTTTTTTTTACTATGTTTTTCTAGCTGAAAGATTGCCATCTGACCTGACTTTCATTTTGATCCTCAAACCTCACAGAAAAACTGCATGCCAGGGGGTAATATCCTCTTGCAAGGGAAGTGAAAAGAGGGGAGGAAAAAAAAAAGGAAACAAACAAACCCTGCACTCCTCTGTGATTGGGATTCATTGCGTTGTTGCTGGGTGGAACAGAGTAATGCTGTTGCTGCTGCTGCTTCTGCACCGTAGTGTTTCTGTTCCAGGCTTTGCTGACTCATATTCAAGAAAACATGATGCAGAGATACAATGCACTGTAAACCCTTTTTTTCCCCCCCACTAATCCCGGTAAGTGCTTTTTTTCCTATCTATGGCTAACCTACTGCTAATGTAACTGTACTGTTAAAAGAGAATTAATAGAGGGGAAAAAGGCAACCTTGTAAACAAACTGGTGGGAGACAAATTAATCTAAGAGAGGAAATTTAAAAGCAACCTGCTTTTTGTGGTACATCCACGTCTTTTAAAGCTGATCAATCCTGATAACTCACCCATCACTACAAACTGCACTTGCTAGAGCTGTGTTCGTAAATGGGAGAAGTGCTTACAGTATCCATTTACAACTGTATTCTGTTTAATTAGTCAGCACAGGCAGTGCTGCAGGGATAGATCACTTGCTTTAAAGATTTGAGAATGTTAATAGTACAGTATATCATTTTAATTATTATTGGATTAATGTTGTGTCTCAAAGAACATCTAATGCAAATCACGAGAAATGGCCTGAAGTGACCCAAGGGTTGTGCTTTATTAGAAAAGTAATAAGTCCATTGCTTAAATATATAGAAGAGATTCTTTCTTCAAATGTCACTTTGCACGGGGCTTCTGTGTGTGCACATGTGTGTGTGGAAATGAAATCCTCTTGCTTGTGCTTTGTCCACAGCAAGTTTCTGTAGTTCATGAAATAAATGGCTGAGAAAGCCGATTTAATGCCAAGAGATGAAGAGAAAACCCAAAATAATGCTGATGAAGACCCATTCCAGAGCTGTGATGCCGTAACAGCATCATCCTCTTTCTCTGCCAGTCCTCTACTAGACAGTCTCCATGAAGGCCAGAGAAGCTCAGCGGTTCCAGAAGGACCATCCATTCCCTCTAGCCTGGCCATGGCTCAGGAAGAAGCCCCTGCTGGACTAGAGTGCATCACTGGGAACAAGGCACAAAGCAGAACCTTTGGGTTCCCCAAGGATCTCTCAAGAGATGTCAATATGTCATTAGGTGGCTCGTCTCATCTCATGGCAGTCTCCAGCCTGGACTCTGGGGGCATATCTTCTCCATGCCCAGAAAGTATCTGCTGGGACTGTAGCCAAAATTTGGAAGAGTCACAGCTCCCAGGGGCTTCCCACAGCTCTCAGGAGCTGCAAACCGTTGCTGCCCTGCTAGTAAGCAAATTTGGTTGCTGTCATGCAGGGGCTCCTAATACTTGCAGTGGCGTAGAGAATGATATGGTCTCTTATAGTCGGTGCCAGGCTGTTTGGATGAAGCCCACAAAAGTAACGGAGACCTTAGAAAAGAGGAAACAGGAGGAGAAGGAGAAGTATCGGGTCCAGCTAGCTATGTACCGAAGACTTCTGCTTTTGCGCTCGATACGGAGTTTGCACAAACAGCTGGAGCAGCAGCAGGCCAGGTTGCAGGAATGCTATGGTACAGTAATAAATACCAAGAAAGAAGTGTTGAAACACATTCAATCATCCTCACCCTCACCTTCACCGTAATCCTGTTGCTACGTGCAGAAATGAGCTTTGCAATGTCACCGGAGCTATCAGGAAACTTCCACACCATAGGAGAGGTCTTCTAAATACCCAAGAATCTGTGCCTAAGTGTACTCTAAGCAGAGAGGGAGCAACAGAATAAGAAAGAGGAACTCTTTCCCAGAACTCATCTGGATGAATTGCTACAAGCAGTTGACTCCTGATGCACCCTCAAAGCCTCAGGTTGAAAGAGGATATTTGCCATATAGATTTTTGAAAAGAAAAAAAATGGGAACCTAGTCTGATATCTTCTCCGTAAAGCTGATCAGATGCCAGAGGTGCTGCCTGCTGAGTATGTTGTATTGCACGTCTCCCTGGTGCTTTCTGCAAAACCTGACTGGATTTTGTTTGATCACAAGGATGTCCATATTCTAGAAAGCTAGAGTAATAGAAAGCAGCGAAGTTCAACTTTGGTGAGCTGGTGAAGTGTGCAGTCCTCATGGATTTTTTCTCAGTGCTTTTTGCTGCTGTGGATTTTCAGTGCCTCTTCAGCTTCAGAGCTCATGGTGCAGACTGAGCACTAAGTCTCTCTTCTCTACCAAGCTGCTTGTTTTCCTTCTAGACCTCTAAGGCCATCACTTGCCTATCCTTTATGCTTCTATGAATGTAAGTGAAATTATTGTGGGAAGGTAGGACAGTTAAACACAGTACAGAGAGACAGTGCAATTACATAAGCCTTATTTCTTAGGAAAGCAAAACTTTTGAAAAAAGGCCTCATAATCTGGCATTATGTTGAAAACACAGACTGGCAGTGCCAGGGGAATGTTTGAGGTCTGCACAATTATTAATCTACTGCAAACTCCCAGTGGCATTAGTGTCTGCAAATCAAGTATATTTTGTGCCTTACTACTGTCGTTTAATGAAAGTTGGTGACAATTAGCGCTTTTTATCCAGGTGCATTAGACACTTGAAAAACCCTAGAGCACTGTTCCTAAAATTGCAAGGTTAGGTTCCCCGCAGGGATTTTGGTGTCAGTAAGCAACAAACAAATTCAGGGAAAATGAAACAAAAAAATGTAACTTGCTTGCATGCTTTCAAAGAAGACACGAATCCCTATCATTGCATATCAAATTGAGCGTGGGGTTGTGCTCTTTTTGAATCTGAACCAAATAATTTTGGGGAAAATAGATATTGAAATTTGTCCTTGTTTGAGTTTTAAAGTGATATGTAAAAAATCTCATTTTCTTCAGGTACATATTTCTGACTGTGACACCTTTTCTTTTCCCCTGCTTTGTTATAAAAGTTTATGCAGATGAACAATCATGCACATTTGTGAGTTTTTTTTTCTTCTACATGAAGAGGTGACTCTGTTACTAGTAGTCATATATTTTTGAGAAGTGTTTGCTATAAGTAGGAAACCCTTATTCTCAGATTATTCATATACATATATGTATACAGAGGGAGAGGTGTGTGCGTGTACGTGTATGTGTACACACTGCAATATACAAGAGGTGATGGAAAGTTAGTTCTTCTGTAGGAAAAGCAGGAAAAATCTCTCAAAATAATCTTTGATTAGCCTGCAAAGAATTTGGCTGATTAGAATCACAAGCACACAATAGTGAGCAAAGTATTGAAGCAATTCAATGCCATTATTTCATCTCTATATTATGCACTAAAAATATGGAGACTTTCTGGCTAGGAATCACCTTAGGCTTATTCTAGGCCTGTGTGTAGCGTGTTATACACTATCAGCCTGTAACTTAATATGCAGAGTTATCGCAGAATCGTCCTTGGCATCAAAGAGAGATTTGAAGGCATTCTGGAGTGCCTCACTGGGGGGATTTCAGCTATCAAGGGCCTCTCATGGGCTGCAGGAGAGGGAGCCGGGGGTAGTACATGACTGGGAGCTGTTGTTCCTGAGCTCTGATCTCATCCACAACTTTACAGCTTTGGGAAAGTTGTTCTGCCTCTCTAATGCAGGTTTCCCAAAGAACAGTTAAATACGAAACAAGTCTTCTTCCTTAATATGCTTTCCAAGAAATAAGGAAGATCATGGCAAAAAGTCCTGTGCAAAGAATTTTTCTTTTGTACATCCTAAACTAAAGAAGACTTTTCATCATTTTTTAAGTATCAAAATAAATGTTCTGTTAAGCCAAACATATGCAAACAACTATTACATTTCCCCCTTTTGGGAAAGACATGTGGGAGAAGTGGTTTATTTCTGAAAATATAACTAAATTTTGAAATCTAATGTCAAAATCAGAAAGCTGAAATGGATACCTATTTTAATTCTTTTTATCAGTTCTTTTAAAATTATTTTCTTTTTAAAAAAATATTTAAAAAAGTTGGTCAAAATTATATTTTGAATTAGATTCGGCTTCCTATTATGTCATTGAACTGCCATAGAAATAATATATATGCATAAAATAATAACAATAAAATGTTATGCAAAGTAGCTATTTTGCTTTGGTAGCTGCTAGAGTAGAGTACTGTCCTGTATTTGCAGCAAGAAGTGGAATGCCTGATGTTACTATATGCTGTTTTCATATGCCACTGCAGAAAAAGTACTTTTATTGAAGCGGTCTTAGTAATTAATATGATTGTTTGCTGTTCTCGAGAAGAACTACTTACTAAAATTTTGTTAAATTTCTCTTTTAAAGATGACTAGGAAAACATAAAAAAACCCTTCTCATGCAATACACAGTGCAGCAATATGGGATTGTTCAAATGTTCAACTGTAAGTGCTTCGTGGCAAAACTATGACAATCCTTGTTTTTCTTAACTCTCAACAAAATTTCTTCATCCTAAATGGGATAAATAGATGCTTCTTCAAAATAAATATTAAAAACAAAAAGATTTGCGCATGATCAGTGCTGCCTGATAGCTGGCAAGAAAACGAAAACAAGATTTTGAGTATGCACAGTTTTTCCGTGTAGTGCATTTATGAACATACGCAAAATAAATGTTAACTGAAGAAACAACATTTGTCTTTGCAACAATTTGCTTTTTAGCTGGTGGTTCTAGTGTGTGGCTTTTAATAAGTAGTGTTGGGCAAACTAATTAAAAACTACAGGCTTTTAAAATGGGTATATTTTACAAGCTTGGAAAATGTGACTTAACAGCTATGTTTTCTTCTGTATGTGTTAGCTACTGAAAGCAAGTGGGAATGTGCCAGAATACCATGGAGGTATTTTCAGGCAAAGACAACCTGAAGTCTTTTTTCAGTATTAAGTCCAATGAAAATGTGTCCTCCCAAATTGCTTGATCTCCCCTTGTGACTAGGGAGTTTGGTAGTTTGGATAAGTTTAAAATAGCCCTCTGAAACACTCTGTTTTTATCTGAACACAAACTGCATAACATTAGTCCTATGAAGGAGGTACAAACTTGAACAACTCAAATTTCAAGTATGTGCCCAAGAAGTCACAATCTTAGGTAGCACTAACAAAAAGCACAATTTCAGTAAGGCCTTACTCCTCTCTTCTTGCCTGCCAGAGAGCCTCGGGCTCACCATTTCCAATAGAAATCTTCTCTTCAACCTGACTGATGTGTTACACACTGGTGGCAAAGGCTGAAGTTAAATGATGCTGCCTGAGCACGTGCTTCTGCTCACCTGCCGATGGCTCTGGTGTGTCCCTAACCACACAGACAGCCAATTCAGTGCTTTGGAGTGGCAGAAAGCAATAGTGGTTTCACCATGAAAAGCTTAAAAAGTGCCGCTTCTCTTGAAGTCACTGCCATTGCTGAGCCTACTTATGAACAGAGATTTTTAAGAACAGAGTGAAGTTATAGGCAACTGAAAAATGCATTACTGGGACATTTATTAACAAAGATGGCTTTTCCTTTGCACCTCCAGCATTGCATCAGATTTCATTAGCTAGACTGACCTCTACAGCCCATCCCAAAACTGACCTACCCTGGAGACTTGTTAGAACTGTGTTTTTGCTGTTTTTTGCTGTTTATGGCTTTAAGTCAACAGAGATAAGCAGCCCAACTTTGTTCACTTGTTACTTCTTCTGATGAGACATCAGGGTCTGTGAAGGCGCCTTTGCGTGAAGGCTCATTTCCTCTCTCCTGAGATTTTCATGCATCTATCACATTATTTAAATAGAATAGCATAATAGTAAATAGAATATCCTATTTATAGTAAATTTGTGATATTATGGTAAACTCTTAAACCATGCATTATTAAATGCAGATATTCCTGCACTGCTCAGAGATATAAAAATTACAAAGTCTAGGCATTGATATAAGCATAATGAAAGATTGTTTTAAAAAGGAAGATGCTTAAGTCTCCCCCCTGTCTGATGAGTAGACGTATGGATTTAGAATCCTTTTACATTTTGTTCCTATGAATTTCATGAATATACAATGCAAATGCAGTGGAGTGTACCTTTTGCTATGATTGTTTAAAGTAGCACAATAATGCAAGAAAGTACTTTGAGATATCCTCGAACGGGACTTGACTCTGAATATACTAGACAGGGAGTATTTTTTTCAGCCTTAAAGCTTGGGGGTTTGAATAACTGTGAGGCCCAAAAGTTTGGATGGTGACGGGAGAGTGGGAATGAATGGAAAATCAGAAAAACAATGTTTCAAGTTTGATTTTTTTAAGCTGTTGAGAATGGAAAATGGGAAGTCTCTTGGTCAGTTAGGGAAGAGCTTTTTCTCTTCCCTGAAACAACTCTCTCACATCCCTGGAGTGTGTATGAAGGGGTCGTGTGTCCCTGCAGTCTTGGAATCAATACTCCTCTCTGAAGCTGGCAATATTTGCTGTTGGTGCAATTCACTCATACCGCTTACTTCACTAGGTTTGGCTTTGACCTAATCTGCAACATAAGAGAATCAAGGGTCCTGCTGGCTCCCCGTGATGCTTGGATCCAGCCCAGGACTTTCAGGTGGTGCACCTTGTCCAAGCCCCTTCTCCGGTGTGATACACCTACTTCTTCTTGTGTCTTCAGTGGACAGTACTAGGCTTAGTCTTTCTGGAAATGCATGCAGAAGATTTTAGAGAATAAGAAAAGGGCCTTCCTGTCAGTCTCTTGCTCTCTCAAAGAAAGAGTAATATTGGTGGTTGTTCTTTATGAAAATTTGTATCACTATGTGAAAATACTTCTGAAGGGTTTACTTAAACCTCTTGAAAACAATAGTAGTTCTTGCAGACATAAAATTATTATAGGTAGGAGAAAAAAAGTTTCCCTATCATCGCCTCATAACATTTCAGTAGTGTCATCGATACCAAAAAAAAAAAAAATCTAAAAAGCTGCCATCACTGACAGAACAAGACTCCAGGTTTGCACCCCAAAGTGACTTTTGTTAGCATCAGAGGCAAGGAATTGTCGAGAATTTCAATAAAAGTTACAGTTACCCTTTGATGAGTGGGGGGTTGTAGAGTAAAGGGAATGTGTGACCATTCATCACAGCTCCAGGCTCATTAGTACCCAGGAACTTTCTACTCTAAATGACAAAGAGTTTCACTGTCACCAAAGAGAAATTGCTGCTGACCTTAGACCTCTTTTTGGAAAGTAAAATAATGGAGCACAGGAGCAGAGTTTGATATTTGACCGAATTCTACACAATTATCATGCATGTGTATATAATAAAATTAATTCTGTGTCTCTGCATTGTAGCCTCCGGCAAGCAGCGTACAATCAGTTTTGTATGTATAATAGATCACAGAGTTGTTCATGAATAATACAAATGCATTGAGCAGATACTAGTGAGTGAGGATGTTTGTCTTTGCATGGAATCGAAGTGAACATATAATATTGTGATAATATATATTTGATGAATTCAGGTCTGACTTGCCTTTGCCATAGCCTGCTAATTCCCCGACAAGGGTTGCCACAATAATTGAGTTTCCAATAACATTATGATTATTTCCACATGATAATTTAATTGTAGGTATTTTTTAATATTGTAATAATGTAGATTTGTGATTATTATGCATTTGCATGCAGATTTTCATGGTGACTCGGAGCACATCCCTACATTTATAACTTAATTTACTATATTATTGCATATATATTTTGGGATGAACTTATTAATGCAAACTAAAAAAAAGTAGATATTTTTAGCCATTTTGCTTTTATTATAAATGGCTGAAAGTGTTGCTCATTTTTTTAGACAAGTCTAAACAAGTGAGTAAACAAAAGACAATCTTAATTCACAGATGGATTAATTTAAAACAATAATATAATTACAAATCATAGCAGATTTGTCCAAGGTAATTGGGATGCAGACTGGTTCAAATTTTTCAATTCTGAAGCAAAACTTGTTTAGATGGAGGTGCTGTTTTCCATTCTTCCAATCCTCCCCCCACATGAAGTGTTGGCAAAGAAACATTAGCTCAGAATTAATGGGTGCTGGTACAGCAAACATAACACAGAAGCCTGAGCATCTAAACCTAGCTGAATATTATTTTGGCAAGCAGTATGCCCTGTAAGAATAAAATTAAATTTATAAAGTCATGATACTAGCAAAGATCTTAACTAGTTAATATGTCCTCTCTGTAAAGAGGCTAGTGGATGGCCTAAGAGCCTTCAAATTGCATTAGAAAACCTTGTCTGAAACTGGATAAGGCAAAGGGAGGTTGACCTTTCCCCAGAAATAAACTCTGATATTGTTAATTGGGGCAGACATTCATACAATACTAGTGGCATGATGTTTTCAGTAGGAAAACTCTATTCCAATTGTACCTAAAATTCAAAGTGTGGGAAATGTTTTTAGCAAAATCCTTCTCTTTTGAAAAGTAATTTTCCAGAGAAAGGGATCACCAGTTTTGTTGTGTGGGTTGATCTTTCCTCTGATTTGCCACAGACATTTGCAGTAGTTGAAGGAACTTCTTCTCCACTTGTTGTCTATAAAGCTGAGCTCCTCAGAGGCCAAGTCCTTTGTCTCCTCCAGGTTGTCTATAGTTGGCAGGTTGCCTGTAGTAGATTCCATAGGTTTGGAAGAGAAACTGGGCAAGAAGTTCAGATAGAAATTTTCAGACTTGGATGCCTAAAAATAGGGTTTTAAATATATAATTTACTGTTGTCCTATTATATTGTTCTTAAATTCATGCATTAATTCCATTGTATTTGAATGCTTATTTTTAATTTGAAGGTATTCCTTGAGGATAACAATATACAGGATACAGTAAAATTAAGTCTGTTGTCTTTCATCTTTCCTGGCTCTGTGGAATTAAACCATTGAAAGGAAATATACAAGCTTGATTTAGGCAACAGGAGCAGCAGCTATGCTTCTCATGTAGGAATGGTCTCTCTGCACACAATTAAATTTCACCATAAAGGGACAGGTCTTATAGCTAGATTTGATTCTACTTTGAAAGCCATGAAAACCATATTGCTCCAGGTCTTCTCTAAATCCCGTCTCCTGAAAAGAAGAAATCTGGCCACTGATGTCACTGGAAGCAGCAAAAATCTCAAAACACAAAGGCTGTGCTATCAGCATGAGAACCTCACAGATCCTCAGTCTCTCTGTTAGTGTTGTTTCTCACTGTATGAAAAAGATGAATAGTTTTTTGGCTCAGTGACAAGCCAGAGCTTCAGTTGAGTGTCTAGAGTCCAACATATGACAGTGCTTCCACAGGAGGAATGAAAAAAATCACTCTCCCCCTCCATGTAGACTCAACTGTCTGTTGTGTGACTGCAAAGATATTTTCCTGCGGAGGTAAGGGGCTGGGTTCAAATTGGTTCAACAGAAGAAGAGTTTGCATCCAGGTGCTAATCAGTGGGATGCGGGATAAAATGCCCCATACTGCTCCTGTTTCATGACCTCAGTACCTCATGTCCCTTGCTTTGGTCACAAACATGGGTGAAAGAAATGTTTGATTTCAGGTCATGTGGAAGGCTTTTCTTGATATAAAATCACCCATTGTTGCTGCTTTGTTTCCTCAGTCAAGAAAAAAGAATTAAATCTGGTTTTCTTGCAACTGATTTTTTCATCTGTAGTTGAGTCTGTGAAGCAGTGAGACCCTATAATTTCTGCATGAGGCAGAAGTATGCTCTCTTGTGCACACACAAATATTTTCCAGCCTATTTTTCAGGAAAGCATTCCTCCAAAATCATTTAAGTAAGGAGGTATTTATATATTGCCTACCTTCTCTAGTGCTTGAAAGTACATGATTCATGGCCATTAGTTGTTATTCTCATAATGGGGAAGGTTTATTGGCCATAATCCTGGAAGTCCCCTGTGTGCCAAATGATCACTGATTGTATTGGAAAAGAGTGCTTCAGTGACAGCAGGCAGCCCCAGGGTTGAGAAAAGGTGTCCCTTGTCCCTGAGCAATAACCTGTGTGGATGATTGAGACTTGTTGATAGACCTCTATGGAAGTCTTAACTAGTTGGGACTTAGTGTCTGACTCAGTAAAGGATCCTTGAGTACAGGATGTTTGAACTTGATTTGTTACCCTCATCAAGGAGGTCATAAAGGTAGGCAAGAATTGAGACATAGGCAGATGCAGATTTACCACAACATCTGTCTGAAGGTAAATTAAAAAAAAAAAAAAAAAAAGAAAAAGAAAAAAAGAAAGTCTGCTAGAATTTACAAAATATAATTATTGACTAATTTCTTCATCAAAGAGACTTGTAAGAAATCAGTGATGTCTCTCTTAGAAGATCAGTGGTGTCACTTCCCATATCCTCAGGGTGTCAAATGATATAAAACACTCACTTTGAAAGTATTGCATGGTGATAAGCTTTGACTCTCAAGGGATACATTGTGTGTACATTTTGTTATGTATAATGACACACTGAAAAGGCTATGAAGCTGTTAAGGGAATGCTGCATGTCTAAAAACAACTTATTTTTCTTTCAACGAATAAAAGAAAGAGTCTTCCAGAAAAGCAGTTAAAATAATATCATTTAAATGTAATGAGTGATAAAATACTAGAGAGAATTCACCTGTCAGGTGAAGAAATTTAAAACATGAGGTCTTCTGTGTAACACACATACTTCAAATTGGACCATTTTCCTGATAAAGCAATAGACCTCTTTCAAAAACTTTTAAAACAGTTGGTATATATAACAGAATTTAAGGCTGACACAACCAGCATAATGGAAACAATTATTTAAAACAATGAATATGAAGAATAAAGCATAAAATATACTCATTTCCTGTGCTCATTCTTGACAATGTTTGAGATGCTGCAAAATTTAATAACAAAGTTGGATGTGAGACTCTGAAAGTGCTTCAGCAAAGGTGATTTTATAATAAAAGAGTTCAATACGTATATAAAAAAAGTACCTCTAGAGAGGTCTCCAATAGTAACAACAATATTCTGAAGTTAAGATGAAAAAGATGCACATTCTCTTCCCTTCAGCAAAATTCCTGGGGACATATTCACAAACTTTGCATGGCCTCAGTGCATCTGGGCCCTTTTTCCAGTAGGAAAACTTTTACCCACAAAACATATGGGAATGTATGTGAGTGTTTTCTCATATTTTTGATGCAAAAATAGCTGCCTTATGTAAACCTGACATGGAATGAAGTCTGAGGAAATGAAAATCCAGTCAACAAAGTGACAGAACAATCGGGGCAAATGTGTTTTAGATGAACTTTAAATGCAAAATTCAAATTGGACAAATAATTTATTTGATAATATTCAGAAGTAAACAAGAACTCATAAAAATAGAAAAGTAAACTGGATAGAATGGTGCAGTTATATCTTCTGTTACCTCAGTAACAGCCATCTATCACTGTCAGTTAATTATCATTTAGTTTGTATAAAAAATGTCCCTATGGGAGCTGAATATTCCATGAGTTTCATTCTTTCATTAAAAACAAAACAAATATTATGCACCTTCTTGGGGGGTTTTTTGTATTTCTTTTGGTGTACAAGATGAAGATCAATCTTCAATAACCATACTGAGAAAAGTAAGAGTTTGAGTTATCATTTGGGTTACAGAGAAGGTAGAAAACAAGAGATTCAAAACTGAAGTAGTTATTTGTATTTGACAATAAGAATTTAAAGTCTTCCTGATGTCTTTTAGATATATATATAAAAAATCATTTTTTAGCTTTTGCAATAAGTGAAAAATCTGTGGGATCTTTAAAGAGAATTCTGACTTTTCATACTGAAATATGCTGTTCTTAAGCCTCTAGAGTTTGTACTTTTTTATACATCATCCGTTTTGGGAAGTTAGTGGGTTTTTTCTTAAAGAAAAAGGATAAAAGCTAAAGTCACAATTTTAAAGGCTAGAGTCTTTAGGTCCAGTTCAAAAAAATAGCAATTTAGAAAACCCTACACTGAGACTTAACCATGTTTTGGCTGCTTGCCTAAATAAACCCAACAGCTGGAGTTGTGTAAATGCCAGCATATTCCAACCTGGATGTCAAATAAGCAAGAGACTGGCAAACAGCATATCCTCCAAACAAAGTAAAGTTTTGAGCCATAGCAAGCAATGATCTTTATGAAGAGGCCTGCATGAATTAAACTGGAGCAAATCTTCACATTTAGGCCTTTTCAGGTTGAATACATCCTATCAGGACAATTCATATGCTCCTTGTCAACTTTGCTTGCCCATAACCAGACAACACTTAGCGTACCATGGACACTTATGTGGTTGTAAGGTGCAAATGTGTATTTCAGGTCAGGTAACTCAAACTGTGCATGCATCCCTTTTATTTTCTGGGTTTGCTTCCATGATGGAAGCAATTCCATTTTTGGATCTGACCTCATCAAGTAATTGAATTCCAAGTCTTGTTTTATATATATGACTGCCGTCCTTGCCATGTAATGAGTATCTTATTTGGCTATGCTGTTTGAGAAGGAAGACTCTCCTCTGCCAATTTGGTTTTGCAGAGGTTGGGTCTATGTTAGTATGTCCATGAACTAGTTGTTGTAGGGAGAATTAGACCATAGCAGAAAGGGACAGTGCATCTTGAAAGAAAACTAAGACAGAAACCCTAACCTCTTCTAATTTACATATGGTGACATTTTGCAGAAATATTGTAACATTAGCAGTGGCATAATGAAATTCTGCCTATCAGCTGTGGAAGGAATAATGTTACTGTAAAGGTAACCTGTCCACAGTTTGTTATCAAGAAAATATTCATGCCAAGAAACATACATTTACCAGTGAGTGTTAAGAGCAGTGTTTTTTCCTTATTTTTTTCCTCCTGGGCTATCCATCTTCCCTTACAGCTTTACTGCATGATCACTCCCTTTACATGCTAATTATGTGCAGCCCTGGTGAATTTGTTAGTAGTGACACTTTGGGCACCCAGTGGGACTGCAACTCATTATGTGGCAATGTCCAGATATATCAGATATTATTAGCTGTCATTAATCTGCTGTGGAAACATTGAGTGCACAGCCAGGAAATAGAGTAAAAATGAAGTCTGCAACCGCCCTGGCCCCCAAAAGGTCAGAGGGCAAATCAGCAGGGGAGAAGAATACACCTCAAAATGGCCAGTGCTTAGCAGTAGGTTTTTAACCCATTGCAAACCAATATTTCTAAGAGAAGGGAAGGAAATAGAAATCATATGGTTTGTAATGTTCCAATGATTATACTTTTCTGGAGGAATATATTCTCTCAAACTACTGCTTTCTGAAGCTACTTTGTAGAACTGCATCCCAATGACAAAGAAACGTGGCTAGAGGAGGAAGAGTGAGCAACCCGGCAGCAGGAGTCTTAATGTGGACAGAGCCAAAGAACAAAGCTTTGAAACTATGTGCATGTGACTCAGAATAAGGTTAGGCCCCCTCTCTCTCTTTCTGGTCTTCCAGGACTGAAATTACCAAGACTGAAATAAATGCAGCCTTTTGACCACAGTGCTGACCAGCATCTGCTATTCAGTTGGAAAAAAAAAAAAAAATCACAGTTCATTTTTAGTATCCATTCTGATAAATAGGTACTTCTATTCACAGGTGTACACCTGTGCTTGTGTAACATTAATGACAAAAAGGAAACAAAGGAAAGATTCCACCTAGAGCTTTCCAGTTTTTAATATCTTCAAACTGCCTTCCAGAATACTGTTCAAGGTGATAGGGAGTGGTAGCTTCTTTCTTTTAATCTAAGAAAGTAAAAATCTTTTCCAGAGTTGCAAGGACTCATGCTTCTTTATCTACAAGTTGCAGTAATTAAATTGGGTTTATGTAAGAAGCAAAGGAAGGAAATCACCTTAAAATTATTAGTCAAATCGCAGCTTACACTTGTTCCAGAAAGCCAGAGTGAGTTCTTTAACAAGATGCCAGGAATTTTCCCAGCTGGCTACCTGAGTTTCTTTAATACATTTGGGAAGTATGGGTTTTGATCCAAATAAAATGGCCTAATCTAATGCTTCACAATCTTTTTCATACTATGAAAGTTTGTGTGAACTAATCTTACCCAAAAGAGGATAATAACAGAAAATATGTTCTGATTTCTTATTTATGGATCTGCCTTCAATTAGGGAGACCCATATACCCATAAAAAAACCCAAACCTATGAGATATATTTTAAGTTGTTTTACATTCTGTGGAAACCAATGAAAGAGAAAACATTGTCAGTATTTGGTGAAATGGCTCCCAATAATACTTCCTAAATTAATGATCTTCCTTATTTCAAATTCTGTGAAGAGATTTAGAAGGTTTTTTTTTTTTTTTTTTTTTTTTTTTTCTGTAGGACTGTTGAGCCCAGTATTAGCCAAGAGACAGGTGACAGGTACCCAGGAAATAAACAAAAAGCAGTTTTATCATTGCTCTTGGATCTTTACAATTTTGGTTTCAGGAAGTTTTTCTACGTATGGCATGAATACATTTGGCAGGTCAGTCATAGATTTTTTATAACCATCTTCTGATTTTACAAATATCGAATACCCTTTTCCAGGAGAGGGAACTAAAGATCCATTACACTTTTTATTATTATTATTGTTATTATTTTAATCGAGTGCTTGGAAAAACTAAACATGAGATGAATACTGTTTTGATGATATGATGATGAGCTACATTGGAAAAATTACAGTCTGTCTCTATGGTGCTCTGTTTGCCCAATTTGCTCTGTGGAAGCTTTTATGGCAGGCTTGGTTTTTTGTTTTTTGTTTTTTTTCATAGAGGAACAGGTTTGTTCCTATGGAGATTTTGCTGACTTTTCAGTGTCTCTGTTCCTCCTTATCATCCTACAGGCACTTATTTTCACTTTTAGCGTGATATGTGTGAGTAGTCCTCTCTCAGAGGGTGGAACTACTCAGGTGTAAAACCCAGATGCGAGTATGTCTGTAGGGGGGGACTGAGTAAATTACACAGAATAAAAATAAATTACATTTCAGAAAATTTTGCATCGTTTCTTATTCTATTTTTGTGAGGGAAGTTGATTAAGTAGCTCTTATCCAGATAAACCTGTGTCAGCAATACTAACTAGGATATCTGTACAGTTGTACGGGCTCTTTACCATACTGAAAACTGCGTGTTAAACGATGTCAAGCTCTGTCTTTTCAAAGATCTCTCTTCAAGTGTGCTCTTCAGCATACACTCAGAAGATTTTTCAAATTAAATTCCTGGAGATAGGTTTAATGATTTTAATTTTCCAAATAACTATACCAAAAGGCCATCATATTGAAGCTAGATCGAGCCAATAAACCAAAAATGCTGAACTGTTTCTCTTGTAACTCAAAAATCCCAGAAACTACAGTGTAAAACCCCTAACAGCAATTCTGCCTTCCCCGAAAACATAAATACATTTACGTGGGAAATAATTTTCACTTTTTTTCCCCCAAATCAGAAGCTGGTTCTGATGGTGAATATACTAACATGCTTGCTAGTTTTCAGTGATCTGCTTTGTAAAAGCCAATTATGTGTATAGATTTATAGTTTAGAGTGTATGAAAAATGCAAAGTTAATTGTAAGTAAGGCTATATTAAACTGCAAGTTAAGAAATGATGTCAGTTCTGCACTGAATCTCAAATATATGCTCATGACTGGTCTTGGGGTGTTTGCTATTCTGTCAGCAGTAATATCTGCTCCTGGAGACTGTGGGAGAGTCTTCTGTCCACAAGGTTAGGGTCAGGACATCATTATGTGAGTCCTCAATTATTCCGCAAGTGACAGTGTTCTCTCATGCCTCTCTTTTTATTAGTTGGTACAGCACTTTACAACATGCAACACTGCCAGCACAGTAAGTGCGAAGTGCCATAAGTTATACTACCTGATCTAAAAGGTTATGAATTAATCAATCTTTAGGGTAATTCACTGTTTCTGTGATGCTTACCAGGGGGAAATCAAAGGATATGTTAAGGTTTAAATTCATTGTAGCTTTTCTGGTGCTCTTGGTCATTCATCCACTGTCACTATTGCTTATTTAAGCACCTTGCTAATTATGCTGTTGCAGATTGAGGTATGAGTTAGGCTGAGTGAAGATGGAAGAAATCTGAAATTACTAAAAAGAGTAGTTATTAAATTTTATTTTAAAGGATTTTGGTGCAGATGAAGCAAAAATAAAAAAGAATGCAACCAGAAAAATAGGAACACCAAAGTTTTCAGCAAAGTTTCAAGAATATTTCTTGAAAAAAAATATTCTATTCTCTACACCCACAGATGATTTTTATTACTGATGATTACTAATATTTTTATTCTTTTGGAAAAAGGAACATGGAAATCATAGCCTCTTTATAGTTAGAAAAAAGGCAGAAGTTTTCTGAACCCCATAAAAATTATAATTTTAATGGATAAAGCAGATAAAAGAGAAATTCTGCTTAAAGCACATAAAGGATGAACCATTGAGAATTCATGATCTGTAATCTGTTTCTTCTAATCTGTTTTTAAGCATAGCAGGTGTTTACTGAGATT
Source organism: Crypturellus tataupa (assembly GCA_034781795.1). Taxonomy (NCBI): domain Eukaryota; kingdom Metazoa; phylum Chordata; class Aves; order Tinamiformes; family Tinamidae; genus Crypturellus; species Crypturellus tataupa. Next base: position 1,054,203 of record JAWLRI010000050.1, on the reverse strand, counting down.
TTGTTTGCTTAAAAATTGTTGTGGTTATATGTTCAACTTTTGAACCTTGTTCCACAGAGTGTTGTAGAATCAAAATTGAAAGCTGCCTAAATATAGCATTTTCCTTTTTTTTTTTTCAAGAGAAAATTTTAGAGGTTTAAGGAGCATTTTACCGTTCCCCTTAAACAAAGGCAAGTTTTTTCCCTAGTGGCCTGGATGTGGACCTAGTATAATGCAAGATAAGGTGACTGCCTCTTCAGGGTATAGTGAGATACTACTGATCTCTCTCTTTTTTTTTATTTGCACCTGAATACCCTTGACAGTGCATTTTGATGGCATCTCCTTTGAACAGCCTTTATATGATTGCTTCCATCCACAGGTTGCTTTTATTCAAGTGGATTTGCCATGGAGCACTTGCCCATTAGCAATCTCTTCTGGAGCTTGCTTTAAAATCTGCTTATGGTTATGGCCAGATAAAAGCATGTGAGGTCAGTTTGGTAGAGCAGAGACAAATACTTTAACATAAGGTTTTCTGTTCTGTGCAGGCAGCTAATAAAAGTGCCCGCAGGTGTGGAGAATTATCCTCCTCTTGGAGATTTCTTTACAATCTGAACCTAATCTTGGCAAAAGCTTTGGCAAGGATATCTGGCACATTAATTAAGTGACTTTCCCTCCCCCACAAGTCTTATGCTGTAACTTTGATTAACCACTTCTGTGCCCAGGAACCTGCCTGCTGGATAGAAGTGATCAATCCTGCAGGTGTATGGATGTTAGAGATAGCAGGGAATTCCTCCTTTATCTGGATGGATGTTCCTCACTCTTTCAGCTTTTCCCCTAGCAACAGTGACACAGACCCTGCAGACGCATTATGAGATTTTCATACAAGGACCTTTTTTCTTCAGTCTGTATCTCTGGAAGGCCTCCACTTGGAAGTTTCAGCTCGGCGAGGGGAAAGAGCTCCCGCTTTGTTTAAGCAGCTTTTCCTTGCTGCTGTATCACAGCTGGGACACATCAGAGCTGGTAGCTGGTGGGGCAGGACATGCTTTCCCAGTTCAGCCCCGGCGACGAAAGGCGCAAGCACAGGTGATTTGCAGTGACAGGTTTCACATCTCGTTGTGTCATTTCCACGAGTGATTTGGCTAATTAAGTTTAATGGGAAACAAAAACTTGCTTACATTATGCCAGGCCTAAGATGTTCTTACTCACGCCTTACTTAAGGAACAATTTCTTTTGTTGGAAAAGGACTCCAGGATTTAGCCCTCTGTTAGCAGTCTTCCATAAACCCTTTGTTTTTTCTACATGTTAAAAACAAATCTTAATAGGTTCATGATGACATCAGTTATCAAGATTTGTGTGGTGTTGGCAGATGTTGAATTTTCAGTGGAAAACCATTAAACAGATTTCAGTCAATGCAAGTTTCACAACCTGCACGTTTTATACTGGTGGTTACACGTGTTGACTTCAGCTTTATTTATTACAAAGGAAAACAGGCCTCTACTTCTACAACAACCACAATGAGAAATTAATCTTCCCAATAGGAAAATCAGTCTCGTCTTGTTAAAGGCACTCAAAGTTACATACTGAGCATGCTGACCTTGCAAAAGTTACACCTGAAACTTTCAGATTTCACAAAATGAAATATAAAAAAAATAATGATTTGGAGTACCTTTACTTTTAGACATGCAGCATAGAGGAAGACAAAGTCTCAGAAAGCACTGAATGTCTGTTCTTTGACAGCTGTATTCTCCAAAAAAATCTCCACTAGAACCTTTCTAGTTCTTTTTCTCATTTCTAAATGGTTGCTGTCTATCAGCTCAGAACACATGAAGTCCACATTCTTTCCAACTTTTTCAACATCAACTATGGAAAACTCTTATTTTTGTCATAACTGCAGAATTTGTCAAGGGGTATTGTCCAGATCGACAGTGGTGTCCAGGTCTACCTTCTCGTGACAGATGTTTTAAGGAATGTATGCTGAACACTGAAACCAAATACGTGGGGAGCAATAGCTTTCAAATAAAACCAAGATTCATTTTAATAAAAAATAAAGTAGGATAGTTTCATACTGTGTGTATACATAATAATGTACAATGAGATGGCTTCCTTTCATTTGCATCAATGTTTAGCTAACTTTATTTAGGCTTCAGTTTGGAGACATAGTCATGCTGTGCACAGAAACAAAAAATCATAAAGATGCACTTTCTGTTCATTTGTAAATGTATTTGAGACTTTGTATTTTCTTGAGATATAAACTTCAGCCACACATCATGAATTAGTTTAGATCCTGTTCATCCATCAAAAGGCCTCTAGTATTTATTTTTCTTGCTAGAAGAAACTGATAAACTTCTTGACTTTTTTTTTTTTTTTTTTTTTTTTTTTTTTTTTTTTTTTTTACTTTCCTCTTATTTTGGTATAATTCATTAATTGTCAGTATATCTGCCAAAATATGAAGTTCTCTGAACATCAAAATTCTTCCAGGTAATGACTACAGTGTTTCAAGAGGTAAATTCATTAAAAAATGAAATAAAGAAAATAAAAAAAGAAGTAAAGAAAAGAAAAAAGAAAAGGAAAAGAACAAATTTTGTAACTTCTTTATGAAGCAGTTATTATTTTTTATGGATACTTTTAGATCTTTTAAGGAATTTTGTGGAAACTTCTTTTGAAGCAGATTTAAAAAAACTGAAACATCTTTCAAAATCACATTTATTCAAAAGAAAGTTTATTAGAACAATTCTGATGATAATGAAGCATTGTTTTGCTTTTGTTGAAATTGAAATAGATTTTTATTTTTGAACAGTTTTTCATTTCATAGTCTTTCTATTTGTCTTATTTTACTCAAAATAAGACCACTCAGACCAATATATTTTGAAAAAAAAAAATGGAATTTTCCTTCAAAGGAAACTTCATAATTTTAGGGTTTGCTCTGATTTGGAACAGAACCAGATTTTCAGTCTTGCCATCCTGTACAATAGCAGTCTTTGCAGCAGTGTTTTATTTTTTCATCAGGCAAACAAATTAAAATTCTCTTCCTGCATTTATGCAAAACCACCATTTCTTCATCAACGCAAACTTCTGCAGTACGCGAAACCAATCAGCTGATAAAAAGGGTAGGGGAGATGATAAGCTTTGAATTAGGCCCTCAGTTTTCTGCAGCTGAAGAACAAATGCTCAACCAGAGATGCAAGCAGGCCAAAAGAAAACATTCCCTCCCTAACTTTTCAAGTAAAAAACAAATGATGAAATGTTGGGTAATTATGACTTCAAGAGTTACATGATCTCCTAATTATTACAAATGGATAAATAGAAAGACTGTGATTATTTGCACTACTGACCTATCCCAGTTGCATGCTATTTATTATAGTCAATGCTGTTTATAGCAATTTTTTTCCTAACAAAACCATTTACAATATTTTAACGTGTGTGTATGGATTGAAATTGCACATAAAAGAATTTCAGTGCCAATAAACTTAGGCCTTTTTACATTTGGAACTTTGCTGTGTTATTTTAGGCCCCCGGTCCTCAAAACAGTTATGGTTATCTTTATTCACACGATTCCAATGGGACTACTCACATGTATAAAGCTAAGCATTAGCTTGTGCCCCTTCCTATCTCACCCGTCCCTTTCCAATATACACGTTCATGAAATGATAGAGATATGTCTAAGCAGATTCCTGAAAACACTGAAGTCTCTGTCATTTTAATGATATAAATATATAGGATTGCATGTATGGTTGAATGTGCAGATGTTTGCACAAGTATTAATTAAGTTATTCTTTGGGCACCATGTAATTATCTATTTTGCTGCAAGGGCAATTTGCTGCCATACTAAGCAGAAGGCATTCTTTCACCAAACAAAACGAGCATAGCAGCATATTCAGCCATGTACTGAAATGTGTGATCAGTATTAAAATGTGTTAAGTATGCATCATTATTCTAAAACCAGACACAGAGATGTAAAATACACTGTGATGCTGCAAACTGAGCACAGTTTGATTGTAGGACATCCGGGTAGAGGCTTTTTACATTAGAATATACATTGCATCTATAATGCCGTCTTGTCTACAGTGTAATTCGTTTTTTTTTTTTTTTTTTTTTTTTTTTTAATGAACTAGTAAAATATAGTACAGGAAGGACTCAGGGGATTTCCATATAGCCATACTTATTCCCACATGTCTTTCCAAATCATAAATGGTTGTCTTCCTTAGAAATGGATTAGGACAAATTGCATTAGGACACGATTGTGAATCTGATTAAGGTGGAACCATGATCAGGGTTTTTCTTTTGGGCAACCATGTTTTCTTATAACAACCAGAAGACAAAAAAAGCCCTTGGCAAGATGTTTCAAAGGCATTTCTCATATGCACATAAAAGCAGTTTTCATGCTAATTCAAAAATTGGTCCACACCTATAATTTCTTTATATAGCCAAGACAAAGCTTTGGGCAAAATTTTGCAGCAGTATATATTTCAGATACAGACTTGTGGTTTCAGTAAAAGCTCGTAAAAAGGAATTTCCATGCATAATTTCCTTAAGGAGAAGACTCTGAAGGCAAACTGTAAGAGAGGCATAAGATCAGACATTGATTCCAAATCAGTTAAGTGAGAGGAGCACTGAAAATAAAAACATCCTGAGTGGAAAAATGATTTAATATACTGAGTAAATATATTTTCAAATGAACACACTCTTAGAAAGGCCCTAGATCCTCCTTTTTTTGTTTTAGCATCTGGTCCAAACCAGGCACATTGCATAAGGCTATTTGACTCGGGAAGAAACTGGCATAGATTCATCAATTAATGATCAGAGCTACAGATGTTTAGGGGAAAAAAAACTTGTTAAAAACTTACTGCTGCTATCAATGCTTAACTCAAATCAATTGGTGTTTATTGTTCAACAGAAAATCAAACTGGAATACTTGCTTTAGTATTTTGGTCTTTCTTGAATGAATGTGTAGGATCCAGCTGAGACCTAGGACTCCATTGCATTAGGAACTACAGAACTGCTTAGGGAAAATAAGGTCCCAGTCTCAAAGAGCTAGCATCTGATATATGGAAATAGAGAGAACAGGGAGACATAATGAATAAACTCTGGGAGCCTGAGGAGCTCCATAACCTTTCTGTTTAGTGTTGTAAGTACCATTATCAGTAATATTATACTAAGTAACTGCATTCGTCTGCTTTATTGCTAGCCTTGCTGTTTTTTACAAAATTTTATTTCCAGTTTAGGCAAAGATTCAGTGATGTTTATTTTAAATTGGTCATGTTCAATGACCTGATATTAGCACTGCCTTGGCAAGTATAAATAAGAATCTGAATGCTTCATGTCCCTCATGCAGGCAGAGCGCATGTAAAATAAGAACAGATCTGAATCACGGTACAAATTTCAGGGTGTACCCATCTGAACTGGATTTTTCCTGAGGCTGGAAAACATCTACTTATCTCTTTTCTGTTGTTGTTGGCAATTCATTCTGGTTTCATGCAGAAGCTGAGGCCTGACACAAATGTGGTGAGAAGTTAGAGCTAGTGACCCAGCAAGTAAATTCTCACCAGATTTCCAGGCTGGCAATTGCTGGGTAATCCTCCAAATTTTTCATGTTTACATAAACTGAGCATCTGCATGCATTATGAATCACTAACATTAGTTGATAGACCAATTTCCACAAGCAATAATGACCTAACAAATGTGTTTAAAATGAAAAGTCTGTCTTTTTGATCCCTTTCCACATTTTCACATGGGTTGGCTCAGAACTGGGTCTGTGAACACACCTAGGGGAAGATCACATTCAGAAAGTCTGGAAAACTGCAGTGGTGGGGCATGGATTTCTTGGCCAAGTTAGAATTCATTTCTGAAATACAAAAGATACATGTTCTCCTTAAACATGACTTTCCTGGAAACGTGAAAGTATGAGTTCAGCTGCACTTCACAATATTATTCAGCTAAAATGAGCAATTGCAAAAAAAACTTTATTACCAATAATATAAACCAATATTTTCCAATTAAACTTTCTTATCTATTGGAATTTATATCAGATTTATTCATCCATTTTTTTTTACATATGTGTATGTACATGTGTGTGCATATGTATGTGTGTATATATATGTGAATACAGAGGGAAAAAAAGATCAGAAATCCAAAATCCAGAGTTAATTTTCACAGGATGACAGTCTTTGTAAGGTCTTGAGCTAAATAACCAGGTATAATAGCAACTTATTATACACAGAATATTTAGTCCACTTTTCTCAGTAACAAAGTAGAGCTGGTTGAAAAATCACACTGAAAACAACTGTTTTTAGATGTACTTGAAAGTATATCTACAGCTTTTTAAAATCTTTCCAATTGAAAAGGAAACTGATCTATTTGCCAAAACAAGGAAGAAATTTACTTTATGGTCATTTTGCTTATTTGTTTATGACTGTTATCACTTTTAGTTTAAACTGGCAAAGAACCATTTTTAACAGAAACAAGCATTTTTGTCAAAATGGAATTTTCAACTAAAATGCCAAACGAAAAAATTTCAAGTAATGTCATGCAAACATCCATCTGATTTGCTCAATGATATTCTGCTTGGAATGTTCCTTTGAGAATTAAATAGTTCATACCCTGAGATTGATTATCTAAATCATATGGTTTTCTTATTTTCCTAGATTGGGTAAGGATTTAGAAACTGCTTTCACTTCTGCCTGAAATAAGGCTTATTTTTTCATTAAATTATTTTCATTTCATGAATAAATTAATGTCAGCTCCCAATATTAAAATTCACTTTCTCTGGATACAGTGCACATATTCATGCTTGTGAGAAGTAATAACAAAGATGAAGCAAAAGTCAGTGTTTCTTAAAAGTGATTTTTGAATGCTTTTGCACTATTCCTGCATCCATACCTCTTACCTTGACCATCAGTGCAAATCTATTCTTTAACTTCTCTGCAAATTGTGGCAAATTATTCACCAGAATGCCTTGCAACTCGAAAGACGCACAGAGAATGATTCGAAAACTTGGCTCCTGGTTGTGATTATTCATATGATTTACCTGCAGTCATGTTACTTTTATGGCACTTAAAGAAATGCTATGTTTACTTATTCAGTTAATTATCCCAATCAGTTTTTGTGAGCAATGGATTTAAATCCCATACAGTTGGATTCTTAGCTAACTTAAAGCTTTCTGGAAGTCTGAGGAGCTGCACTGAATTATGACAAGTGAAAAATCTACCTAGTCAAAGGGTAGAGTGTCCAGGATGGTCCTTCAGCCTTCCTTTCATTTTGTATTACTCTGAATAATAGCTAGTGAACAGAAGTACCAATGGGACTAATAGAATTAGAGTAATTCAGGTCAGAAGGGACCTGAGGACGTTGTCTAGTTTAACTTCCATGTACATTTGGTATGCCAGCCCCTGACCATCTAAATGGTCCTCAGATCATTTCTCTCCAGTTTGTCCCAGTCTTTCTTGAACTGAAGAACCAAAATCTAGAAATAAGAACAAATATACTTTTCTAAGGTCATTAGTCACTAGCTACAACAACTACAGTAAAACACAAATATTATTGCTAGGTTTGCTTCCTAGCACTCACCTCAAAATATTGTCTTTTTGCTATTAAGAGATGCCCCAGAACTCTTTCTTGCATATTTATATATTGATATACACAGCTAAATAGCTTCCACATATGTCCAACCACCCATGCTGGATGTTCCACCCCTGCTGGATGTTCCACACATGCTCAATCCATATTGAGCCAGAAAGATCACAGTTGTCATTGGGCAAAACAATTCATTTATGAGAGACTGAGAAAAAAGATATATTGGTACAAGGTAGTTAAATAGCAATTTCTGTCCTGTTCCAGATGAGTGACGGCTCAAGTCAGAGTCCTTCTCTGACTGAATGCATAAGTCAACAACTAATTTCACAAATGCACTATTTAACTTTTCACTTTGCTGCAGGATTAGTTTCATTGCTAAGGAACTTTTACACTCTTTTTACTTGTATCTCTAAGCATCTCAGGCACCTCTTTAACTTAGAACAAGAAAGCCTGTAAATTAATTCTGTAGCAAGCTGACAGTTCCTAATAGGAGTTTCTGCACAGTGGTGGATCTCATAGTTCCATTAAAATTGGGACTAGGCCAGGAAAAAACATATCAGAGAAAACATCTCAAAGAAAACCAAAGTCCTGAGAGAATAAACTCAGATAAGAGATGTATAACCTTTTAAAGTAACTAGAAAAATTCATCTGCTGAATGAGTGAAGGTCAATTATAATTATATACTAAATATATGAATGTGTATGTATATATATTTGTACATACACACACATTAAATTTTACTTTTTTTTCTTCGATATTAGTTCAGTTTGTTTCAAAGAACTACATGGAAATTTAGATTATCAAGTACATTTTATTTAATGATTTTGCATTTACAAAATTATATATCTTAAAGCTTAAAAGATAAGTCACTAATGTGGGCCAGGCTGATAATATGATTAAGTAGAAGAATTTAACTGGAGCGGTTAGCATAATGTCTTACAGCTATATATTGTTAGAGGCAGTGGAGTTTTCTGACAATATGGCTGTGGAATAATTATGGGATTAAAAAGCTGGGATAAGGTTATTTCAAAACCAGTGTAAGGTAATGTGAGACAGAACTCTCAAAGTCCCTTAATAGGTGTTCTTAACTCAGTGTTAATACTTTATTTAACATGACGTGCTGTGCACTCTTTAAAGTGTTAGCTTGGAACAGATGATTTACGTTTCTCTTGCATCCAGACAGGAATTACTGCCCTTATTCTATTTGACTGGAATTGTTAAACACTTTTGTTCTCAGACTTATATCAAAATGATAACAAAAACATCCACCATAAAATCATCAACCTTTCTTAATGAACATGGGGTTAATTTGAAAGGCCTGATTTACAGATATTAGCGTAATGCTCTCTTTCAAGTATTTAGAGAGGTGTTAAAAAGTTTGTGTTCCCATTCAGCTCAAATGAGTTCTTTGTTGCCAAAATATTAGAAAGTGGCAGTTAAGAACATTTCTGGAGCCAAATTCCTTTTTTAACAAACAATGATATCTTTCATTATTTTTGAAGGGCTGTGAAACTAATGCCACATCTAATTCATCTGATTCTGTTCAGATGTTGGTTTTGCAGGTTCCTGTTGTTTTTTGAATGTTGTCCTTTTTTTTCCCCCCAGATAATTTAGTTTAGTTTATGCTTTTCAATCCCACATCACGGTTTGCTCATCTGCTTTCAGTACTTTTATTAACTAACCTAAACTAACTGCAAACCTAAGAATTACATTTTAGCTAATAATTGCAAGCACAGAGACTGACTCAGCTTTCCATCAGCCTTTCACTATAAGGTACAAAATATTATGGTCATCTGAACAGAAGGTTTTCACTCCACTTTTGTTCAACTACTGGGAAAAAAAGGATATGCATTTTCTTTTCTTTCTGGTTACAGTCACTGTGTAGTTTTTGCTGGTAAGAGCAGCAGATGTTATTGTCTGTAGGCCTGCTGCTGGGTGTTGAGCTCCTAAAAGGAACTAAAGAGTGGACTCATTAGAAATTTCTTGCTGTTCTCATTTTTTTATGAGCAAAATTCCATCCAGAATTTTAAGAAAAGCCTAGCTATTTTATTACCTGACATGTAAAACAAGGGAAATTTTTGTCTTGGTATACTTTTGACATAAAATTTAATGGAAGGTCCATTAAGAGCTTTGCAGAGCACTGAAAGATGACATGCCCACATATATTCTGAAAAAAAAGAATGAAGTGAGGGAAGAAGTAGGAGCCTATGAAATCTTCATATATATGAAGCTGAAAAGAGTAAAGTGGAAACGAAAGTTCAAGCCATGGTTGTGAGAAATTATATTTCCTCTGGTCACAGTAAAACATAGAGTACATACAGGGACAGTACATCTGTGAGAATTCATAAGATGGCATCATTGAAATAGACTTGAGGTAAAAACTAATGAATATTTGAGGCTGATGGTGTCAACACCAGTAGAGTGTGGTGTTTTGCCCCATTAGAGCAATCTGAATTTCTCTCCTCTGCCACTTGTTTAACGGTTCACCAGAACAGTTTCTTCTGACTGTGAAAGTTTGTTTGTTTGTTAAAGATTAAGAGGCAGTATAAAGTGTATTTGAAACTGTAACGTAGTCATTCCTTGCTGGATTGATTCTTACAGTTAGAAATTATGTAGTATTTATCTAACAGTGCAGCATAGTAAAATTGAAATTAATAATTTAATCAGAATATCTGGATTTAAGAGTTGTTTTTGTAGTGTGAACTGCTAGTTGATGTGTGAGGCAGAGATTTGCATTGAATCAGTTTCCAAACTGAATGGCTTAATTGTTGTTTTGTGTAAATATATTCGATTTTAATAGATACATTATGAAGCTAACATATTTTTTCCTGTGGAAAGTTTTCTAATAGAAAGTCTTTGGCCTATAAATGAAAGCTAAACCACAGGTTTATCTTGATAAGCTAATAGATGAGCTCTGTAAAATAAGTAACTCAACATCTTTGTGAATCTCCTAATTAGCCTAGTTATGCCAAATTGTAACTGCAAAAAGGTGCAAGTTTTACTATACTGGCTGCTCACACCAAGTTCTGAATGGAGCCATTTATAGGTAATCTTGATGTCCATCACCATTCAGATTGTTCCTGATGCACAGAAATTTTTGCCAACTGCGTAACTGAGTGTGATTTTTTTGGTATTTTGGACAAATGTTTGCTGCGAAATCAGCAAACACTTGTTCACCGATTTTCTTCTAACTTCTTCTGCCTCACAGCATTCTTGAACAGCTAAATTTCCTATCTGAAAGCTGAGAAAGACAGATTTTCAGTGTTGTCTCCTCCTTTTAAATGTATTATTTAATGGTCATATGGAGAAATGATTTTGCAAAAAAAGATTTAGTATTTTATTATTGTTGTATCTCCTATTGATTTCCAGAGGGTTTACCTGTCTTCAGTTGGGCTTATAAAACTCTGTTTGGACATGAACATTTTCTGCAAAACACTTTTTTTGGGGAGAGGGGCTGAGTGTGGAGGGGGGATTTGGCAGGTTCTGGGACAGACTTACAGTTCATACCTTTTATACCTTATTCCAGGCAGATTCAAAGCCCTGAAAGGGTCAAGAACCACTGATTCCAAACAGTCCACAGACACATCTACTTTTGCTATTGGTTATACACGCAAAACAGGTAGATGCTCTGGAGATGTTCTCATCAAATGAAAGTCAAATGAAAGTCAAATGAAAGCCCAAGGAAATAGTGTCCATCTCTGAAAATGTTGCAATAAGTGACTTTGCCAAGGTCACTGAGGAAATGAGATTTGGACTGTATACATTCAGAAATTTTAGTCATGCAATCTTTTCCGAAAGCAGCCTTTCTTTTCTCTCAGCTGGAGCTGCTACAAACAGTATTTATATTCTAGATGTTGCTCAAAAGTAAGGGGAAATGAATATTTTTTTTTCTGTTACATCCTCTGTTTATTAGGCACAGTGTTGTTGTGCATAATGCCAGGATGTAAAATGAATCAGGGACTAATGTCTTCAGTCATAATGTGAGAAAACAGAGAAGCAGTTGGAGAGTAATTTCTCACACCATTCTGCCACAGCATTTTTTTCTGCTGTGATTTAGGAAACTAGAGGCAGTGGAAAAGGCTCCCTTTGAAAGTGTTTTAAATGTCAAATGTAAGATTCATTTTTATACTGCTTTAATCCAAATGCCAGAGTTCTGAGCTAAGCTATCAATCTGACCACAACTTCCCAAGCTTTGCCTATCCAAACACCTATCTCTTCAACTGGAAGTCTGTGCTCTGCAGACACTGATGCATAAGATTAACATTTTTTTTTTTAGGAAAAGAAAACTATCATCCTTTTGTGATCATGTGTTGCTGCCTCCTTAGGCTAGTTTATGGGGGGGCAGTTTGGGAAAGGATCTGCATAGTAGAGGCATCATGCTTGGTGATTATACACCGGAACGAGGAGTGGGCATGGCTCTGGGAAGGGAGGAAACCCTGCAGCTAATGAAGGCATTCGAGGATAACAGTGTTGTCAGGGATAGCTCTTACACAGGTGAAAAGTTTAGGACCTATTGCTGCAATCACCAAATATACCATTTAGTACAGGAGTCCTAGGCCTAATTCTGGTGCCCTATGACTTGCTTATGCTATGCTTGAAAAGAGCAGATATTTTAGAAGACCAAACAGCTCTACCTGTATAGCTGGAATATACATCCTCTGGATGTGTTCTCATGCCTTCTTTAAACTCAGATTTCCCTTTTTTCCCAGCTTTTTGCTAGTAGGTCTTATTTTCCCTTTTGATACTAGATCTTTTCCTCCAGAAGTTTCACTCATTTTAGTCACATTTTCCACTCATTTACATTTATAATTCTTTTCTTAAAAGTCTTCAATGATCTGCACCATCCACCAAGCATGGACATCAACACTGACCTGAATTATATATATGTATTTTCAAGATCATTACAAATCATTATTGGTAAGGCTGTCCAGACAAGAAGAGCTGATTAATCTGAAATATTTTTTTAACCTAAAAATCAAATTCCCCATTTTGGAGAAGTGGAGGAGATTATGCATCACTCACACACCACCCAGGAAGCACCATGCGTTGGTTTTCAGCTGTAGGAAGGCAATTTTATTCTGTGAGAATTTAATTCAGAACTATCAGAGTGACCGTGTTGAGAAAACCTCTCCAACCAGTTCTCATTACAACAGTTTGCCTCAATGTCTTTGCAGCATCTTCTGTTTCTTGATATCCATCTTCTAACATGAAAGTCTAGACATGATTGTCCCCCAAAATATTCCTAAAGATGAGTTTTGCCTTCATTAAAGTATTTAAACTCTAATGAAGTTTAAATAGCTTTAAATAGCTCTGTAGAGACTTCCATCTAAACACTGAGTGGAATCTCCTTTTGCAGAAAACAAGGGCTCAGAAGACAAAAAACAAATAAGAAACAAACAACAGCAACTGCAAAAGCAACAACAAAAAGACGTATTCTAGACAGAAGTAGATATGCTTTGTACTAACCTGTGGAAGTGAAAGAATCTTTGTTTTTCCTTGAGCAGGACTACACATGTACAAGTAAACTGTAAAGAGTCCTTGTACAATTGGACAACTAACAGCATTGTCTAATTAATGCCAGTTAAAAAAAAAAAAAGTCTCTCATCATCTTCAAGCCTTTCTAATAAAGAAGCAAAATACCCATACAAAAGTTCTTCGTAGATCTGATGAAAAGAGGAAGGAACGGATCAGAATATTACACAAATTATTGTTATTTTTCTTTTTGATTAAAGTGAAAGTGAGAAATGCTGAATTTTATGCAGCATCTTCCCTTCATGGGAAATGTGTCATGTTTGAAAATCAGGATGTGAAATTTCAATCTTGTAAAATAAACATGAACACTTCATGTGACTTCAGGAAGGTCAAATATTCATCCTGACCTGTTATAATATTCCTATTATAATGTCTCCAGTACGCTGTTCCAGATTAGATATTAATTAAAACTTGCTAATTTTTGTTGGGTTAGCTTGAGCACTTGATTTTGGAAGGGAGTATAACAAACAAGTAACATTTATGTGGGTTTGAGGAATGGAAAAAAAGATCTGGCAATTGCTTTCTTTTTGTTGTCTGTTATTTTTTGTTCCAAGGGTCATAAAATGAATGTACAGCTTCCATATTATCCACTGCTGAGAAAGTTCTATTACAGGTATGAACCCCATATGAAACAAAAAAGCCAACAACATAAAGATTATCCCGGTCAAGCAAGTACAGTATTGCATTTATGTTAAATATTTTTCTACCGTGTTAGTAGTTAGTAACCTAATTTTAAAAGTTCTTTTTTGGGAGGGGAGAAAAGGGAGGAGGGCAGATTTTTTTTTTTTAAACAATCTGCTTTAACAAAAAGTAAAAAGTGTAATTCTCTGATGCTAGCAGATGTGCTTTATATGAATCTATGTCCTATTATTGTGGCCAGCAGCAAATACACCTCGAAACGTGTGAACTCTGGCAAGACACACAAGCTTAATTTTTTGTTGTTGTTTTAATGTGTAGTTTAAATGCAATGTGGTATTTGGAGAGACGGTACATCCTTTGGGAAATCCATTGAAATAGTAAGCGCAGCCATGACTAAAATGGGATTTTTGGAAAAAGATGATCCTATTCATGCCTCTGGGAAGGAAAAGAAACAATCAAAAATATTTTATTTTTAACAAAGAAATTCCTCTATCAAACAAAAGCTGGACAAAATATGAAGTTAGGGACAAAAAAGGGCCCTGCTATCTTCTTCCTGCTCGCATTAGTAGTCCTTTTGAATCGGGTGAATATGTCTAAATGGCCTCATTTCACAATAAAGAAAAGTTGTTAGACAGTCCTGTAGAAAAACAGTGTAATCTTTGGCAATAACAGAAGGAGTCCAACTTTCCTTTCTAACAGGCAGGCTAATCAGTAGCAATTAAGAGGCAAAGTAGCAGACTAATAAAGTACACTTGTCACCAGTTGTCATCTTAGTGATCAATTCACACCTCCACGACAATAACATCGACCCTTCTAGTGCTCTAATGACCCTGAATCCCTAAAGTGACAGGAGGATTAGGGCAAAGATAATGTGCTGGAAAGGTGCTAATGAAGTGGTGGGATTACAACAGGAGTTTCGTCCTTGATAGACAGCAAAAGGGAGTGTTCAGTCCCACTCCAGCATTGAGGTTCACATGGGCAAAATCTCATTGACTTTCACATTCAGTCAGGATCAGGACCTCAAGGTAATTAATTAGGGCTCTTAATTTTTTAGTTAGATTGGAAAGGTATAACTGTGACAACCCCACATTTCCTGACAACAGTATTTACCTCCTAAGATTACTAGGTATGATTTAGGTAGTAGTAAAGTTTATATCGTGTCTTATCTTCTCTCCGCAACTTGTGTTTTTCAGACATTCATTGCTCATGCCATTTTAGATTTACGCAATTAGTTTTAGGGAGATTTAATATTTTGAGTAGAATGTAAGTAAGTTCTTTCTCATGCACTGATTGCTTTAAGAGATAAAAATGAGTATGTAATTAGAATAAAATGTCATACACACATTCTGTAGGAAAATAATATTATCTTCTTGCTCACCATTGCAATACACACACACACACAAAGTTATAGAGATATTGCATGCATTTTGAGGAAATAATAGAGAGATTGCATTCCTCTAGTTGTTGCATGTGCAATTTAAAAAATGACCAGTGTGATGTTTACCACATAGCCAAAACAATCCTGTTCATTCAGTATCTTTTAGCTCATTTTAAATTAAGCTTGAACTCTATCCATCACACTTCTCAGAAGAGCGTGTCAGTATTAAAGAGAGGGAAAAAGGTACAACAGGTCACTTCTGATATTTTAGGCCTGATCTTCATTATATGTTACTCTGCTGCTTCATTGTAGCTAATTAACTTGTATATTGGAAACCCTTTAGAATGATTTGATACAGGGAGATGTGGGAATACATCCTTCTGGGATTAGCACATTTCTATTGCTGTAGCGCTGTCCCTGCTGCTCAGGAGCAGGGGGAGGTAACTTATAAATTTAGCTGTATTTGTATCAGTTTCAAATGGTCCAAATTCTATTGATAGTAAATTTAGCAAAATCTTTATTTCGGTGGAAGATGTATAGATAAATGATTTACTGCTGTGCAGAAAAAAAAGGTCAGACTTTGCCCTGAGAGATCAGTCTTGAGAAGCCTTTTTTCTTTCATATTTTTTGTTCTGTGATTTCCCAGACAGAAAAAAAAAGAAAAAAGGTTTCAGAATTATGACTCCTACATTAAAATAGTTGGGATTGTGAAACAAACTATTCTAACATCTTTGATCAGTCAAAATCAGGAAAAATATTTTTATATGCATCTGAATTTTCCCTCCCACCACAAGATATTGAATTCTTGTAATTTCTAGAACTTACGTATCTAGATGAGCATCCTCTTCATATTTTTCCCTTTACATTCTGCATACATCACACTGCATACTGTAATACAGTACCATTTATAAGTCTATAAAGTATTGAAGGTTTGCACGTGTGCTAATTAATTAACTCTTCATGGAAAGCTTAGCTTTCGGCGAAGCTGAGGCTCAAACCTTTTTTTTTTCTCTATTTTAGAAGCAAAAATGAAAATTGATTGCAATACACAGCACAGGTGTGAACCTCCAAAGGCTAGATTCCAGCCAAAGAACAAGGCTCGGGCTTTTTTTTTTTGAAAGTCGTTACTGGCATGTGTTTGAGCAGCTGCAGTATGCCCGTAGAGTGGTAGAAGCTTGAAACAGCAGCGAATACCATTTTCTAGCTTGTTATTAAATATAACTTCTTTATAATCTCTTGAACTGCATTATAACGTATTAAACTTATTTACAAAAACAAAGGCATTTTTATTCTAGGCCTTAAACTTGACTTATAATACGAGTTCAGAGGGAGTTGCTGTGGTGTGCCATTCTCTACACATAATTTAAATGTGTCCAGGAGACCCATGTTGCACAAGCTACAGAAGAGTCTTTGGAGATAAGTGATTTTTCTCCTTGCTGGCCAAGTCTGGAAGTGAACTGGGTGTCCAGCAGCTGAAGACACTATCTCCATGCCTATGCCAGGGCACAGGTCAATACATATGAGGAGTGAATCCTGAACTACTGGTGTTTACTGGGGGTACTTTGCTTTTGACTTTACAAAGACAGGATTGGATCAGATGACATCACTCGTGTAATGCTACTGAGGTTGATACATCCAAAATGTGAGCGGGGCAGCAAGGTCATATCATGGACAAGACATAATAAATTAACAGTCAATATCCACACATTTGAACAGATTTTAGCTCCATGTAATTTTCTGTCACAGAGTAGGTTTTGAGCTTCCTTTATGGTTGTGGTACCTTGGGGTACCGGCACTTTTATATCCCTTTGATAGGGAAGGGTGAGCCATTTTTGAAACAATATACGCAGTCAGTCTTTTATTTATTATGGCCTTTTGTGCTCAACAGATTGTCCATTCAAAATGGAAGAGCGTGAACACCGTGACCTCCTAGGTCTTCTTGCTGTGAGGTTGCAACATATCAAATAGCTAATGTATGCATACATGTGGGCACTGTTTTAACGCACATTTCACACTGCAATAATCGATTCATTGGCTCTGAGGAACAAAACAAAAACAACAGCTCTTGTCCAGCTGCAGCAGCCAAGAGCTGGAACATATGCCGGTGTGAAAGAGGGGGTCGGGCAGGGGACCCCTCCCCAAAACGTCGGGACAAAGAATTCCCGCTTGTCCTGGCAAAGCGTGGAGCCGCTCAAATGCTCCATTGTGGGCAATGTGAAAGGGTCGGCATTGTGCGTCGCGGCGCGGGGGGCTCCTCCGTGTCGCCTCTTAGCCACACGATTAACCAGATTACACGGGGAAATGGCTAAGGTAAATAAGGGGAGCCGTCTGCCACTTCCTCCACGGGGCCCGGGGCCAGGCGCCCGGAGCCCTTCCCGGCTGCCAAGAGCTGAAAGAAAAGGGGATGCGGAGGAGGGACAGTTTCGCTGTAAATGTCGTGGTTAACAAGAGGGAGGATTCAAGGGTAACAGTGTGAAAACGTCTCTCTGGTCATTTTACCTACCGGCATTGTTCCCTGTGGCCACACAGCGTTGAATTAAACTGCTTGGAGTTAAAGCAAGCTCCTTTCCTCGGCTTTCCTGGGTTGTGGCAGAGCTCTTCAGTCATGGTCACTGAGTGGGGTACATGCAGCGCATGTCCTGTGGGCCCCTCGCCGTAATTCCCCCACGGGCAGATCAGCTCTCCCCTCTCCCCATCCCCTTGCAGTTCTTATGGCTCTGGGGTAAAAACGTGGAAACGCTGTTTATCCAGCGCAGGGCAGAGCAGCAGAGCAAGGAAAGGCTCTTTCCCCATACTGAAATTATCAGGTGCACATAATCATCTGTGATCCAGAATAAGCATGTGTATGTTATTACGGATGGAGAGATTGCATGTTCAACTGTCTCAGTTTTCTGTCTTAAAAAAGTCTCTGGTTTGCTATGCCCACAAAATCAGTGATAAATTGAACACTGTCAAAGTCCCAGATTCTTTGCGATGATTTCAAAAGAAGACGTATCAGAAGCAATCAGCAATGCATGTGTATGTGCTCACAGTATGAAACGCATAATGTGAAATACATATGTATGATATGTTACACATATAGATTTAAACTGTCTTGCAAGCCAAGACATTTTTGTCTCGAAGAAGCCATATATTATTCTAGTCTCCCAGATGAAAATGCTTCTAGTGTTTGCTCATGATGTAGCATCTGTTTGAACATCAACTCCCCGCTCTTTTGTCCCGCAGAGAGTTAAATCAGGGTGTGCAGCACGACACTTCGCACGGAGCCTCGGCTTGATTGCTGCTCTAGGTCCCTGACCTGGGATGCAGCATCCGTGCAGGGAGGACACGTGACGATGCTCTGAGCTCCTTGACGCGAGCAGTGAGCCTGGTCACGCGGGCCGCACAACACTTCGGGTCTCGGAGGACACGACGACGGCCCAGGAGATTCTGGGGAGACGCTGGTGCCTAAACTTACAGATGCTCAGAAAGAGTTTAAGTGGGTTAAACTGAGACCTGGTTCTCATCGGAACAGAAAGGAATCAGTCTGGAGACACTAACTGGAAACGTGATTTTGGAAGGAGGGGAATGGGGCAGTCTGACTTTTGTGAATCTCTCTTTCTTTTTAGTTCCAGGTGACCTAGTAACAAAATTCAGCACAAGCTTATGAATAGTTTGGTTTGGCCCAAATTTGCAATTTTTACTAAATAAAATATACTGCCAAAACTTTTTGCCCAATGCTCACTTGTACTAGTGCACTGAGATTATCAATTAATGCCAGAATGGGTTAAGGAGCAGACTGGTGAATGACAAAGGGAAACTCATTAGTATTCTGTGGATTATTACTCATAAATATTCAAATAGTGCTCTAATTATGAAAATATTTGAAAATCTTATGATTTCTCGCATGTGTCACAGAGAACAAACTGTACCTTTCACTTCTGGTTTGATATGCACTTGGTATAAATCTTGGTCATGCAGTTCAGAAGTAAAAAAAAAAATAGTGCAGGCCACAGAAAGCAAATGATTGAAGTTCAAAAAAAATACTGATGTAAAAAGCACCCAGACTTATATATATGTAAAAAAAGTAGAGACCTCATTGCTTTAAACAGCAGATAAAACCCTCAAAATATAATCTCACATAATTTATTTCCTGATCACCGTGTGGAGTACTTACTGTAGTTTGTCTATAGTTTCTAATAGAAGTCAACTCTTTCCTTCTTTCGCTTTCTTTGCTGTCAATACTGATTTCAGTGTTCCGAATAATTTGGGTAATTTAATGGTTTTATATAATCTAAACCCCTCTGAAGTTTCAGATGTCAAAAAGATTTTTCACTTTGCACCCTAATCTGCACAATGCCACTTTTTAAAGCTAAATGGTAACTATATTTCAGTCCCTGGATTTGTATCTGTGTTTTGAACAGAAAGTGCAATCTCTTCTAAGCTGGTGCTTTTTTAATAGTAAATTTCGTTACATTTTTGATTTGCAAAGACATCTTGAATTTCCTGAATTTTAGTGATGGTTTCTGGTGAACTGAAATGAAAAGATTATGGTTTACTCTGGTAATTTTGAATTTGATTTTTTTTTTCTTCTGTAGAGAAGTCTGCTTTTAATCTAAGGATTTCTAGAGCTTTATATATGGACATTTCGTGTTATTTTTATCTAACTAAATCAGAACAGTTCCCTGAAATAGAATGGTTGTGCAATCTGTATGTTACCTAAAAAGCTGAAGTTTGTCTTTGTATCCTCAATTTTGCTTTAGCTTTTATAGTCTGAAATTTTGCATGTCATTCTATCTTAATATGTCGTTCCAATGATTTTGAGAACAACTGCAATGTTATTACAAATAAAAGTTTAGTTTCAAATCTCTATTTTAAAATCTGATTCTCTACAGTACTCTCTGGATCGGGTGCCGTGCTTGCATGCTAAGGAAGTACCTTGTGGCCACCCATGACTGAATAACAAGCCAACTAAAAGAAGAGAAGATTCCTAGGAAGGTTTCTTTCTACTGATCTTAAATAGATGAAGGGGAGGAGTGTATTGATTTATTAGAAAGAAGGAAAGGTGAATTGATCTGATAGTGAAGTGCTGCGTTTTTTTGCTGAGAGGGGTATTTTTCTGATGGGGAAAGTGTAGACTGACTTATTGGTTAAATGAGGGAGAAAATTGATTGGAAGAAGCACGGAGAATTTGATGAACATTAACTGCAGAAAAGTGCTTTTCAAATATATGCAAAAATATTTATTTCCTAATTTTTCTGCCTTTACTCAAAGTGTAATGGAGAGGGGTGGCTCTGTTCTGACTTCTTTTGGTATTCTGCTGTTTCCTTGGACTTTTGCAAGATGGATAGGCCTAGCTTTGTGTGCAGCATTTTCTCTTTTAAATAAGTCACAGTGCAGTTTATTGACTTGCCAATAGATGTTCTTTGTCATTAACTGTGATTGCCATAATCCAGTTCTGGATTTTAATGCATGTTAGGTACCTAGCTCCCACTGAAATCAGTAAGAACTACAAACTTTTCTCTCTGCATAATCTTACCATTTTCGTTAGGTCACTCTCTGTAATGTTAGGACCAAAGCTGCTTACATAAAAGTGGTCATTGCTCGTAGTAGTAGCAATAAACAGTTACTTATGGGTGGTATATGAATATTAATTATTCCAATGCTTAATATATTTTCTAATTAATTTGTAATTAATTCCCTCATTTTTATTTGGATGTGCCATAGTCTTCATGTGACACCTGGACGAGAGCAGAGGAGTTTTCAACCTTGTTTCACAGCAGTGGCACTAAAGGGCTCAAAATACCGCTGAATGAGAACTGCAGCTCCTACAATGACCTCAAGGAAATTTCTGTCCTCTCCTTGGGAAAACTGTGTTTTTAATGGGGTTAGGGAAGGAGTCTATTCAGGGACTTCTCTGTGTTGTGGGACAGCAAACATCAAAGTCCCCAAGGGTCAACGCAGTTATTGGAGCTCGGTGCTCTAGTGTTACAATAATTTCCCTCTTGCAGTGACACTACCCTGGGGATTGTGGGGAAACTGAATGCTAGAGACTGCTCTGACTTGTGAAGAAGCTGTATTTGTCCCATCCTCCCCTAGTATCCTTCCAACACGCTCAGACATGCCGTGGCCTTATTTCTGTCACTGTACGATATGATTCAGATGCATATAGAACAAGGATTTTTGGAGCAGTAAACTCTGAAAAGAAACAATATTGGTGTTTTTATACTTCTGGGATGAGGAAGTGGGGGGGTGGACATGATGGGGGGACATTTACTTGTTCAAAATAGGTCTAGGCTGTAAATTATTCATTTAAAACAAGAAGAAAAAAAAACTCTGCAGCGGAAAGGAAATGGATAAATAGGGCTTCAAATAACTTACTCATTAAGAACAAATACTTGGATTTGGGAAGGGGACACTTTTTAAAAATGCAATCACTATTTAAAAAAACACAGGAATAGCTTTGCTTAACTTCATCCCAGGCTGCCAGACTTGCACCTCTACGGTATGGAAACAACACCAGAGGGAGGTGAGTGGGAGAAAGGTATTCAGGGAAGTTTGTGCAGCTGGAAAAGGTCTTTAAGTTTGAATTCTTAATGGGGAACTTATGAACACACGAGGGCAAGCAAATATTTCAATGTGAATAATTTATACGCCAGTAATAGCAATAATAGCAGGCTGCTGCGATTCATGGCATGGCTGCACAGTTTGGCTGATTGACCTGGAGAGGCATTGCTGTCACTCTTGCGCTCACTGGGATTTCACCTTAGATTGAGTCAGTCTGTCATTACAGGACGGAAAAAATAACTGGATTTCTTTATGAAACAAAAGAAAACCCAAAGGGTGCAACTGAAAGTTTTTTTACTCTATTTCTCTCTCTGAGAATTTCCATAAACTCGGGAAAGTTTCTTCCAAAATCAGAAGTCCATTCACAGTTAAGCGTGTACTGCACATTTGTCAGGGATGCTCTAAGTGGTACTAAAGCTGACAGACTACAAGCAGGAGCTGACAGCTTCACTCCCGTTACAGCTGATTAAAGGCTGCAGAGGCCTGGGGCCCCGTCTCTAAAAGAGGAGCGCTCTGCATTTGCTGGGGCACTTGCAGCCAGCGTGTGTTGCAGAGCCAGCAAGGAGCACGCCACATACTAGGTGCGCTAGGTAGTCAGCCTGTGCCTTGAATTTTGGAAGTGTTTGATAACAGGTGCAGAGAGGCGGTTAAAAATGCAAATGGAAACTACAGAAAGAGAAGTCTTGCAGGTAATAAGTGAAGTGCTGGAGATATAAAATACGACAGCCAGCGGCAGATAGTTGTACCCTGGTTGGAGTTTTTTGTTCAGGCCTTTGCAGAGTCTGACCAGAGTTGTTTAAAAGATTCCAATATGTAAGAGAGGATGCTTAGCACTTTCTGGAAACATGGCAGAAAGTCTGCTTTTCTGAGTGTTTGCACACATATCTTCCATCTGCTGGCAAGAATATGTTGCGGGTTATCGTCCTCTCTGGAGTCTTATGTTTGCATATCTTGCAGTTGTGGTGGTGATCCTTTCATAGGGTAACTATGATGACTGTGGAAATCTATCACCTCTGTCCCAGGGTAATTTTACATGGTGGGTATCATTTCATTCCTTTGGTAACATAAAGAGAATATCACAAACAAATATCCCCTCCCAAAAATGAATAATAAAATATCCTTTTTTTTTTTTAATGTTTTGCAGAAGTCTTTAGGGAATTTTCCTGTTATTATTTCTACCAGGAGTTTCCATTAAGCAAAACAACTACATTTCCCCCTTCTGCCCTAAATTTTGCTCTTATTTTATTAGCACCAGAGGCCAGATTCTCAAAACTGCTGATTAAAAAAATCCATGCAACCTTCAGAATTCTTTGTCTAAGAACTTTTTAAAAACACTTCAAGATAAATGGCAAGTTGTGGCTTAAAAATCAGAACTGTAGGTATAAAAGATAGTAGGTCAAATAACAGGCATTTCTTAGATTTTTTTTTAAACCATTAATAGATGATAGCCTTTTTGAGAAATTCTAAATATTTATAGCTCCAGAACGAAAATTGCTTTTTAGGGTAATTTGTTTCCTCAGGTTAATCTCAGGTAATGTATTTGATCTCCATCTTCATTCACCTAACTGGAAATTAGTATTTTAAAAGCAGATCCTTCTTGAGAGGAAGTCCCAGAAGATACATTTCCAAGTCACAGAAATTCAAAAAGCGTATGTGCCTCCATCCCTCAGTCATGGAAAGTTGTTTGCAATTAATTTACACAGGCTTTTCAAGAGTGGATTCTTTGTTTATCCGAGCCCTCTTGCCAGTTTTTAGAAGGCAGCTTTTAAGACTTAGGGCCTGTTGAACCGCAGGACTCAAGGAATTTGTGGGTTTTCCCTAACGAGCAACAAGAGTCTCTCTAGACTATACTTCGCCTTGTACAGGCATGTGCATGTGGGCATGTACGTAGGGATGTATATTTGTGACTGTATACATTTGTGACATATATACATGAATACCAACACACAAATTTATACTTCCCATCTTTCATCCCAACCTTCCTTGAGATTACCTTTGCATTTGTTTTAAGACACATTTTGAATTAATTAAAGCTCTGCTAGACCCATTAAAATCTGCCTTAGATGTTATTTCAGATTTACTTTGAATTAAACATAATACAAAGAATAATAACAATAAAAGGGAAATATAACTGCCATTACTGGATCTCAATATTAAAAATGTGATCACTCTACCACGGATTTTGACTAGGACTTGGACTTAAAAAAAAATGAGAGAAGAGAGTGTGTATATGTTAGAGATGCTGCCAAGGAGAGAGCTCAGGAAAGGCAAAGGTGTTCTGCAGAAGTAGTTCAGTTTGCATAATATAGTTTAAATATGGATCCTCTCTCTCATGTGAGCTCTCCCTCTGTCTCGTCTTCCCTCCCTCCTTCTCACTGTTTTTTTTTTTTTTAAATAGGAGTTACTCTGCTTCCTACTTTCCAGTATTCCCGTTTCTACAGGGCGCTTAGCAGTAGCTCAGCACCTGTTTACTTGACTACTTACCATCGATGAGCCTTGCTTGCCTGCAATCTAGATTTATGGTAAGTCTACCCTTTCCCTTCATCTGCAAGGTCCGGGGACATTCGGGTAGCCAATCTGCCCTTAAATATGTCTCTGAGGAAATGGTGCTAATTAGTATTGGAATTTACAGCCTTCCATTTTATTGACTTGTCCTACTTTCTTCGATAATTAACTAATGAGTAAAGTAATGAGCTATGTTAGTCAGTCATGATGTTCAATTAAACAGCAAATCAATTATTGAAAATAGTTTCGGACAGCTCTGACGCTGGCGCAGCCGTGCAGGCAGGTGACGTGCGGGTGGCTGTGCCCTGGCCGAGGGTATCTGGTGCCAGGGGTGATTCTGGGGTCTCTCGCCCAAATCACGGTAGAGATCTCGCTCTCCTCTGTGTCCACCCTCCGCGCAGCTTGCCTAGGAGAAACGGCTTAGAATTAGCGTTATTTTTACTGGGGTAAGAAATGACTATCTATTATTTCCTTAATATTGTAAGTGATTTTTTTCCTTTTGAAATGTGAAGCGTGGTGACAGGTAACCTGGAAAACAGTAACTTACATCATCATTTAGTGACTTGCCGACTCTTCAGCTTAAATTGCTCTTTCCTTTTAGTTTTATACCCTCAGGTTTCCTTCAGGTCCTTTTGCTTCATCTTACTTTCTGCATTAGCTGCTAGGCTTTTCTGTGCCTAATGCAAATACCGGAGAAGGCATCGGTGCTCCTCTTGCTGGTGACACACAATGTGCTGAGTCTGCTCTGCATAACTCCTGGTTCTGCTTTTGCTGTTAGAGCATCCTGTAGAGCATACGGCATCACTCCTTCCTCTTTGGGACGGAGACCTGTCCCAAAATTTCAGCATTTGACAGCAACTTTCACCTTCCCACACCTTATCCAAACAAACAAGAGGTTTTGTCTTGCCTTATCAAAAGACCATTTTGCTGAGATCAGAGAGTGAGATTTCTTTACAGCAGTTTGGTGGTTTGAAAAAAGGCATCACAAATATAAAAGTTACAGGATAGAAATTTGGTGTTGGAATATTCAGATTTTAACTTAATGTTGCCAGGCGTGTGAGGCCAGAAGTAACATTCGCAAGGCCTTGTCATGCTGTGTTTTGGCCCTGTGCTTTGGTCGCACAGTGGCACCAAGCGTGTACTGCTAAGCTTCTAGGCGCTATAGTCCTACAGATTCACTCTATAATTATCCCTGATTAATAGGAATCCTCATTTGATGATTTTTTTTTAGCAGCAGTGAGCATGCAGGGACCTTATCCGCACTCCATCTTTCACTCCAAGTTCAGAAGGAAAAGCAAGCCAGCAAGCAAGGTGCCTAAATATGGAGAGAAGAGGTTGGATATGTTGACCTTACCCATCCAATTGGATTGAGATTCATTAGAGAAACAACAAGCCAAAACAAATCAAAGACAGTTCAAAAAAAGCAACATAAAGTTTTCATTTCCAAACAGTTTTAATTCACTGTTTGTGCTCTTTACTGAGAATATGCAAGGAACACAAACATCCCCATATGAATTAAATTACAATTTACATATGAATTACATTAGAAATATGAGCTACACTAAAGAGATAATTAGTGCTGTCCTGGGTTATGCGAGCACAAACAAAATTAAATAAGAACAATTTCAAAGCCAAGTTTTGCTTTGCCTTTTCAACTAAGCCGGTTTAATCAGTAATAAGGACTGAAATAAATCCACTGCACATAAAACAATGCACAACATACCATATCGTGTGAAATGCCATCGCTAAGCCCTGTGCCTGCCTAAACCCTGCAGTCAGATGGGAGTGCAGTGTCACAGATAGGAGACTGCAGGCACTTCGTCACTGCTGGGTGCCAGATGTTAGCGGTGGTGGCCCCTGCGGAGGAGCAGGACATGGCCCGTGTGGCCGCACTGCTCCGGAGATGCGAGGATGTGTGAGGGTGACCGCCTGGGATTTTCCTTCCTCTTTTTTTACGCCTGGGATTTTCCTTCCTCTTTTTTTAACCTTACATCTTAACGGGAAAAGCCCATTGCAGGAAAATGTGCCAGTGCTGGTGCAGGGCGCTGAGGGGAGTGGGAGCCGTGGAGGGGGAGCGATAGGAGCGAAGGGAGAAGGATAAAAATACCGCCGAGCAGCCGACTACCTGTGCCTTAGCGCCTCAGCCCCTCAGCAGAGCTATGGTTTATGACTACCTTGCCTAATGAGCTAAACTCTGGTGACCATAAAACTGAAATATAATTATGACATTAAAGATGCCTATATTTGAACTTAATTATTAATTAATTTAATGAGAGAATAGGAGGCTGTAAAATTGCTAATTAAACGGCTCTGTAAAACTGCAGACGGCAGAGGATTTACCAAATGATGAATCCCACAACAGTATTTGGGCTATATCAATATTCTATTAATATACAGTATGCCAGAGGTCCTGGCTAGTATGCTACTCACAGTTAAGCTGATGTGACAGGCATACAGAGGGAGAGAAAATGAAGGACATAAAATTCCGAGTGACAGCAACCTTGAAGACGCTCTCTGCCCCCACCTCTGTGGCAGTTACTGGAATCAGTTGAACAAACTCAGAAATGCAGGATAAAAATCAATCTCACCATTGCAAATGTGAATAAATTGGCTTGAAGCAAACGAGCCATCTAAGGTCTTAGGCACTGCGGTGCGGTGTCGCTCTCGGCTCGCATGCGGGAATGGCCAGAGCTAATCTGGACTTCAGTGTGTTACAAAGAGAGAGATTCCGTGTGCGTGTGTGCGAGCGCGGGCGGAAGAGGAGCCGAACGGGAACGAGAAATAACTGTCCCCGTGTGGTGAGTGAAATTAAACTCAAGCAAACCTTCAGGGGCTGAATCCAAACCGGTGGGGGACAATCTGAGAGATTCCCACACCGCACTCACTCTGAGTATACCACGAATTTCCCTGCGATATTTGAATGGCAACGCCGTTTGGATGACATTCGTTAAAAGGTATAGGGAAAGAGTGAAGGACAATGTTTTCTTTTAGCACCGAGCCTCATTCAATAGCACTGAGCAATGTCAGAAAAGGATATGTGGGGATGTCTCCACCTGAATGTGTCAAACAAAATACAAACAACAAAACAAAATAGTGCGGGCGGAAATGAATGTATCCTACTAAAATTTTCTATGAAGCAATGAAATACCACTGTGAAATGAAGCAAAGAAATATCACCAGCAATATCAAGTAAAATGTATAAAGTATGTTTTAATATTTTCACGAATCCTTAGTTTTTTATACTTTTCATATGGCATAACTTCCCTTTACACACATCGTTCTTTTAAACACCCTGTCATCAGCAGTAAGAGGTTGTTTGACAAGAAAGATGAAGATATCATGATAGCAAGAAAATAGAGGGGGAGGCTTACCTCCCTGCTCTAAGGAAAAGTCCAGTTATTACAGTAATGTGTCCCCTTTCTGCATACTGGATGGAGGATTTGGAGGCTAAAGACAGAAGCTACATTCACAAGACCTTTGAAGTTCTGGAGAAACTTCAGAAACTTTCTGTATGCAGGTTTCTGCTTTTTAAGCTAAAGACACCAGCAGTTTCTTGCCACTTACCATTAATGTTTTAGATCTCTAAATAGAAATGTGTAAGTAATTTGTGAGAATGTGACCTCTAGAAGTCACTTTTACTGACTGCTTTGGGTTGAGACAGTCAGTATTATTTATTTATTAATGTATCTTAATATGCGGGTTGAGACACATGAACAAGGTAATTGTAAAGAACTGTGCACTTCACATTATCATTATGGTCTGCTTTAACTTATCTCAAATACTAGTACACAGTCTCCAGATACTCAGTAAACCTCACCAGTGAGTTTTGTATGAGAAAAGTCCTGCTGCTTTAAAATAATCTTCATCCTAATTTAGAAAAATGTTATGGTCAATTTCTATCAATATGTGAAATTAATAAATATTAAAAATTCTTTACATTTTTTATCATTGTCTTGTGCCCTGCAGTTTTATACATCTGGTTCCTCAGAAAAAACATTTGTGATAAATAAAACGAGATAAATTTCTTCTCATGTGAGAAGTCTGCTATTTGACTGGGAGTTTTTGTGAGATCTGGACCCTCTTTTACTAAATTGAATTTCAATTCTCACAATCAACAGTGAGGTAAAAGCTGGAACGGGTGGGATCCAGCAAAAAGGAAATGTCCAATGACTCGCCATCCCCACATTGCAGGCTGCACATTCAACCTGCTGAAGAAGCTACCGTGTGTTCAGCTTCACTCCTGGTAGATCACACTCTGTGCCAGAGAAACTCAACCAGCAGAACAGAGTTGTCAGGAGACGTCAGTGTCCTCCAGCCACAGGCTGCAGTGTGGCTGGCACTGACGGACATCACAAACTTCCAGGGCTGCAAATTCCCTGTGAGTAAACTCAAGCTGTTGAAAGCTAAAGCACAGAACACGGGTACCTAAGGAACCTGCTTACCAGGAGGGAGAGACAAATCACAAACTCAGTGAATCAAAAATTGGGGTGATTAGTTATTACTGAAATTGCGGTCATGTGCCAAGGTCTCCCTGTGATACATACGATACGCATGTGATAAAGCTTTCATGGATTTGATTTAGCACCTAAGGATTCAAATTGCTCATTGTAATCGTTATTTAAATTGGCAGAGAAAATAGCTCGATTTAAGTCATCTGTTGGTGTTGTGTGCATTTGTCCCTTTTCTTTTTTTACAATGCTTGACTCATATTTGTTGGTAAATTGTAAAGTATGTGAGTAAAAATATCCTTTGAAGTCAGGTGCCCACTTCATGTTATTTGTAGTCAATCAGACAGACAATCATTTAGACAGACTTTCATATAATTTATCAACTTCTTCATTTTCACCTTATAATAATGCTAGAACATTATGAGTGCCGTACCACCCCTTTTTAGGTGACTATCATTTCTGTTTGGTATCTGTGTTAAAACCGATTTGCACAGAACTGGCAACTTGTTTAAAAACACAGAAAAATAATATTTTAAAATAGTTTTCATTAGCTAAGTAAATCTATCCTAAATTATATAGTGTGTAGAAGGGAAAATATATCTAAACTTTTTTTTTTTCCATTGAAGAGTCATGTTAAATATAGGAAATAATGGCATAGTTAAACTGACCATTTATGTTCAGAAAATCTATCAAGCCCTCCAAACTGGCAGATCTCACTCTCTAAAATCTACTATTTACACTGCAATTGAAAGATCTTTTTTTTCCTTTTTTTTAAAAAAAATTTCTCAAATGATTAACTTGTACAGATTGGACTATACTCGGAGCCAATCTAACTGAATATATTGAAATAAAGAAAAATTTCTTTGTTCCTGAAAGCAGAATTACTGCAGTCAAAAATTCTGCTAGTACTAAAAGAAGATTTAGTTTTAAATTTTTTCCTAGTGATTGCACACGATCAGTGCTTTGACTTGTTTTTAAGACCTTGGCATAAAACTGCCAATGCTTAAACCACGTGGCATTAGGAAGCTAATAAAGAGGAAGAGCAAGGTATTGTTGTTGAAAATATAAGATTCTTTTCATAGCTGCAAGCTCTGTATTCAACGTTTTCCACCCAGAAAGAAACATACTAGTTATTACATTTGGTTTGAAATCTGAAGTCTAAAAGGAGTACTCTCAGACATATGCATTATCTGTATGATAAAATTTTGAATTGGAGTTAAACAATTCTGTTGTTCCACAAGATGAAAATAATCAAGCTTTCTTTCCACAAGCTGGCCAAACTGGGTTAATAATTTCTCTCTCTTTTTGTATATGTATGAACACACAGGATCAAATACCTTTCTGAAGCATGAAGATGCTGTTTTTTAGAGGTGGTTTATAATACAGGATATTAAGAGGAGCTAAAGAGGTCTGCTTGATTTTTATTAATTTTTGATTTGTTCACAAGTTTTTCTGGAAGGAAGGCAGCAATAAAGGAAACATTTTGCTCTTCAAACTAAAGAAAGTTCATTCTTCCTTTTTGCTTTGCCATTATATCACACCTTTGTTTTAATCTTTTTATCCATTTCTCTTCTCTGTTTATTTATGAAAGGTCCCGTATGTTCAATTTGTGAACTCTTCCACACCCCAAACTGTATAATCACCACAAGGCCCTCCCCGAATGGGAGTGTATAGAGGGCAGCACAGGGTTTTCAGCTGCTTAAGCAGGCTGCACTGACCTCTGTGGATATTTAGCTGCAGGGGATGTTGCGGAGCCGTTCCCAGCTCTGCACCTGGTGATGTCACGAGGAAGGTCTAAGCCTGGCATCCCTTTGTGCTTGGCATGTGCTTGAAAAATCTAGCTTGGATACTCCTTTTTTGTCCCAAATCACAAGTCAGGCAAGCATCGTGAACAAGGATGAGTCAGTCTTTCTGCTTTCAGCCTCCAAATGTACTAAAACTTTTCCTTATTCTGTCAGTTCCGATTTAATTTGAGAGGAAAAGAAAGGTAAGAAAAGCAGCCAGGCTGAGCTCGACAACACTCCCCTGCAAACAGACAGTAATAAGGTCTAGACTTTCCTTTTCCTTTCCAATCCTTTAGGTCCCGGTGCTGGAAGCAAAAGCAGATTGGCTTTTGCCCGCGCGCTGCTCCGTTTGCCCTGGCCCTGGCTGACCTGGCTCAGTCACTGCTTGCAGTGCTGCTTGTCCTGTGGACGAGAGGCAGCAGGAACAAAATCACTTGACAGGCAACCCAGGATAAGTCTTTAGCCTACTTTTTCTTTTCTTTCTTTTTTTTTTTTTTTATCTCCTATAGTTGTTAATCCTGTTATGCTTGAACGCAAAATTTGCTACAACCCCAGTTGGTCAGAAGAGTGTTTAAAACCTGTTCTAAATACAGTTCCCTGTCCTAGATTTCTGTGGGAATATTCATATAGTTAAAAGTACGTGCCTGTTTAAGTGCTAGGCTGCCTTTATAGGAAAATTTTATCTTTTAAACTCACTTTAATTTTTTTTTGCTATTGTTTTCTGAAATTAAATAGTTTTTATTTGTTGTATAAAATATCTTCTTTATATATTACAGCCTTGCTGAGAAAGCCATAGCATTATGTGGAAAAAATACATTGAAATGATCCTAATGTAAAGAAACGGTAGTATAAAATTAATATGTAAATCCTAGCTGAAAAAAAAATAAATAAATAAAAAAGGGTTTCTTACCTACAAGTAAATGTTACCTGAAAATATAGACACCTTCTATGTTTTCAGTAGATCTACTTGAGAAAATGGGGGGGAAAGATCAGCAAAATGTCTCAAAAATACAAGTGTGATACAGCATAAAAAATCTGTGAAGAATTAAAGGAAGAGATCATGATTTTGCATTTTTCACATGTGTAGAGTTGCTTGAAGGAGGAGAGGAAGGCAGAGGCATGTATGTCTTGCGTGAAGGATTCTAAAGTCTGTGATATGATTGATTCATCTGTTACTAAAGCTTTGAAGGTGACAGAGAAATCATAAGAACCAGGAAGTATGTCACACTACTTTCTGGATGAGGAGGGAAAAAAAAGCCCAAATTCTTGAGTTCTTACCATCTACAAGAGCAGTTCAAAGATGAGCAACAGAAGAGATGCCTTACATAGTAAATCAGTTTGGAAGGATTAAATAACAACTTGGTCTTTGCATTTTGCGAAGTAAGACCCCATCTGGTATGAGTTTGCTTCTTGTTTACAAATGCCATAGTTTGAATGAAGAATAAGAAAAAAAAAGAGTTATTACTCATTCCCTAGAGCCAACGGAAAACCCAACTGATCGTGGTCCTTCATCCTAGGCGGGTCAGCATGATCCCACATGCAGACAGGGGTTTAGCAAGCATCATGGTTGTCTCTTCAGATAGCCCTCTGTGTGCACATGCACATGGCTGTCCTCAAGGTTTTCTGAAGCCACAAAGTCCCTTCACATTCATCTCCCTTCCTTTTGCTGCATCCTGTCTCTGTAGTATGGTCTATCATCGCGGCACCAGATGGCACCTAACTGGATGAACTCATGCTCATTCTTCTTTGATCTGCTTTAATCATTCCTAGTGACTCAGGTGTATAAACCAGTTCCCTTGGGTTGGCTGAGAATTTCACTGCTCACATAGGGTCCTTGAGCTTTTGGGAATACCAGCTGCAATGCTCACTTGTGCAGAACGGGTCCTTTATATTTAGTTCCACAAAGATTTAAATCATACATTGGAAAATAAATATCCTAAGATCATACCACCACTAATTGCAAGTTTAACGATTTATTTCCAATCATACTTCGGAAAATAAATATCCTAAGATCATATCACCACTAATTGCAAGTTTAACGATTTATTTGTTCCATTCTCTCTGACTAGGAGCTCAAACTTAAAAATGTAACTCAAAAACAAAACAGTAAAGATAATAGTAGTTAAATTAGGTAAATCCTCCTTGTTCTAATCAAGGAAAATGAAAGCTATATACACTTGGTGAACAAACATAAATACTGAATTATAACAAAGCGAGCAGATTCTCCTGTGCCATCTGTGTACCTGTGATCTCTATAGACTTATGCACAGATTTTCATTCATAGAAATAAGAACAGCTTTTCTTCCTATTAAGTCAAAGGAGACAACAAACGAATAAGATCAGTTTCACATGTGAGTCTCTATTTCTTAAGCTGCCTAAAGGAGTAGGGTTTGATTTCTGTTTACACTAATAACAGCAATGTAAAATAATTTTAAAACAAGAATATAAACTATATTTAACCTGCCCACCTTGATATTAAAGTAGTGGTAGTAGTATAAATGAAACTGTACCAGAAACTCACTCTTCAAATTGATTAATGTATCAATGTTAACAGCAATATAGTTATCTTGTAAACAAAAAAATGACCTATTGTTTTAATAGAGTTTTTAATAGAGTTTAATAGAGAAATATTTTCTTTTAAACTGCTTCACTTGAAAACAAGGAAAAGATGACACATCTTTGTTTCCACTTGTCTGTTTTTTTCTACTTGTATCAGTTGTTCTAATGAGAGATATTGCCTTTCTCTTCTGCCTCTTTAAATCAGCACTGCAACAGGAACAACAGGAGCAATACTACAATAAAGGCATGTGTTCCATTTCAGAAAAGCAGCTGGAGAGAAGAGAAAATTTTTAAATTCCTATTTCCTTTCCGTGCCCACCATGGTTCTCAAACTCTTCTGTATTGCCATTTTTTTTTTTGTATCCTGCTTATAGCGAGGTTTATATCTGCTACAGCAGTACAATTTAGAGGCGAGTGGATCACAGTTGTGTGTTAAATCATGAACAAAACCAATCTCTCTCTCTTTCTGTCTCCCTCTCTCTCCTCCCCTTTCTTGCTGTCTGTCCTTTCTACTTAAACATAGCTTCTAGGTTAATGACTCATTCTTCTAAAAGGCTGCTGTGCCTACCAGATTATACTGTAAAATCTGTCATTCTGTTTATGTTTAAAACACATGATTAAAGCAGTGGTCATGCTGAGGGAAATGGTTCTCACACATAACAAGAAAGGATCAATCCCTGCCTGCTGAATCCAGGCTGTTTTAGTGGAGGCTGCTGTTTTGGTGTGCTGCCAGACCCCAAAGAAATATGTGTGAGCTTTGAAAGTTGGTCGCCACTCTCGCACAGAGCACAGCAAGGACCCAAAATGGGGCTTATCATACACTAATATACCTTTAAAGTTACAGCAGTCTAGCTGCCTGTAAATTGCAGGGAAAGCACTTGAGAAATAAATTATTCAGTCCTAGTGGAAAGTAGAAATGTGAAAAAAAAATATTACAAAGTGGTCTGTGTGGCACCCTTAAGTAGGGCTTATCTGGGGCTAGGAATTTGCATCTTGTGCTTTCGGATGACTTCTATCACATATGACCAAATTATGAGTGACATTAAAGCTGCTGTATAGTGTCATGTAAATCGCACGAAGGCAAACCAGAGCCAACATCAGTGCATTCTGCTTGTTACTAGAACGTGACCTATTCAGATAGGCTGATCCATAAAAAGCAATTGGGTAATGCCAGACAGATATTAGATTTGAGACTTTTATACACTTGAAAATTTATAAAAATAGCTCATTTGAAATAATTGCTCTGGAAGAGCTATTTGTGCAGAAAGCTGTAGGGATATTTCTCAACCATTTTAGAATAGTTATCTCAGTAAATTTCTAAGTTTAGACAAGCCCTCGTGATGTGTCCTGCCAAATGAAGGTAGTTCTATTCAATTAGCTATCATTAAGGAAGGCAGAGAGGGGTAAAAGTAGATGCTTACTAAGTATACATTTTCATATTTAATAAGTGAAAGTGAGAATTTACAAATTCAATTTCACAAGTATTTTTGGCTCCTTGAGTGAAGCAGGCCTTATAGAGAAGCCACGAATCTGTTCACTTTGAGACTTAAATGTGTCTGAAAAAGGTTATAAGGAGTTTTAGGGACTCTGAGTAATGGGACAATGCAGCTCTAGACGTGTGTCTGAATTATAGGCCTGAATAAATGATTTAAAATTATGATTCTTTCAGATAAAGGTGTCTGTAGAAACATCTCCTTTTTCCCCCTCCTGAAGTTTTATAGCTCAATATTTAAGCAGGACAGGAAATATATATATATAAAAAAAAAAAAGTCAATAGTTTCAGAGGCAGGAAGTGATAAAAAAAAAAAACAAAAAAAACCCAGAGATGTCAGCTTCTCCATAAAAGTCAAAGCCACCTTTAAAAAGCTGACACCTTTTCCAATTGCTGTGTTTTAAGCAGTAATACATTTAAGTATTGAGGTAGCACTATTTTAAGTAGAAAATCCAGACTTTTATCTTTATATCTGTGGGTGGACAATGCCACTATTCTATAACTGGTGCAGCCCTCTGGAGCTCTGCATTCAGGTTATGATCTGTGTGTAAGCTGCTGCCCAGGATCCTCTGATATTCCAGAATACCATGTTTTAGAGGAAAAGCTTCATAATTCTTTCTAAACCCTCAAGACTAAAGAAATTTCTGCATGCATATGGATTAAAAGCTAGACTGTTTATTATACATATTTGGATCTTAATTAGACATAGATTGCTATCCAGGCCAGACTAAACACTTCTAATTTACCATACCAGTGCTCACTATAAAAAGAGGATGAAATAAATGTTTAATATACCCTATATCATCTTTCCCAAAATGGTTTCTGTTTATCACCCAAGTACCTAATCAATGCAATGACATATAAAATCCACAGATTTTATAGTGCGGTAATAAGTACATGCAAATTATGTTGTCTTATAAGTATACTGGCTTTAAAAAGAGGTATAATATCTACCAGTCTAGTTAGCCATTGTCCTAACTATACATTGTCCTTATAAAGGTAAGGCCATAATATAATAAGAGTTTGAAATATGAACAATCTCTAGCCATGTTTACCATTAATTCAGACCACACTTATATTAGCGTTTTTCCTTCACCCAGTGATTAGTTTTGTTAATGTTTATGTGTCTCTTTGTAAGCAGCAGTATGGTACGGCATCCCCTCAAATGCACTATGAAAGCTCCAAAGAGCCATCCTAAGTATATAAATCCACCATAAAAATAAATAAGCTACATGAGAGAGAGAGAGCCTTTCTATAAGGCTTGAGCGCTAGTACTGGCAGCTGGAACATGAGTTGGCGAGAATGTGTGTGCCAACTTGGAGATTCATGCATGAAAAAGCTCTTTGTCGTATTTTTTTCTGAAATGGGCTTTGTTGAGGGATATTTTTTTCTCTTTGTAAAGATTTTTCCGTAATGAGGATTCTATCCTTATCCCTCTTTCTTTGCAAGTCAAAAATGCCTTCTGTACGGAAAGCGAGCAACATGTGTAAGAGATATAGCAGTCTGAAAGAGATCAAGTAACATAACAAAGATGTTTCACAGTTAGGACTTTGCAAATACAATGCAGAAAAAAAAAATACAATAACTAAAACCCCATCTCTTCCTAACATTACATTTGCTCTGATGTATTTTCTGAAAGCCGCCCAAGTATAACTATTTATTTTAACTAAACTAATCAAGATTAATGTCAGCAGTTATGACACACGCTGTTTGCTAAAGAACACATAGAACAATTGCTCAAGGCAAGCTTCATTAAGAAATCAGATAAAATTAGTAAAACTGATTATATTTCAAAACTCAGCAGCGGCAGCAGCTCAAATTGCCATTCAGGAGTCTCCAATTAACACAATTGGTCTTGTTCACAATCAGCTTTGTAATCTCATTAGCCTATTATATTTTAATCATTGGGATAACTGCACAACAAAACTTATTTTATGTTTGCACTGACTGCAGATGGCATAAGCAAACATGCAACTTTTTCTTTTCCTTTTTCTCTCTCCCCGCCCCACAGAGAGCAATGCAGACTCCTCAGAGCATTAGGAGTTATCCTGGTTACAGATTATTACCACACACTCTGTCGGTGCTCGGCAATGCTGTCAGCAGGCATCTAAT
This sequence comes from Crypturellus tataupa, assembly GCA_034781795.1. Classification (NCBI taxonomy): domain Eukaryota; kingdom Metazoa; phylum Chordata; class Aves; order Tinamiformes; family Tinamidae; genus Crypturellus; species Crypturellus tataupa. The sequence goes on along the minus strand of JAWLRI010000050.1, from coordinate 1,017,660 downwards.
TTGGCATTAATTGGCAAGGGACTAATTGCATAACTGACATTGCTAGTGAAACTTGTAAAGTAGAAGGTGGGGATGTTAGAAAGTGTCAGAAAAGAGAGGAAAAGAGAAAGAGAGACAGCCAGAACAAATGCCTGCAGACAACTCCGTGGACACATGTGTATAACTAGTTTGCCTCCTTGGTATGCTGCCTTGTTTCATAAATATGTTCCAGAGATATTGGCCTTTGTAAAAACACAAAGTCTTCCTGTCCTTTAGGTACTGGCAGTCTGCAAATACCTACAATACCAGTGTTTCATTGATATTGAGTGTAGCCTGCTGCAATGAGATTATGTTCTATTGATGGGAACTGGGGTGTAACATAGCCATCTACAGAAAGCAATAGGTTGCCCTATTTTCAAGCTGAAAATGCTATGTATTTTATGAACTGCCTCTATCTTGCACACCAGGGATGTCTCTGTGGCTAAAGCCATAATAGGATTTTCCTAAATGATACAGAAACACAAATATTCTGACTGAGCACTTTTCTGGGCTCGTCTTATTTACCAGCAAGCTTTGATACAGTATTTTGCTTCCATCTTTTAAAGGACATTTTCAATTTCCCATTTCCCTTATGAGTGCTTCCTGTAAAGGTGTCAATAACCACTAATTGCGTTCTGCTTGGCCAGTCTGCAAATCAAAACAGCAGAGGCAGCAAGCCAATATGCATTCAAATCCCGTTACTTGGCTGCCTCATTCTCAACTGGAAAGATATGAGAAGGCAAATATTCACACATTTGTATTCTGGGAAATCCAAGATTGCTCTTCTATGTGCCAAAGATACCTGTGTGGCTATTGTGGATTCTCAGACTTTTATTTGAAGACGGGATTGTTGAGGGTATTTCAGTGTTGTTCCTTTTAGCTTCAATCTAGGAAATGATGCATCTTAGATCAAAGCAAATGTAAAGGGAGATAACCTTGCAGTACGAGCAGAGGGTATGCAATAATTTAAGTCTGCTCCTATAGGCATGTCAATGACAGAACATGGCCTTTTTACTCCATTAGTAGCCTAAAGAAGTGAGGGGTTTTAGCTGCACTAAATAGAAGACTGTGGGATTACTTAATTTATTTGATTATTTTTTCTCCTGCTTTCTCACTTACATGTGCGCAAATTGTTGATCATCTTAAATCTGCTGTTCCTGCAGATTTATTAGCTAAGTTCTATTTGTAATATTTGGCCTGTAGTTTGGTTGGTTGAGAGCAGTTGTCAGCATTTGTTATTGCAGGTCACATTGCTCTGATTCCAATCTTACATCTCTGGTTCCCGTTGTGGAGTATTTTCCATCCAAGATTTGACAAACAATCTTTCCAGAGTGGCTGTCCATGAAACACTTTCCACAGACTGCTTCCCATTTGCACTTAAAATCTTCAGCTTGAGCAAAAGTTTCTACCATAGAAACTAATTGCCAAAATCATTACAGGAAGACATACCTAAGGTGCCAAGACAGCCTGCTCAAATAGACAGAAAAAGCTGAGTGCCAGCGTAGGGGATGACACCTTTCCAAACCCATATGCTCTGCTGTGGTGTGAAAGGGGATCAGTGACGGCATCCCAGATGCCTCTCCCTACAACAGCCCACCCGGATCCACTCTTAGCTTGGCTACAGGCAGACCATGGGTGTCACACTTCTGGTGGTTGTAAGGAGGACCCCTTCTGATGATGCCAGAGGAACACATTGTCTTTTGTACGCATGCAGCCAAAGGCAGCAACCCATTCCTTTCCTACAAAGCAGGTAAGCACGTGCCTGCTTGGGTGTAAGAAGATAAATTACGAATGAAAGAGAACATGAGAGGACTGGAGATCTTTCTTTTAATCTGCTAGCTAGCGTATCTGACTTCATCTGTAATAAGCAGGCATTTTAAAATGGGTTATTCCATTGCTTTTTGGGGGCAGGAGTTTGAATACAGAATACAGAATAGATTCTGTTGTCATTTTACCTAATTAACTTCCACAATTTCTTGGTTCTGGTTTAGTAAGCTGACTTACTAAAACACTAAGCTGATTTATCACTTTAAACGCTATTCTATTTGCTTGATTTGAAAGACAAAGTACCTGAAGACAGAAGATAAGCAAGTGCTAGCATATTTATTCTTAAAAGGGGAGCTCTTGCTCCAACCCAACCTTCTTGTCTACTTCTCCTGGAAATAAAAAGGATGATACAGTAGTATTGCATCTAAATGTGAATCAAATCTGGCCCATTTTTGTCATTCTTTTATATTGGAGCAACTCACTACTCCTACTGTTGAAAGAGTAATGTTCAGTGAGATACTCAGGGAAGTTTCTTTGCCATCATCTCTGTCATTTAAAAGTTACTGTTGTCTCCTTTCTTCATGTACCATCTTTTGCCCATTTTTGGGGGGGAGAGGGGATAAAAGCAAATCCAGAAGGACACCAATCTCTACAGTGGTGTGGCTAAGCACAGCCCGTAACTGCTGCCAGCCCTCCTCCCTGTGCCCTGGGTACTCTGCATTATCACTCGCTTGCACAAGTCAGTTGGTGGGGATTTCTAGTTTCCTGTAAAGGTTTCCTGGGATGGGAGCTGAGGCCAGCTCATCTTTGGTATCAAGTGATGCTGTGCTACGTAGATATTGCAGAGTGTCAGCCAAATCAAACTGATGCTCTTTAATGCTATAAGTCATGGTTCCTGACAGCTCCTGGCTTCTTGGTGCATTTTGTTCACTGAGCGTTTTGTGTGAGCTGCAGCAGTGACTGTACCAGGGGAAGTAAATGGAAACACAAGCCTGGGTAGAGATGCAAGCTGCAGCAAGCACTGGGGCAGTAGAAAGGGCTGGAGGGGAAGAATCATTGTGGTGTTTAAATGGGTCTGAATTCTGCATCAGAACGTGCAATAGAGCATTTCAGACTGGTGAAGGACCCTAGAGCAGCTGTGAGGGATTTATGCCATCCTGAAGTGGAAGAGAGCTATGAGGTGATATCACCAGACACTCAGGGGTTAAGGGCTGGTTAAAGATTGTTTGCTGCTTGGGCATTTCTTAAAAAAAATATTTGTGGCAATTACAGAAGGGGAGCATAGTCCTTAAAAAAAGTCACTAGACACAGTATAAAAAGACACGTTAGTTTCCCTTCAAGATTGAGATTAGTTAATTGTTATTAATATATTTATCTGCCCCCTCACCACCGTGGGTCTCGTTTTCTTTACAGCAGGTTCTTTGTGGCATCAGCCGGCCATTTTAAGAGCCTGCGAATGCATTTAGTGCATCACACACGGCCAAGCTGGCTTTTGAACGGGTGCCCACACGGAGAAGGCTCCCTGGATTTATCCCTTACCAAACAGCTTCTCCCTGGCCCTGCACCCCTGAGCTGCTGGGGATGCCCACGAGGTTCTCCAACTGTGGGCAAGCAGCGCCTGCGGCTCCGTTCCTGCCGTTTTCTAGCCTTTTCCAGGCTGCACGAGCCTGCAGTGACTCCAGACCATCAGCAGAGGAAATGCAAGCAAGGTGCCTGGGGTTTTGTACTGGCAAGGCTCTGTGCAGCCTTCGAGGTTCATTGTTAGTCTTTCAATACGCTATCGCCTCCCTCGGCAGCTCAGACAGCAGCAGCAGATGGGCCGAAGAGTTATGTTTCTGAGTGTGCTTGCCCCTCCTCACTCTTCCTATCTGTATGCTCATATTTTGTGCTGTAAAATCACACAGCATGTGACCCCTCCCAACAGCTATGACAGAAAAGCCCTGGGACCCGCAGAAAATGCATCCACGGGATTGAAAGATACCTCAGGATCCCAGGATCCTGCTTTCCGCAGTCCCAGGTTGCATTCCCTAGTTAGGCACCATCAATATCAATACTTAATGGTATTCTCTAAGCTCAGGCAGTGAAGAAAATAGGGTTGTTATCTATCAAAGCACATTTTAGTTTCTGACAAGTAAAAAGCAGCATGGGGAATGCAGTAAGTCTGAAATGAAAGCCTAAAAGAAAACTCATATAACATCTGGTGTCATTTATCCCCTGTTGGCCTTTCATAGTGTGATATGATGAGCTTGTTCTGATTTAAGATCAGATGATTTGGTTTGAAAGAGGGGAGTGGGGGATGCAGTCGGTCTGGCAGCAAATTGGGATACAAAATCTGCTCAAATAATTGGAAACACGACAGATTTTCCTTAACTGATGCCAGTGGCATCTTAGTTTATCCATCTCTCTCAGCTGAATTTGTTAAGTGCATTATCTTATTGGTTTTAAAGTTTTCATCTCACTTATTTGCAGGGGAAAATGTGAGCAAATCAGTCATGATGGATTGCCTAATTTTCTGGGCTGAATAAACCGGTTTTATAAGACTGTTGATTCCTGGGTTATTAGTTAATAGAAGCATTTATCAATTTCTTTATAGAGAATGGGGAAAAAAAACTTTAACCAATGATTGCATTTTAAAACTTTCATTAATGTTTCCACATAACGCTTAGTGTTGGACATGAATATGGTAATCACAGATTTAGGGTTGGCTTGAAGTAGATTTTTTTCTTGTCATTCCTCCCATCTCTTTTTTCCTGTAGAAACGTTAAAAAGCAGTCAAAGCAAAAGGATGTCATTAGATTAGTAATTATATTGAGTGTTCTTTGATCATGAGAAAGGGAAGAGGAAGAGATCATTTTCTAGCTAGCAAATGTGCTGCCTGTTTCTATTACTGATTGGCTTTACAAAAACGGGTCTGATTCTGTGAGCTTGAACCCTACTCAATCAGTGCTCCCTGTCTCCTTCTCAGTGTGCTCAAATGCTAGAAAAACAATATCTTTGATTTCTGTGTGACTTAAGCATAAAGTTATTGTCTCTGAAGTTACTTACTATGCCATGAATCCTTTAAGGTTCTTTGGTCCTAAATAAATATTTGATTTTTTGTATGGGTTACAATGGAACCTCTGAAAATGTAGATTTTTTGATAAAAATGTATATATAAACATATATAGATATATATATACTCTTAAAGAGAAGAATTCTTGTTTCAGTTTCAAAAAGTGTCAGGTTTGAGTATCATACTATTTATATTAAATGTAATGGAGTCCAAGAGTGGCACGGATGGGCCATGTAGCCAAGTGACCTGATGAGATGTGATAATATACATAGTCCCAGCTGATGCTCACGAGGAAATAAAAGGTTTCCTTGCTGTCACTCGCAGTGCAGCTGCCTCTGTTACCTATATGCTATAAGGCCTAAATGCATAAAGGACCTTAATGTAAATTAGAACATTTGGACATAATGAAGCCCAAGTATCATTTAAAAGACATCAAATTCAGAGCAAGAATTCATCATGTGTGGACTGGTGAATAATGAACTCATGATCCAAATGAGATTCAGTATGTCCATTTACATTTTTTTTAACACCTCTATTTTCTTCCTCCATCTCTTTTTTAGCATCTCAGACATGCACATTGAGCCTTGGTTCCCAAAGTGCAAGAGAGAGTTCCTTCAGAATAAGAATGAAGGGAGTTAAAAAACTTTTATGCAAGTAGACTTTGCTGTGAAATGTTATCTTTTGTTAGTTCAAAGGTTTCTGAAGATATAAATTCTTCACAACTGCCCTGAGGTACTGAGAATGTAAATTGAATACTTTACAATTTGTAGACTGTTCCTGCAGTAATGTGTATCTCCTCTGTGAGTGAGTGTTTGGGGATTTTTCAATTACTGTAGTCTGAAAACTCTCTGAGATTCTTTAGGGCAAAAAAAGGCTTCCTTCTCAAAGTTGAGTCACTGATGTTCAAATTAGCTGCCAAAAGCATTCTAATGATCTGTGTTCCAGATTTTGCTAAACAGGGGAAAAAAAATGGCCCATTTCACCAGGGGAAAGGGAAAAAAAAAAAAAAAAAAAAAAAGAGCCTTTCCTCCCCCACTGTAAGTATTCAAGTGCTAGGCATTTTGCCAGGGTCAAGAGTGAGATGAATTGTTGACAATACATACACCTTGTTCAATAGGTCAAGGTCATTATTAAGGGGTTCAAGTGAACTTTTTTACATTTCCAGGGCTCTAACATATGTGTGGCCTCCAGGCTCACAGTGTTGTTTAATAGCTTTTGCGAAGCTGTAAGTTAAAAGATAAATTGGTTGAATATGTCTTTAAACTCAGTACATTTCAAAATCGTATACAGCGCTCTCACATTTTTATATACTGTGATCAAATGCATTTTACAGAGCATAGTGCAAATGTTGAGAAATACCCACATTGTGCCAGCTGATTATGATTTAGCAGTGTTTACAGTGACTACTCTTGCTACAGTTTATTGCTGTTAAGGTCAATAACTAATACAATTTAATAGCTGTTGCATTTCTAATAAGTAAAAGATCCTGGTGCATTTCTAAATACAATATGCATTGAAAATAGTGCAGTTGCAAACACTCAGGTAGTGGGAGCAGGGAGATCCTCATAATATTAAGTGCCTCCTCAGGTCACCAGGAGCACCTTCCCTGACAGTCGGCAGAGCCAACTGTCTGACTCCTGCGCTCATCCAGGAGCGAGCTGTTTCCTGGCATGAGAGCAGGCGGGTGAAATACTACACCGAGACAGATAATCTGCAGGATTTCTTTCCTTAACCAGTATATTGGTCATCCGTCTCCAGAGGCAGCTTGCCAAAAGATGGGTTGCTGCTGCACATGCCGTTTCTGCGGCAGTTGGTCTCATCTGTCCATACCTGACTCACAAAACAGAACGCTCTGTAAAATTAAAAGGCAGCAGATTAAAGTGGGATGAGAGGGAATATTTCTAGGGGGAACCTGTAGAATCCACTACTGAAAATGACTTAAGTTTTTATAATCTCTCTATCCCTCCTGGGTTTGAAAATCCTGTTTTCCCACCCTGCAGTGGGCTGACGTGTTTCTGGGTCATGCCGTATGCAACACCGAGCCTCTCTGCGCGGCTCTACCCACAGCCAAACCTCGCAGCGTGGCTGCCGTGGACTGCCTGCGCTGTGCCCGGTTTCAGGGGTGGGATCCAGCAGGGAGGCGATTTGCCTGCGTAGGACTTCTCTGTGGGAACACGTAGTTAAGGAGAGTTTAAATACAAGGAAATATCATGGACAAAACTTAGTCTGACCATCAGTTGGAGACTTAGGTTCTCTAGTCATCCTTTGATGAGGATTTTTTTTTTTTAATTTCAATTTATGAGCTTTCCTTAACTTCTTAAATTAACTCCCACAGTAATTCTGCATTGATAGAATGGTTTTAAAAAGAAGCAAATGAGGATGCTAACAGTTAGGTTGGAAACTGAGGCTAAAATCTGTGAGACACAATCAGCATGGAAGGAAACAGTGAACACGCTGGAAACGCAGCTGTATTTTCCATGTGAAGTTCTCTGCAACCCACCTTTTTAACCCTTAAATCAAAAGTCTTTGACTTTTCCTTAGCACTATTCGCTTGTACAAACCACCCGGGATAAACTGAGTGGCTAGGCCAGGTGGCAGCATTGGGGATGGATGTTCACTTCCTGATGGGCGATCCCAGGTGTCGGTAGCGTTTACCGGGCAGGTCAGGGAAGTGCTGAGGACTTTCCCTGCTCCCTGGATGTATCAGTGTTTCCCCCGCTGGCTCCCAGCCGGCAAGGATGACATAAGTGGTGGTGGGGCCTGTTCCCTGGCAACCTTCCCATTTCAGCTTCAAGCCAGCTCAAGTCACCCTGCACATTTCCAGTGTATCAAGCAGACATAGGCTCAGCTAATCTTGTTAGCGCAATGAGGCAGTTTTCAAACATTGCTGCAAATCAAATCATCCCTGAGGAGTGCGCGGGAGGGGAGGAGGTGAGGGATAAGCACCGAAGGCGGCAGCGGAGGCAGCCTCCCCTGCTACCTGGCTTCTTTGGCTGCTGGTCGCGGTGCCACCTCCCTCCTTGACGGTCTCTGTGCGTGTGCGGCGGCGGCAGCGGCCACGAGGGAGCTCATCTATCTGGGAGGAAAGAAGCAGCTTTGATGGCTCCCCAGCGGATGTAATTGTGCTCATTACTGCCCATTTACATTTCATCACTCGATTATTGCAAATGCCTCGTTACTGCTGATAAGGGGAGGCTGCCGAACCACTCGCTAACTATTCATTCCTGAGCGCCGCTGTCATCGCGCAGAGCCGGCGAGGGGCCCTGGAGAGAGGGGCAGTGAAGGAAGAGATGGGGTGGGATGGGGAGGAGGAGAGATGGGGAGGTGAGAAAGGTCTTCTATCCGATTTGATTAAAGGCTGTGATTTAAATCGATATTTAATAAAGTGGCTGCTGCCACATAAGGCGTGCAATTCCCCACACAGGCAGCAGCATGAATGCGAGGGCCTGGCTGCCTGCTACATAACTCAATTGGGTTTTGTGTGCTGGTCTGGCACCTGTGTCCCTGAGCGCGGCGCCTCCAAGGCAATGGGTTTATGAGCCGATGAACAGAGCGGAGGGGTCCTAAACAGATTAACGAGGTGTCTGGAGCCTTGCGATGAATATATCAGGAAAAAAAAGTAGAAAAGGGAAAAGAAAAAAAAAAAGAAGAAAAAAATTGTCTGCGTAAGCTGCAAGTGGTAGGATGTGTTGACAGGCGCTGCGGCTGTTGTGAGCCCAACAGGGTGAAGCGCCGCCAGGCTCCTGTCACTCAAGTGCTCTCTGGATGCTCCTGGTGAAGGTCCCGGGCTGTGAGACCTCACAAGCCGGCAGGTGCCGGGCAGCATCACCCTTTGCTGCTCTGCTGACTACCCAAAAGGCTGAGGTGGGACATGATGCGCCTCATGGCTATGGCTGGCTCATGAAGCCATGAAAGGGGCCGCCTCCACCTCTTCCACTTGCTGGCCTGTCTTTTACACATGCTCATGCCCACCTGCATGTTTGTTGCTGTCATATATGTTAATTTTGCTGCTATTATGGTCTCACATTCCTCAATCAGAGTTGGATTTCTACATTGCTCAACCTTGCACACAGACATCTGCTGTAGGGCAGTTCCTGACCTGAAGTACTTTCTAAGTGAATAAACCATAGGAAGGAGAAAAGAAGCAATATCGTCTTCTCAGTTGGAGGATAGGAACAGGTGCATTAGGTAATTTGCCTGAGATTCCATAGGAGAGCTGGAAATTGAACCCAAATTACTTAAACTCAAGTCTAATGCCCTAACTCTGAAGCCCTCCTTCCTCCTGTGGAAGGAACCATGAAGTCTCATAGTCTGTGATTGATGTACAGAATATGTGGTAAGTGGAAAATGAAATCAGATCGACTTTAACACTGACCTCTGTTTACTACTATTAAGCTACCAACAATACAGTAGTAGGTTGGGTACTTTAGTGGAGTTTTATGTTTCTCCTGTAGTGTTACACACCAAATAACAAGATATATCTTTTGTACCTGCCATAATTTGCCACAAGTCTGAAAACAACAAACTAACAAACAAACCAAAACAGACCAAAAAACCCAAAATATGTTTGTATATGCAGACATGCCACAGAGAGTTGAGCCTGTGTCTAGATCTACTCCCACAGTTAGCCAGAAGTTAACTAGATTGGATGGAAATAGTCAGCTACTCTTTAGAAGATGATGACTTTTCACTCAAAATTGAAAACTGAACATTTTTATTTGAAAACTACTGCCACAGTGCTCATGGGAGTTATAGTTTGGATCTTTATCCCACCATTGTTCTGTGTGTGTGATGCTCCCTGAACTGATTACAGTGCGTGTAGTTTTCTTCTCTTGCTGAGCTGCTGAAGCGAAGTATGGGAATCTGGGGTTTTCCCATGGGAAATGTCTGAAATATCAGTATCCCACAATCTGTTGTGGCATTTCCAAACTGAAATTTTCTTTAAAACGGTAACAAAGGTTAAAAAGGTAATCTTTTGCAAGATTTTTTTTAGGCAATAGAAGATTTTTTTTTTTTGAAAAATTGCGTCTTTTTTTAGTAAACCTTTGCATGTATGTAATATGGAGCATAGAGAGAGCACACCCAATAGCTGTTAATACATTATTCCATATAAGCCACAGTTTAAAACCATTCAATTCTTGTCTGATCATCTTAAGCTTTGAATTCAAAAGTCTGCCAAATCAGGAGTGGAATCTCTGCGGATGCCTCCTTCTGAGCTTATTTGTGGTATCACACTCATATTTACTAGTTGCTATTGAAATTCCTGTCCCAAATCTTACTAAGTTTATTTCTGAAGGAATAAAAACAAAACAAAACAAAACAAAACAAAAAAGTATTTTTTCCCCTACAAAACAATATCCACGACAAACTGTATGTAATTAGAGTGAGTGAAATCATTCAATATTTTTCATTCAGACTTTCTGGGTAAATTGTACAGTGTCATTCTGGCCATGATACACAGCCTTCAAAAATACTAGGAGCAGAAGCAGGTTTTTCTGTAAAGATGCATTTTGAGAAAGAAAAATAAGCTAGGGACATAAAATCAAAACTATCCTCCCATGGATCATCAGTGGATGACTAGAAAATGGTTGGCTTTACAGGATAATTCAAAAAACCTTCCTCTTCTCAAATCACAGTGCTTGTCTGACAATGAATTTCTGCGGAATTACCTTCTCATTTCATGTTCATTTTATGTAATTCAAACAGTAGATCTCAACCATATAGACAACTGAAAACCCTGGAAAAACTGTTTCTGAGTTCTTGAAGGGATTTCCTCCTTATCTAAGGGACTAAGAAAGTGCCAAATTGATCTCTCCTTCCCTTCTATGAAAGTCTCTACATGGTGCCTTTGACTATTAAAAACACAACAGATGCCATGATTGTATTTCACCTTATTAGAAATCTACATAAATGGGCACACATTATTATCAACTAATCATTATATCTACAGATTGGGTACATCTCTTAAGAGTTTCTGACATTAGTTTATTCCTTGTTTTAAAAACAGAGTGAACTATAGAATTTCCAACTGCTATTTTGTCATTTTCTCCGTCAGTTGAGAGAGAAAAAAAAGTGAAATATTCACTCAAAATAAAAGTTTAATTGACCTGCCCAAATTAAACACGGCTTTTATTTGGAAATATTGTGTGTGACAAACACAGAATTCACTTCTGTGGTGGACAAACCATGGAGGGATATGGTACATCATGGCACATAGTCTGACTGAAATGAAAAGTCAGTGGACAAGCATCAAAGCCCACAGTTCTGGAAAAAAGGTGACTCTGAAAGAAAGATATGTGGGCCATAAAGCCACTTTTTATTTAATCTTCCCTGAGAGAAAATGTTCTGAAAATTGATTTTTTTCTAATGGAAATATTCAGTTTTGCTGAAATTCTGTTTGTTTTGCCAATATTTTTCTACTTTTTTTTCTTGAGGTTATTCTTTTTTCTGGCTTATGAAGGTTCTTGTTTAATAATTATTCGCTTGTGATAATTTTTTTCTATAGATAGGTTGCTTGCATCAGCTTTTGCGATGTGACTGCTACCAACAGTCAAGTAATCAGTTCCTCACTGTGAACTCCAGCATAAACAGAAACGGAAAAATTTACACACTCAGGTCAGAGTATTGAGCCCAAGAAGACAGAAAATTCTATTCTATTATCATTCTTTTTAGCTAATCAAGAGTATACTGGAGTAAAATTTTATACAGAAGTTGTACAGAGGGAGCAACAACATTTATATATGCTAAAACATCACTAAAGCATTTTTGAAAATCATATCATCATATTATTATTATTCTCTATATTTTAGATCCAAGTTTTAAAATGTATTTTGGTTATTTTATCCCGTTAAAAAAAAAAAAAAAGCCTCACAAGGAGACCTAGAAATAGTTGTACCTAACTGCTGCCAATGTTGTTGTACAAATGGACCCATCGGTTCACTTCTGTTGTCTTCTGATGCTTGCACAAGTGCTGTGACTCAGCTGGAACACCCCAGGTCTGGGATCTTAAGAGCTAGATCTGCATAGTAGATTCCTTTTTTTTTTTTTTATTTTTATTTTGCACAGGAAAATATCTATCTTTTTATTCCACAGTGCTGAAAATACACAAGAATACACTGTTAACACTTTCATAGTGATTAAATCATTCATTTAATTAAAAATGCTTGATGAAATGATTATTGCTTCTCCTTCCTTCTCCTGCAAATGTAAAAACTGTTATGAGGGAATATTAGTTGCTTCTAGGCATGAAAATATGTGCTATATGCACCCATGTTTTTCACACTTGAAATGCATTTGTGCATTTCAGTGTAAATCATATTCCTTGCATTCTCACTAAATGGTGACTCAGAGTGAAATGAACTTGAGAAGCTCTCTGACAAGCCAACTCTAATGCTTTTGTTGTGGTTTGTGATCCCTAATTACGTGTCATGAAGGGCCTAATCTCTGGCCTCCGGAAAGGGCAGATGCAATCAGAAGTAGTTCCTATGGACTCAGCCGAAGGTAGTGTGCCCTTGGGTGCTCTCTAATTCTCTTTATCACCTCCTTTGGCTTCCTGCTTTTGGAGAGAAAGGAAGAGTCCTTTGTCCATGACCACAACACCACTTGGTGAGTCCTAAAATGTACCAGAGATATTATAGCCTAAACTGCCTTCCTCCCACTCTTCTCTTCTTGCAAGGAGCATCAAAGATATGTGCTTTCTGGTCTCATTCTCATTCTCTCATTGAATTGAGGGTTACCTGTATGTACGTGTGCTAGGGAGCAGTCCATAAACAGTCTTCTGCAGAGAAATTTTGTAGCACTGAGGTATGTAAATGTGTCCATTAAGTGGTTTAAGGTGTTGAGCACTCACAGTCCTTACAGCCTTGAGAAAGGTGTGAGTATTCAGTTTGTCTCATTCTGGTCGTGTGGTCAAAACATAGGAAGGATTTACTCATACCTCAGCTGAGAAATGTTTTACAGATGCAGCTCAGTGAAGGCATCTGACTGAAGGAAGATAATTAAACCAGGACAGAGAGACACAAACTCCTTTCATAACCTAAAGAAGGTTTTACCGATTGAGTCCTTTTGTTTGCATCGGCTAAACATTCACGCAAAGAAATCCAAGAGTTAGAATAAATATTTGGTGCCTACTTGGTAATATTCATGAAATGCATTTACTTGTTTAGATTTTTCCAAATCTGCGTACCTAAACTTTAAGCATATGTGCAACCAGCTTCAAATGTTCCAAATAAAAATACATCAAGAAAGGGGAAAAAAGCAGCATCTGCTCCGGAGTTAATCAAACCACCCAGGGAGACTGTCCGTAAACATTACAACTACCAGGTCCTCATGCTGCTTCTTATTCCTTACATGTCACATTGTCTAATGGACTTTAACTGAAAGCAGATCTTCTGAGATATTTAAAAATGTTTTTCAGCTCTGATTGGTACAACAAACCTTGGTGTTGGTTTTTAGTGCCATACAGCTTGGTTTTCTAACTAAGATGATGTGGACCAGACCTGAAATCTATGCAAATGAATATGACCCCTTTGAAATAACTGAGTAATGCCAGTTTATTCCAGGTGAGGAGAAAATTAGGCTCATTAACACCACTTAAGGTTCTGTCCCAGAAGAAGAACAGCTATGCTTCCAAAACAAATATATCTGAAACACGGTGAGCACCTGATAGCCACCTTGTTCAATTATCTCAAAACTTTTGTTGCTAAAGATAAATATAGACCTGATAGAAGGAAATAAAAGGATTTTCTTTAAAAGTAGTTGTAATATTTTTGAATGGCAGGAGGCAACCTGTGTTTATTTGAGAACTCTTTAAATAACTGGAACAAACCAGCCATCGTGTGTGCCAGCTGTTGTCTTGTGCGAAATGCAGGGTACAGTAACTCTTCAAGATATATCAAAACATCAAATAAAAAGTTATCTACCATCTTACCTGATGTGTATTTGTGTATTTTGAAAAAGAAAAGGTCATTTCTGTCTCGGCACTCTTAGCATGATATTTTGAGTGTCAATAGTGGATACCCAGAAATCAAAAATATTATTTTGTGCTATATGCTCAGTGTGTTATGTTACTTAAAACTGTATACCATATCAGAATAATGGGAAATTGAGATTAAGGAGAATACCAATAGAGTGAAGGATAAGGACAAAGAATAATTGAAGAATAGTGTTTTACCGATTATGATTTCTTACTAGCAATGGCCACGTTACTAATTTTTGGTGTTTTCCTCATTTTTATTCAATATAGGATTCTCATGGTCTGTATTTAGACATAACACATTGCAAAACAGTCTGCCAGCTGCATGTTGTTTGTTTCCCTGAGTGGTCTTTCTAGCAGACAGATTGTCACATTAAAACTAGTAGTGGAAAGGAATGGTCTTAAGTTTTACAGTATATGGACCCAGTATGAGCAGGAAGGTTAGGCTGGGCTAGAGCTAATGCGTGCTCCAGTACAGCTGTTGCAAGATGTGCTACTTGGAAGAAAGTCCCTGCAAGTGAGGAAATGGTGACAGAAAGAGACAAGAACTGCTGCTGGGGAGGCAAGGAGCAACTTCATTCCTTCTACCCAGGCTAGCACCAGCTGTACTGCAACTCTAAATCTGAATACCTGACCATTTCCAGGTAGTAAGCCATATCTCTTTATCACTAACAATCTCATTTCCTCCTGCTGGTGGTGCATTATTTTGCACTTCTTCAACTGTGGTTTTCAAGGGGAGTTTGTGCCTAAACAAGGTGTTTTAGAGTAGAACCATCAAGTCACTCTTTCCTTCAGCTGTAATATTCTGTAACACGCTGAAGAGGTAACTATAAGATTTTTTTCCCTGTTAATGCCATGCCACCTCTTAACTGTGAGCAGAGCTTTAAGCAGTAGCCAAGATGTATAGAGAAATTACTTCAGATTTATTTACAGAGACTAATTTGTGTTGAACTAGTGGTTTTCTAGTGTGTCAGCAATTCTCTATTGCATTTATTTGTTACTGTGACATAAGGCAAGAGTACAATCCTATTAAACCTGTACATTACATTTCACAAAATTGTAAGCCTTTTCTATTTCACAGAATGGGAAGAAATATGGATTGCTGCTACTGAAAATTCCTGATACAGCAGTCGAGAGTAAAAGTACAGTCACTGTCAGAGTAGGAGTTTGCTTTGCTTTCCTTCTTTTAAAACTGTGTGCTTTTTTAATACCTCTGTTCCTAAAATGATTTTTACCATAAGGAGGTCCTGGAGACTACAATTAGGGAGGAATAAGAGAGGAAAGCTCTCACTCTGTTCTCCCCAGTTGACTTCATATTTAGCAAGGAGTGTATTTTGTTTTCAGTTTACCCACCTCTGTTTGTTTTGCAGCTAGGCTGCTAATAAAAGGTTTTAAAAAAATCTTCAGTCAGGAACATGAGCTTAAAGTGATGTCTTTTAAAGTCTTTTTCTAAGAATGTGATGTATAAAGCCCAGAGAGCCTCTGAGGGAGGGCAGGTGCCAAAGCCAGGCATGATGGCCCAGGGATTTCCTGACTCAGCAGAGTCCTGTCTGGGGAGATGCCTTACAGCATCCTCAGTCATCAAAAAGGCACTGAAGAAAGATTCAACTCCTCTTTTTTTTCTATTCATGAGTAGCTAACATTTTCCAGCAGCGGTGAAGACCGTTAGACCATTTAGAAATTCCACCTAAGTGGATGATTGTATAACTCAGATTAACTTGTTTCTCTCCATTGCCTTTTGTGGACACCTTAGGCATAAGCAACAGATCATGAGTTGAAAACCAATGTTTAGTGAGACAGATATTTAGTCTCCTGCTTTAGCACATTGAGTGTGTAACTGAAAAATAGCATTAATTTCAGCACTTTCCTTCCAGAAAGGGAGGCAATGTGGAACTAGCTGTGAGAAAGAGTCTCTGCCGCTGTAGTGAGAGAGCATGAGATCAGGACCTGCAAATGCAGCTTTCACTTGGCTAGCCCTATAAACTTAATGAATATGAAAGATTCACTGGAAATAATAAGGAAATAAGAACTGGATTCTCACTGGAGACCAAGGGTTGTGCTCATGTTTCAGACCCAGAGCAAGGTCATTTTTTATGTCTCCCATGGCTTTTGGTGCAATCTTATGCAAATCACGGTTTCTCTGTACCTCTTTTCATGGTTGCAAAAGAGGGAATAATAATACTTCCTCCCCTCAGAGATGTTCTGGATGTTTTGTAAGGGTAATATTTGTGCTCTGGTACTAATGTCATAGATCCCATATAACTTTTGGGCATGAAAAGTCTATTTGCAAAAGAATTCTAGCCTGATTATGAAGCCCAAATGCTTGTTTGCTAATTTATTTGATATCATGTGACATTTAATGGTATTTTCACTCTATCTCCAGATATGTTAAATATTTTTAATCCTAGCTGCAAAATGTACCAGTGCAGTAACTTAAATCCCTGGTATCTGCAGATAGTGTTGGTCGGTAAGAAAAAACTGCACAAGCATTTCAGTAGAATGTATTGCAAGTATTTATTTCCTTTGTTTACAGTTTTACATCAGTCTTTTCATGCTAGGATGGTTAATAAACATGATCCTTAATCTTAAAGCTTGGAGTAAACTCCATTTGCTTTACATTAATCAGCCATTTCTAATAATGAGAGAAGCAAACCTTAAAAGTCAGGTTTCCAAAAGGCTTGTACACAGTGGTAAAGTATCTCACATGTGGATGAAAACAAGAACTATAGAAATAACAGGTAGGTTGAGAAGTTAAGATTATCTTCTGTTTTTTCCTTATGCTGCTGGCAAAGAAAGGAGAATAGCCAGCCAGAAAAAAAAAAAAAAAGAAAAAGAAAGAAAAGAAAGAAAAGATACTTTCGACTTAAAAATGTGACTATTCTGAATTTTTATTTCCACCTGAATACAAGATTGATTACAGAAATAAAAACTGTCTGACACAATTTTTCAGCTGGTGCTGAACTACATTTTTCTGTGGGGACGGCACCAGGTTACACCAATTGAAGGTCTAGCCTGTTGACTTTATGCTAAATAATAATTTTACATAAAGTTATATTATTTAAAAATATTAGCAGCAAGGCTATTTATTTTCTGCCAGGCACTTCTATTTAGTGCAGCTAACTTTACTGGTCTGAATATTTACATCTTTGTCTCAGGAATTTTACTGTGACAAAATAACATTTCATACAGAACTGTTCACTCTATTGAGTTATAGTTTTCTATTTTTATGGGTGAATCATTATGCAAACTGAAATGAGTGAACATGTGTTTTCCCTATTATTTATTTTAATCCTTTTCAAATGCTTAGATAGCTTGGAATTTTAAATTCCATGTGGAATAAATAGTTATATCAACATATAAGCTCTTTGCAAACATATATGCTATGAATTACATGTGTTAACATGATAATTGTTTCCATATACTTAGATGGTTGTGGTATGAGAAGGTCTTCGAAATCTTACCTGGCGACAAAATTGGAGGTCTGGGGAGTTTTTGTCTTACAGGGGTTAAGCTAGGCTTATCAGAGGTCAGCGGAGAAGGCTAGGAAGACTTGCATTTATTTTTATACTCCTTGAGGTGGTTGATATTTTTCACTATAGCTAATCTATTTTTCACTGTAGCTAACTTCTAAGCAATGATTTTTAACCCATCCTAGCTGCTAGGAAGCTGGGTCCTGCAGGCAAGTGCACTGAGCAGGGATGCCTAAAACCTGGGCAGTCTTGAGGCAACCTGGTGAGGCTTCCCCAGCTCAGACAGCGTGAAGAGGCTGGCCTAAGTGACAGGCAGGATTTTTCAAGCTTTTAAGTAATTCAGTACTACCAGGGTTAGGAGGCAATTTTTTGACCACTTTCTCCAGAGTGAGTTCGGAAAGACAACACAGTTTCTGGGCAGAACTCTGCAGTTTAGGTTGAGTTTTAAATGTCGTCCTACCTCAGCATGTTTTCAGAAAGTGAGTCATAACGGTGCTTAGTCACCATGAGACATCTGGAAGTTGCCAGATTCCCCAAGTCTCTGAGGGGTTTTTATTTTCAGCTCAGCTATCTGAAGCTGGATCATAAATGAGGAGCAGTGGAAGAATCCATCGTCTCTACTCATGTCCAAAAGGGTAAAGATAAATAATATCTTTGCCTCATTGCATTCTCACTTTTGTAATACTTCATATAATAACCCCATTCTTTTCATGCATAGGGATATCATATGATGAAGGAAGATAAATTAAATGTCAGATTACATTGTCAGGTTTCATGTTATTAAGAAATGATTTTATGAAAACTTTCTGTCCCTCATCTTCTATGATTTAAAGTGTTTGTTTACATATCTTGAGTTGCAGCAACTCACCACAGACACCCTGGGTATTAGTGCAAGTTATTTAGTTGTATTTAGTTAGTTATTTAGTTCGTATTTTCCTCTCAGTGGGAATATGCATGGAATATTCATGTATGTTCTGTTTGAAAATACTAGGCTATATCACAGCAGTGCATTTTTCCTTACGTATTAGCAGCTTATGTGAGTATCATCTCCATCGATATGGGACACCATCAGCAGCTGGCTGTTCACAAAAATGTGATATTGTAAAATGGCCCTTAGTTAAATGGATTTTTACTCTTCTTTTTCTTTCATGATTTAGCATGATTAAGCGCTTTCATTAGGATATGTAAAGGGCAAGTTCATTGACTTCTGCTGCTACTGAATCAAAAAGACACGGTGAAAGCATTGACTATGAAGTTGTGATTTTGTCTTGTAGGGATTTAGAGACCAGATGCAAATTTTAGTCTACCTAATCTGTAACCTATCTCTTTCCATCAAATCTTGGGTTTATGTTGCAAGCTTTGCTTTTGAGAGGTTTTGAGGGTGGGGACTTGGGGACTTTGGGTTTTTGGGTTTTCCCAAACTTTTGGGGTTAGGAGGAAGGGAGGAAGGTAAATATAGTAAATCAATTGCTACAAGTGATTTCACATAATCAGAAAAATATCTGTAAAGCTCTATTCTACTTATTAGGAAAATGTTGTGTTTCCTAGAAAGTCAAATCCATTAGATATGAATAGAGAAGTACAATACAACATGCTGGGAGCTTTTGAGAAGACTAAGATAGCTGCACTCTAATCTTGTAACATAAGTACCAATGTATCATTGTCTTAAAAAGTTTTGCAGAATTTCTAAGCGGAAAGATTAAAAAAAAATCTAGAGCTCAGAAAAGACAAAAAAGTCTAAAGGGAACTTTATTAAAGCCAAATAATATGTGCAAATATTAAAAAGTTGAGTTAAAATCAAGAAGTATTTCATTTCCACTGTTGAAGAAGGGATAGTGGATAAGTTTTTTCATATTTATAAAATAAAAATACTACCTTTGAGGTTATTTCAATACAGAATGATCAGTTTAGAATAGCAACTAGCATTAAAAATATTTTAGAAACATTTATCTGATCATTAATATGTATTGGTCATCTTTAAAAGGTCAGCTTTTGTTAATAGTTTCTATGCAATTTTACTTGAGATCCAGAAACAACACTATAGTTCAGAAATGATTCTGTGGCCACAGCTGGCAAACACCTACTTTCTTAATGGCAATCCCAGTGATATGCTGGAACATATGTTAGGAGATGAAACAAATACTGTGTGGACAGCTCAGAAAATTCCCAGCTTGTAATTTATTCTTCAAGATGAATTTAGTTCAGTTGCTGCATAAAAAAAATCAACAAAAGAATCACATAAAATATAAAAGAACTGGGTAACAATTACAGTTTGGAAACAGCACATTTTACCTAGGTATTGCTTTCAGAATTGTTCTTTAAAGAATAAAAGTGTTGTATCAGCTGTATCTAAAATATCACTGTAGAGTTTCTGAGATGAATGATTCTAAGAGAGTAGAGTTCAAGAGAGAGACTAAAATTGGTTGTTGTGATGATGGGGAAGAAACAAAAAGGCCCAGAAGACTACAAAGGTTAAAATCATCATCTGTACAATCACAGGTAACTCATCCAGAACTAGCTCCTATAATGTAATATCACCATTTCATCTTTTTGTCTAAAACTTACACAAATTTTCATGTCGCTAAAAACGCAAGTTGAAATTCTGAAAGAATTGATGCTTATCAAATATTTTCCCAAAAGTATTCCTGTTATGCTGTCATCATGTCACAGTGAAAATGACGCTGATCATTGTGAAAAATGTGTGGAAAGTGACTGCTGATAATTGGAATAATTCTGTGCTGCAGATAATACATTCATTCATCCCATGGGCTAGCACCATGGACATGAGAGAAATTCCTGTACTTGTCATATTGTCCAGAGTTTTGTGTTTTAGACCATTTCAGCCTGTTTCCCAGATTCGCATTAACTGATATGTGTTTTAAAAACATATTTTCTCTGCTTTATTGCTTTTCATCTAAAATACACATATACATAAAAACACATATATAAAGTTAAATATTATTAATTATATACTACTCTTTGTGGATGATTGTCAAAGGTTAGATTTCTCAAATAAAACAATATTCCCAGGAGCATTTTCCTAGTTTAAAACTATTCATATGCATGCATCATTCCCCAGAGTACTGGGTGAGCAGATAGTAGAGATGTTTTATATACAGCGTATAATTGATAAAGTGATGTTCCTGGCATGCAGATGAAAAGACGTTCCAATTCTGCTGGACACACTTTTTGAAGACCTTTGAGGTGTTCTTTGATTCTTTGTGGGTAGACTAAAGCAATGACTTGGGAAGCACTTGGATAATTTTGAGGAGGGAAGAGACTGGTGTTTCAGGAAAAGTGATTAGGTGGTATCCAGAGATCATCTGGAAAGACAAGTGAAAGAGCAGGTGTGTGGTCTGAGGTCAACTGGCTTTATTGTTCCATGCAGACCAATATCTCTCAAAAAAGAACAAGTCTTTCTGCAAACTCTTCCTTTGCAATAAAGCCAAGTGCAGAAGACATTTTAAGAAAGTATGTATCTATCTGTCTCATACATCTTCTCATTTTTCTGATTAAACTTCATGGATATTTAATTAGTGCTTTTGAAAATGCTGCACATTGGTCTTACTTCTCCTGCCCTCTGACAGGCAGCAAAAGTGGGTGCCCTCCTAAAAGGGAAGCTCTTCGTGCATAAAGGAGGGCTCAGCTGGGGAAGAGATGGCCTCTCCACTTTGGTAAATCCGAGGGATAAGGTGGACTGTCCACATCTTTAAGCTCCAGGAAGGTTCAGACCATGGAGCTCGACTTGCACTTCACTATAGTTGCTAACTACTAGGTTTGCTTTGGAGGCAATAACCACTGGGCTTGAGCTATCTATATCTGGGTGATTTTAAGTTTTAAAAACAATACTCAAAGTTTCAGTCTTGTAACACTGTGTCCATTGCTTTGGAAACATAATTGACTGTAAGTACAATTGGTTGACAGATTCTGTCAAAAAAATAAAATAGAGACACAATGGTAATTTTACATAAGTACTGTTTTTTTTTTCTGTAAAATGTTTGAAAGCTAAAAGTCTGAAAGTTAAAGTTATTTAGCAAACTTGCTTTCTTAAACTTTAGGTTAGGTTCAGCTTTGAGCATTATTGCAGATAGTTTTCATATGTGAATTTTAGGAGGTAGTAGATGGGTTGATTATGCTGAGAAATACTATTTCTTTCTTAGGAATCCATTCTAGAACTTTGTTCCGATCATCTGCATTAGAGCTTTTCAACTTAAGCTCTTTGAGCACATGAGGAAAACCTTCCTCAGCCAGAGAAGATAGCACATCTTCGTGTTTAATAGTCCTAATGGACTTTCCTTCTAAGTACTCATCTAATTGCTCTTTTAACCCATTTATGCTTTTGGGCTCCAAAATTTCCTGTAGCAATAAGCTCCATAGTGTAATTACATGTTTTATGAAAAAGTATTCCCTTCCGTTTGCATTAAATGGCCATAATAATTTCATGTTCTTACGTAATGAGAAGAAATGATAATTGTTCCCTATCCATTTTCTCTATGTCGTTTGTGGTATGGTTGACCTTTCTAATATCCTCATTTATTTCTTTCTGAAGCTGTGGAGTCCTGCTCTGTTTAATATGTGCTTACAGAGAAGCTCTCCAAGATTGAGGATTAGTGGCATTGTCTCTCTCTTTCTTGGAAAGGGAATGCCTCACTGAAGTTCATTAACAAGATTGCTGCGTTGTGGTGGTCTGTCCTAAACTGAGAGTGGGGAGCAAAACGAGCTTATCTGATTTCCAGTGCTTTGATGAGACATGGGAATAAGGATAATTCTCTATGTTCTTACTCCTTGGCTTTTAAGTTAAAATGCATTAGTCGTACAGAATATTTGTGGTTGTCAAAAAAAAGAGTGCTGGTCTGATTCATATACACCCGTCTGAACAATAAGAGAGCAGCCACATTCTGCAACCACAGCAGCTTTCCAGCTAACTTCAAGGGAATCCTGAGGATGAGCAAATTGCAATAATCTAGTCTGGGGAGAGGGTATGTAAGCAAATGTAGGTTTATCTTGTACACCAGGTGCTGCTTTGCTGAGTAAAGGTGTGTGAAGAGAGAGAGACAAATGCCAGAGGATCACTCAGAACCTCAAAGAGGTTCTGCACCACATTTTAGTGTGTAAAAAGGTCCATTTGGGCCAGGATCCCTGCTGGATATCCTGCTTCAAGCAAAGTGCTTCTAATGTGCTGTGTCATCAACAACAGGTTGTGTTAAGCAATCTGCAAAAGCAGGAGAGAACAGAGTGACAAACAAAAGCCTTCAACATCGAGAACAATCATCCTAAAAAAAAAAGGGAAGAAAGACCAACAGCAATTTCAATACCGCTAAAGCTTGCATCAGAGCAGAATTTCAGTTTGCTTTAAAAATGAATATAGTGTCTTTTTGTCACAGTTGTGAGACAGAGGTAGACAAAGAGTGGAAATGCTTGGGTGCTCAGAATGTTGGACAAGAGCTTCACCTTAAGGAGATATTTATAAGGACTGGATTCACAGTGATGTTATTCGCTAGTTTTACAACATGAATACCTGACATTGACATTACTATCCCTAGTTCCAACTGATCAAGAATTCACTATATTTTCTCATATGTATTTTCAATGAAAAGGACACATTAGTTCAAATATTAGACATTCTTTAATAAAAAAATACATTCAGGTCTTCTTTTTCAATAGCAGTGAGGAGGAAAACAGAAGAGACAAATTATCAGATGCTAAAAGCCAGATGATGGTTTTCATTTTAAATGAAAGGGAAAATAGAAACTTCAATCAAATTAACATTTTATGTACTAAGGTTTACTTTTATTTTGGGGACATGGTACTTTGTGATTTGTTTTGATCTCAAGCAGTGAAGTGACCCTGGTTTAAAACTCCTTACTTGAGCAAACAGATCATTAGGAAGAAGAAAATATGTGTTTATCTGAAAACTATGCCTGAAAAAAATGCGGAGCCTCTTGACTAAGACACAAACCTGAGTTTTTCTAGAGCTGGGGTTGTCTGTGCTTTTGCATTGTATTTAATTTCTTCAACCCACATTAGTCTAGATAGTTAAAAAGAACAGAAGTCAACATGCTAGAATGCCCCTGTCTAAGGAAAAATACTGTAGGCCTGCCCTCTTCTGGGCAATAGGGCTCTAGAGCCTGCTGGGATGGCAGGTGTTTGTTTCCCTTCATACCTTTCTACCCTCAGCTGAGCAATACTCGAAGGCCCATGAATGGCTGCCAAATAATCAAACCACGAACGCTGCCACCTCCTCCTTTTTGTACTCCCTGTTGTCTCCAGCCACGAGACTCTGAGGATATCGTTCCCAAATATGACAAAAATCACACAAGTCAGCAACTAAAGAGATGTATCTGATCATCAGCTTTTAAATTTGTTGGTAAAAGATTGTCTCTGCCCTCCTTCATTGCCTGCTCCTGTGGTGCATGAGGTGCTCCTCTGGAAACAAAAGTCCCAAGCTTTCACTGTGTTGTGTGTCCTTCATAACAAATCTGATCCTGAATTCCACAATACATTAATAGGTAGATGTCTTCTCGCGGGTAGTATATGTCTACATTAAGCTTGGATCAGAATGAAAAAAAAAATCAACTCTTCAAAAAAAATAACTCTTCCTGTCTCTCCTACAGTTAAATAAACATGAAAGCATTTACTGCCTTGTTATTTTGGCATCCTTTTCTCAAGTGCTTTACACATTTGGGATCCCAGTTGGAGTCATTAAAATTCTCAGTGGTTTAGTTAATACAAAGGTTCTTTATGAACATTTCTTACTTTGGACCACCAGGCTCTGATACCACCTGGACCCCATCACATTTTCCTGGTTCCACAGTAGGTTCAAGGCACAACCTGTGCTGTAAAATGGCGGGGTTTGCCCAGAGGAGTATTGCCTCAGGCTTGACTGGTGTATTATCTGTCCCTCCACGAGGGATGCTCACCATTCCAGAACACAGCCTCACAACTCTTATAATTTACCCTTATTCTGCACATGCCACAAGCACATGGGAGTCTTCTTTTTCCATATTTATATATCAGACTTCTGACTACAGATGTGAAAGCCTGGAACTAAGAGCATTCCCACTCTTGGTCCTGCTTTTGTGAAGCTCAGTTTTCATGGTTGCGTTCCAAAAAGACAGTTTGCACATTTCATCTATTGTTAGTAAACAGATTATAAGGCTCTCATTTGTATGCTAAATCACAGCAAACCATGCTATGTGAATCTGATTCTCATCTCCCCCTCATTTTAACCTGGCTTAACTCTGTTGATTTCAATGGAATTACTGCTGATTTATGCTGTGAAAGTGAGAGGAGAATCCAATGAACAAATTTCTCTTTTATACATGAGCTTGCCCAAAGAAGTCCTGATTTGCTGCTGTGAATCTCTTCCAACATTATGCTGGCCTACCATCTTTTGAATTATTTCACCGCAATGCCACTGCAGTGAATCAGGTCCAGAATCCCTAAAATGTTCTTTTTGTATTCTTCTTTCTCCTCATTTTCTTCTCCACATGTATTTCTACCCAGCAAGACTGAACTATCTGATTCAGAGGTGTCTTATATATGACTCTGCTAAAAAAACGAATTTTTAAATCACAAGATCAGTTTGACCGAAAATTACTACTAAAAATGAGAATTCCAACACACCAGAAGATCCTTATTTTTCTGGTTATGTCCTTATACTATGAGAATAACTACTGTTAAATGATTGAGAAAAAAATATAGGGATCTCAGGGAGCACTATAATTACTGAATATTTTTTCTGTAATATACATTTTGTAGTGACATGAAAATGTTGCTCTGCCAGTCCTTTTATCCTGAGAGGATAACAAAATATAGTTAAATAAGTGGTGTTTACTAGCACACACTTGTATCTTACTCTAACTACATAAAACTTACTATTTTCAGTAGTCACTTCTGTTTCTTGTATCTTTACATAATTGTTGCAAATTCAATCTGGAAATAAACTGCATACCAAAATAAAACAAAAAAGGTCAACAATTTTAAATCTAAGTGAAATTTTACATACAAACAGATTGATTACGTGTAGAAATCAATACAAGAAGGTTGCAAGAGTAACTGAAAGATCTGTATATTAACAGTCTTTGGTTGATGGAGAATTTTGTGTTGGTACTGTGATAGAAGTGATACTGTTTCATATCATGTTGTTGGCACCTACTCTAGGCAGCTCCAAAAATAGAGTCACAAGGTAAGTTTTTACAAAGATCAAGGTGTCATAATTTTAGCAGTGGTTTTTGCACATTTGGCAAATCAGCAAGGCTTGCACTTCTAAATGACTAAGGTGCTCCAAAACATTTGTTCTTAATCTATGTTTGTCATATATCCTATATATAAACCATAAGACTTAAGCAGCTTCACAGTTAAGTTTCTGCAGCTTTCTTGGCTGGAAAGTTGAACACTCAGGTAAAAGGTTGTTCCAATTTGTCCTCTTGAAGCACAGGCTTCGTGGAGGGGGTAGGAAAATGAGAATTGACAAGCAATAATCATCAGGAATTTCAGTAAAGAATTTTTTTTGCAAGCCCATGGAGTAAACCACATACCTACCTCAAATGGAAATCACTGTGTAACACAGTTATATCCATAATTTCAGCTTCCGCAAAACTCTTGTGCCTTCTTATTTTCTGTGAAGAAGAACTAGTTGGACAAATTAATTTTTTATTTTAGAAATCTTATTTTTAAAATTAAAATTGGATTCTATTGGCCATTAACTTGGCCATTACAGCACATACTTCAATGGTTAGGAGGAAATGTGAAAATCTTTTATAGCTACACCATTGAAGCATCAGTTCTGTGGAAGGTCAATGTTAACATTATTACAATGAAAAATAATTAAACTAGGGAATTTTTTAAACAATGTTAACATTCTGACTGAACACCACCTAGTGAGTAACTAATGACAATATTGACATTCTTAGTCAGGGTCCACACAACAGAGCTATTAATTTTTTTTCTTGCAGTCCAATGTAAGAATCACTATACTAACCCCACCAAATACTTTGTAGGAGATTGCTATGTGAACACCTTTAATTTAAGTTTTGAGTCCTTAATTGCATATGCTAACAGGGGAAAATAAAAACATATTTGAAATGTTAAATACTTTTTAACATTTCTTAATTTAATATGTCAACCATATTTTTAAATACTGGATCACATTTTCAAAGGACTAGTAATGTGGTTTGCTGAGTTACACCCAACTTCATACATTAATATTTTCTTATGCACTCGTAAATACACCTGAATTTGAACACGCGACCCATGCTTGTATAGGAAAGTATATAAATGGTGCTCTGACTGTCTGAATGACTCGTATAAAAACTAAGCATGCAAAAGGAATAAAGGAACACAGTTAAAGGCCCTTTTGCTCCTAAAGAAAACAAACACTTTCTGGTGGTACCGCAGCATCAGTTTCAAAATGCTGTTAGCTGAGAAACATCTCTTGGGAAAGCCTGCCTGCCTGAAGGTCCGTTCCTGGGAGGTACAGAGCAGTGCTCTGCAGCTGTGCAGCATTCACCTGCTCCAGGGCAGCACCTGCTGCATTTTAGGACTGGGCCATCCGTGGATATAGAGGATAAGCAAGAAATCATCCCGGAGGAAGGAATCTGGTCTGATATGAGCTCATAATAACTGAAAGGAATGAGCTACAGCACAAATACCGGCAGCTGCTGCGGGACAGCATGGAAAGCTGCAGGGGCAACTAATTTACTCCCTCCTTACTAGCAGAACTAATGGTATAGATATAGGGCAGGTTGTTTGTTTAATGTGGTCACTTTTTCCTTGCTAAGAGCAATATCAAATTATAACGCCCCCTCAAGTGTTCCCTGCACTACCTTTGCGCTCCCTCTGTTACAAGGCCAGTTGTAATCATCAGCCCAATGACTGACTGCAAGCGTCTTTTCTCACTACATCTGGGGTTTTCCTGAACACTTTACAAAGAAGAACAAAGCATGTAACAATAAACATGAACTAAATGACACACAGCACAGTGAATAGGCAGTGACGCAGCAGGGTGTTCATACCACCAACTGTAGTCATCTACATAACCACTAAGCTGGGTGGCAAGGAGACCCAGGCTCTTTGTACAGCAAGGGGAGAGGGAGAGCTCTGCCACAGAGCAATTCAGAGGAGCTAACAAAATCCCTACACTGACCAAGCACTGGCTTGTGCTTGGTAAATTGATTCACGTATTATAAATACGCCCTGCAAAGTAGCAATAAAACCACTGCTATAATGAATGGAACCTGTAGCATAGCTTCATACTCTCTCTTTCTTTTTTTTTTTTTTTTCTCCCTTCAAAATTGTGTTAGAAATACATTTTAATTCAGGGGATGGTCCTATTTAGAGCAGAAAATTCTGGGCAAATCCTCCCTGCCAATGCTGGATTCAGAAATCCTGGGCAAGCTCTGGAAATCCTCAAAATGTTTCTGAGCAGTATTTCTAGGTGGAAAAGAAGATATGTCTGTGGGAACTCCAAGGTATTAGGCCCAGAGCTATGTGATAATTCTAAGGCTTTGAGTAGGACAGAAAATACCACAGAGCTCAAATATCTTTTTAACTGGACTCACCAGCTTATCCTAAATTGAAAGAGAAGGGGCCAGTTCCATATTGGCCTAGTGGGGGAATGTTCTGCTCTGTGCATTATACCCTGGCTTTATTAGGCCAGCAATAACGTGCTGAGGTGGTGCAAGAGAAGGAAAAAAAAGCTTGGATCTGAGAAGAATTGGAAAAGGGCAAGGTTGTAAGTGTGCTGATCTTGGCCTTGCAGTGCAACTGAGGGAACTTTCTCCTAATATCATGCATGGGTTGTCAGCTACGTATATTATAAAAAAAGGAGAGCTTGAGGAAAATCTTGTGCAGAAAGGACAGCTCAGCCTTTCAGTCTGGGGATGGAGCAGATATTATGTAAGTAACAAACAGCTTCAGTTCTTACTCTTTACAAGTAATATTGGTAATAATCTAGTGAGTATTTATGTGAATGTGTATTTCTGCCTTGCCTTCCATTCAGACTACAATACTGGTCGGTGCTTTAATGGCACAATCTGGCCCAAGATGGGCATTGATTCAAACCAGTCAGCTCAGAAATGAAATGCATGGAAAGGGAAAAAGCAAAACTAAACTCCATGTGAAAGGAAAAAGATCCAAACAACTGATGGTCTTTCTGATCCCTGAGCAGATGCCAGTTGTCCTGAGGCACTGAAGAAGCCAACAGACAATTCCCAACTTTGAAAGACATCCATATCACCACGCAGTCAGGTGAGAGAAAAAGAAACAGAACGTTAAAAAAGCAAAAGGTTAAAAAAAATGCCCTAGCCCTCTGTCAAAAGTCTTTATAAAACTGTCTCTTAAAATAAAATGGACCTCAGGATGGATTTCCATTTTGTCTGCCAAAGCCACATTTACACACTAGGTCAGCTCTCTGCTCGGCACAAGTTTATTGTTTCACAGCAATCCTAATGACCCAGGAGAGCTAAGAATGAAAACTAATAAAATTGCACTTTGGTAAACCATGATGAGCATGTGGGGCATATTCTACAGATGAATAAGTGGGGAATACATGCTTGGCCACCTTTGGTTTGCGTGCTTGTGGGGGAAGAGGCATAATCATCCACATTTGCAGAGAGAGCGAGCAAGCTTTCCAGATCAACTGGCTCCTTCGTGACGAGAGCAGGACAGGAGCCAGACATGTCACTCTCACTTTCTGCCTCTTTTATCTCTCGCCACAACTAGGGACTGCAGAGAGGAGATTGTTCTGGCTGGAAGCTGAGGGACACAGGTGGTACCAGCAGCTGCAAGCTCTTCAGCTCTTGTTGGCTTCCCTTATTAGAACATGCACTGTGTGCTTAATACACTGCAACTCATTGTGGGGGAGCAAGAGTTGGAGGCAGTTGGTGCTGCACCATGATCTCCTGTATTTCATAGAATCATAGAATCATAGAATGCCTAAGGTTGGAAGGGACCTCTAGAGGTCATCTAGTCCAACCCCCCT